>JAWNOR010000333.1:0-414373 GCA_035045885.1 Drosophila borealis | reverse complement strand
AAATGAAAACTTTTTTGATGATTTTTTTTGAATATCTCGGGTAAATATTGTCAGATTTTGAAATGTTATACCGTTTTGAATTCGTAGGGATCCCTACTATCAATTGGCATTCAAACATTTCAAAAATCGATGGGTTAAAAAAAGTGGTTGACCAAAAACCAATTCGTTTCTAAAGTCAACCTTTTTTGATGATTTTTTTGAATATCTCGGCCAAATAATGTCCGATTTGGGAATTTTATACCATTTTGGAATCGAAAGGATCAGTACTATCGATTGGCATCAAAAATTTGAAAATCTAAATTTTGACCAAAATCAGCAAAATGGCAAGGGGTTACATCACGTTTTTTCCAAAAATCGGGGTCGGTTCGAAAATCAAAACTTTTTTGATGAATTTTATTCAATATCTTGGGTAAATAATATCTGATTTTGAAATGTTATACCTTTTTGAATTCGTAGGGATCCCTACTATCAATTGGCATTCAAACATTTCAAAAATCGATGGGTTAAAAAAAGTGGTTGACCAAAAACCAATTCGTTTCTAAAGTCAACCTTTTTTGATGATTTTTTTGAATATCTCGGCCAAATAATGTCCGATTTGGGAATTTTATACCATTTTGGACTCGAAAGGATCAGTACTATCGATTGGCATCAAAAATTTGAAAATCTAAATTTTGACCAAAATCAGCAAAATGGCAAGGGGTTACATCACGTTTTTTCCAAAAATCGGGGTCGGTTCGAAAATCTAAACTTTTTTGATGATTTTTTTTGAATATCTCGGGTAAATATTGTCAGATTTTGAAATGTTATACCTTTTTGAATTCGTAGGGATCCCTACTATCAATTGGCATTCAAACATTTCAAAAATCGATGGGTTAAAAAAAGTGGTTGACCAAAAACCAATTCGTTTCTAAAGTCAACCTTTTTTGATGATTTTTTTTGAATATCTCGGCCAAATAATGTCCGATTTGGGAATTTTATACCATTTTGGACTCGAAAGGATCAGTACTATCGATTGGCATCAAAAATTTGAAAATCTAAATTTTGACCAAAATCAGCAAAATGGCAAGGGGTTACATCACGTTTTTTCCAAAAATCGGGGTCGGTTCGAAAATCTAAACTTTTTTGATGATTTTTATTGAATATCTCGGGTAAATATTGTCAGATTTTGAAATGTTATACCTTTTTGAATTCGTAGGGATCCCTACTATCAATTGGCATTCAAACATTTCAAAAATCGATGGGTTAAAAAAAGTGGTTGACCAAAAACCAATTCGTTTCTAAAGTCAACCTTTTTTGATGATTTTTTTGAATATCTCGGCCAAATAATGTCCGATTTGGGAATTTTATACCATTTTGGACTCGAAAGGATCAGTACTATCGATTGGCATCAAAAATTTGAAAATCTAAATTTTGACCAAAATCAGCAAAATGGCAAGGGGTTACATCACGTTTTTTCCAAAAATCGGGGTCGGTTCGAAAATCTAAACTTTTTTGATGATTTTTTTTGAATATCTCGGGTAAATATTGTCAGATTTTGAAATGTTATACCTTTTTGAATTCGTAGGGATCCCTACTATCAATTGGCATTCAAACATTTCAAAAATCGATGGGTTAAAAAAAGTGGTTGACCAAAAACCAATTCGTTTCTAAAGTCAACCTTTTTTGATGATTTTTTTGAATATCTCGGCCAAATAATGTCCGATTTGGGAATTTTATACCATTTTGGACTCGAAAGGATCAGTACTATCGATTGGCATCAAAAATTTGAAAATCTAAATTTTGACCAAAATCAGCAAAATGGCAAGGGGTTACATCACGTTTTTTCCAAAAATCGGGGTCGGTTCGAAAATCTAAACTTTTTTGATGAATTTTATTCAATATCTTGGGTAAATAATATCTGATTTTGAAATGTTATACCGTTTTGAATTCGTAGGGATCCCTACTATCAATTGGCATTCAAACATTTCAAAAATCGATGGGTTAAAAAAAGTGGTTGACCAAAAACCAATTCGTTTCTAAAGTCAACCTTTTTTGATGATTTTTTTGAATATCTCGGCCAAATAATGTCCGATTTGGGAATTTTATACCATTTTGGACTCGAAAGGATCAGTACTATCGATTGGCATCAAAAATTTGAAAATCTAAATTTTGACCAAAATCAGCAAAATGGCAAGGGGTTACATCACGTTTTTTCCAAAAATCGGGGTCGGTTCGAAAATGAAAACTTTTTTGATGATTTTTTTTGAATATCTCGGGTAAATATTGTCAGATTTTGAAATGTTATACCTTTTTGAATTCGTAGGGATCCCTACTATCAATTGGCATTCAAACATTTCAAAAATCGATGGGTTAAAAAAAGTGGTTGACCAAAAACCAATTCGTTTCTAAAGTCAACCTTTTTTGATGATTTTTTTGAATATCTCGGCCAAATAATGTCCGATTTGGGAATTTTATACCATTTTGGACTCGAAAGGATCAGTACTATCGATTGGCATCAAAAATTTGAAAATCTAAATTTTGACCAAAATCAGCAAAATGGCAAGGGGTTACATCACGTTTTTTCCAAAAATCGGGGTCGGTTCGAAAATCTAAACTTTTTTGATGAATTTTATTCAATATCTTGGGTAAATAATATCTGATTTTGAAATGTTATACCGTTTTGAATTCGTAGGGATCCCTACTATCAATTGGCATTCAAACATTTCAAAAATCGATGGGTTAAAAAAAGTGGTTGACCAAAAACCAATTCGTTTCTAAAGTCAACCTTTTTTGATGATTTTTTTGAATATCTCGGCCAAATAATGTCCGATTTGGGAATTTTATACCATTTTGGACTCGAAAGGATCAGTACTATCGATTGGCATCAAAAATTTGAAAATCTAAATTTTGACCAAAATCAGCAAAATGGCAAGGGGTTACATCACGTTTTTTCCAAAAATCGGGGTCGGTTCGAAAATGAAAACTTTTTTGATGATTTTTTTTGAATATCTCGGGTAAATATTGTCAGATTTTGAAATGTTATACCTTTTTGAATTCGTAGGGATCCCTACTATCAATTGGCATTCAAACATTTCAAAAATCGATGGGTTAAAAAAAGTGGTTGACCAAAAACCAATTCGTTTCTAAAGTCAACCTTTTTTGATGATTTTTTTGAATATCTCGGCCAAATAATGTCCGATTTGGGAATTTTATACCATTTTGGACTCGAAAGGATCAGTACTATCGATTGGCATCAAAAATTTGAAAATCTAAATTTTGACCAAAATCAGCAAAATGGCAAGGGGTTACATCACGTTTTTTCCAAAAATCGGGGTCGGTTCGAAAATCTAAACTTTTTTGATGAATTTTATTCAATATCTTGGGTAAATAATATCTGATTTTGAAATGTTATACCGTTTTGAATTCGTAGGGATCCCTACTATCAATTGGCATTCAAACATTTCAAAAATCGATGGGTTAAAAAAAGTGGTTGACCAAAAACCAATTCGTTTCTAAAGTCATTTGAAAATCTAAATTTTGACCAAAATCAGCAAAATGGCAAGGGGTTACATCACGTTTTTTCCAAAAATCGGGGTCGGTTCGAAAATGAAAACTTTTTTGATGATTTTTTTTGAATATCTCGGGTAAATATTGTCAGATTTTGAAATGTTATACCTTTTTGAATTCGTAGGGATCCCTACTATCAATTGGCATTCAAACATTTCAAAAATCGATGGGTTAAAAAAAGTGGTTGACCAAAAACCAATTCGTTTCTAAAGTCAACCTTTTTTGATGATTTTTTTGAATATCTCGGCCAAATAATGTCCGATTTGGGAATTTTATACCATTTTGGACTCGAAAGGATCAGTACTATCGATTGGCATCAAAAATTTGAAAATCTAAATTTTGACCAAAATCAGCAAAATGGCAAGGGGTTACATCACGTTTTTTCCAAAAATCGGGGTCGGTTCGAAAATCTAAACTTTTTTGATGAATTTTTTCAATATCTTGGGTAAATATTGTCTGATTTTGAAATGTTATACCGTTTTGAATTCGTAGGGATCCCTACTATCAATTGGCATTCAAACATTTCAAAAATCGATGGGTTAAAAAAAGTGGTTGACCAAAAACCAATTCGTTTCTAAAGTCAACCTTTTTTGATGATTTTTTTGAATATCTCGGCCAAATAATGTCCGATTTGGGAATTTTATACCATTTTGGACTCGAAAGGATCAGTACTATCGATTGGCATCAAAAATTTGAAAATCTAAATTTTGACCAAAATCAGCAAAATGGCAAGGGGTTACATCACGTTTTTTCCAAAAATCGGGGTCGGTTCGAAAATCAAAACTTTTTTGATGAATTTTATTTGAATATCTTGGGTAAATAATATCTGATTTTGAAATGTTATACCGTTTTGAATTCGTAGGGATCCCTACTATCAATTGGCATTCAAACATTTCAAAAATCGATGGGTTAAAAAAAGTGGTTGACCAAAAACCAATTCGTTTCTAAAGTCAACCTTTTTTGATGATTTTTTTGAATATCTCGGCCAAATAATGTCCGATTTGGGAATTTTATACCATTTTGGACTCGAAAGGATCAGTACTATCGATTGGCATCAAAAATTTGAAAATCTAAATTTTGACCAAAATCAGCAAAATGGCAAGGGGTTACATCACGTTTTTTCCAAAAATCGGGGTCGGTTCGAAAATCTAAACTTTTTTGATGAATTTTATTCAATATCTTGGGTAAATAATATCTGATTTTGAAATGTTATACCTTTTTGAATTCGTAGGGATCCCTACTATCAATTGGCATTCAAACATTTCAAAAATCGATGGGTTAAAAAAAGTGGTTGACCAAAAACCAATTCGTTTCTAAAGTCAACCTTTTTTGATGATTTTTTTGAATATCTCGGCCAAATAATGTCCGATTTGGGAATTTTATACCATTTTGGACTCGAAAGGATCAGTACTATCGATTGGCATCAAAAATTTGAAAATCTAAATTTTGACCAAAATCAGCAAAATGGCAAGGGGTTACATCACGTTTTTTCCAAAAATCGGGGTCGGTTCGAAAATCTAAACTTTTTTGATGAATTTTATTCAATATCTTGGGTAAATAATATCTGATTTTGAAATGTTATACCGTTTTGAATTCGTAGGGATCCCTACTATCAATTGGCATTCAAACATTTCAAAAATCGATGGGTTAAAAAAAGTGGTTGACCAAAAACCAATTCGTTTCTAAAGTCAACCTTTTTTGATGATTTTTTTGAATATCTCGGCCAAATAATGTCCGATTTGGGAATTTTATACCATTTTGGACTCGAAAGGATCAGTACTATCGATTGGCATCAAAAATTTGAAAATCTAAATTTTGACCAAAATCAGCAAAATGGCAAGGGGTTACATCACGTTTTTTCCAAAAATCGGGGTCGGTTCGAAAATCTAAACTTTTTTGATGATTTTTTTTGAATATCTCGGGTAAATATTGTCAGATTTTGAAATGTTATACCTTTTTGAATTCGTAGGGATCCCTACTATCAATTGGCATTCAAACATTTCAAAAATCGATGGGTTAAAAAAAGTGGTTGACCAAAAACCAATTCGTTTCTAAAGTCAACCTTTTTTGATGATTTTTTTGAATATCTCGGCCAAATAATGTCCGATTTGGGAATTTTATACCATTTTGGACTCGAAAGGATCAGTACTATCGATTGGCATCAAAAATTTGAAAATCTAAATTTTGACCAAAATCAGCAAAATGGCAAGGGGTTACATCACGTTTTTTCCAAAAATCGGGGTCGGTTCGAAAATCTAAACTTTTTTGATGAATTTTATTCAATATCTTGGGTAAATAATATCTGATTTTGAAATGTTATACCGTTTTGAATTCGTAGGGATCCCTACTATCAATTGGCATTCAAACATTTCAAAAATCGATGGGTTAAAAAAAGTGGTTGACCAAAAACCAATTCGTTTCTAAAGTCAACCTTTTTTGATGATTTTTTTGAATATCTCTGCCAAATAATGTCCGATTTGGGAATTTTATACCATTTTGGACTCGAAAGGATCAGTACTATCGATTGGCATCAAAAATTTGAAAATCTAAATTTTGACCAAAATCAGCAAAATGGCAAGGGGTTACATCACGTTTTTTCCAAAAATCGGGGTCGGTTCGAAAATCTAAACTTTTTTGATGATTTTTTTGAATATCTCGGGTAAATATTGTCAGATTTTGAAATGTTATACCTTTTTGAATTCGTAGGGATCCCTACTATCAATTGGCATTCAAACATTTCAAAAATCGATGGGTTAAAAAAAGTGGTTGACCAAAAACCAATTCGTTTCTAAAGTCAACCTTTTTTGATGATTTTTTTGAATATCTCGGCCAAATAATGTCCGATTTGGGAATTTTATACCATTTTGGACTCGAAAGGATCAGTACTATCGATTGGCATCAAAAATTTGAAAATCTAAATTTTGACCAAAATCAGCAAAATGGCAAGGGGTTACATCACGTTTTTTCCAAAAATCGGGGTCGGTTCGAAAATCTAAACTTTTTTGATGATTTTTTTTGAATATCTCGGGTAAATATTGTCAGATTTTGAAATGTTATACCTTTTTGAATTCGTAGGGATCCCTACTATCAATTGGCATTCAAACATTTCAAAAATCGATGGGTTAAAAAAAGTGGTTGACCAAAAACCAATTCGTTTCTAAAGTCAACCTTTTTTGATGATTTTTTTGAATATCTCGGCCAAATAATGTCCGATTTGGGAATTTTATACCATTTTGGACTCGAAAGGATCAGTACTATCGATTGGCATCAAAAATTTGAAAATCTAAATTTTGACCAAAATCAGCAAAATGGCAAGGGGTTACATCACGTTTTTTCCAAAAATCGGGGTCGGTTCGAAAATCTAAACTTCTTTGATGATTTTTTTGAGTATCTCGGGTAAATATTGTTAGATTTTGAAATGTTATACCGTTTTGAATTCGTAGGGATCCCTACTATCAATTGGCATTCAAACATTTCAAAAATCGATGGGTTAAAAAAAGTGGTTGACCAAAAACCAATTCGTTTCTAAAGTCAACCTTTTTTGATGATTTTTTTGAATATCTCGGCCAAATAATGTCCGATTTGGGAATTTTATACCATTTTGGACTCGAAAGGATCAGTACTATCGATTGGCATCAAAAATTTGAAAATCTAAATTTTGACCAAAATCAGCAAAATGGCAAGGGGTTACATCACGTTTTTTCCAAAAATCGGGGTCGGTTCGAAAATCAAAACTTTTTTGATGATTTTTTTTGAATATCTCGGGTAAATATTGTCAGATTTTGAAATGTTATACCTTTTTGAATTCGTAGGGATCCCTACTATCAATTGGCATTCAAACATTTCAAAAATCGATGGGTTAAAAAAAGTGGTTGACCAAAAACCAATTCGTTTCTAAAGTCAACCTTTTTTGATGATTTTTTTGAATATCTCGGCCAAATAATGTCCGATTTGGGAATTTTATACCATTTTGGACTCGAAAGGATCAGTACTATCGATTGGCATCAAAAATTTGAAAATCTAAATTTTGACCAAAATCAGCAAAATGGCAAGGGGTTACATCACGTTTTTTCCAAAAATCGGGGTCGGTTCGAAAATCTAAACTTTTTTGATGAATTTTATTCAATATCTCGGGTAAATATTGTCTGATTTTGAAATGTTATACCTTTTTGAATTCGTAGGGATCCCTACTATCAATTGGCATTCAAACATTTCAAAAATCGATGGGTTAAAAAAAGTGGTTGACCAAAAACCAATTCGTTTCTAAAGTCAACCTTTTTTGATGATTTTTTTGAATATCTCGGCCAAATAATGTCCGATTTGGGAATTTTATACCATTTTGGACTCGAAAGGATCAGTACTATCGATTGGCATCAAAAATTTGAAAATCTAAATTTTGACCAAAATCAGCAAAATGGCAAGGGGTTACATCACGTTTTTTCCAAAAATCGGGGTCGGTTCGAAAATCTAAACTTTTTTGATGAATTTTATTCAATATCTTGGGTAAATAATATCTGATTTTGAAATGTTATACCGTTTTGAATTCGTAGGGATCCCTACTATCAATTGGCATTCAAACATTTCAAAAATCGATGGGTTAAAAAAAGTGGTTGACCAAAAACCAATTCGTTTCTAAAGTCAACCTTTTTTGATGATTTTTTTGAATATCTCGGCCAAATAATGTCCGATTTGGGAATTTTATACCATTTTGGACTCGAAAGGATCAGTACTATCGATTGGCATCAAAAATTTGAAAATCTAAATTTTGACCAAAATCAGCAAAATGGCAAGGGGTTACATCACGTTTTTTCCAAAAATCGGGGTCGGTTCGAAAATCTAAACTTTTTTGATGAATTTTATTCAATATCTTGGGTAAATAATATCTGATTTTGAAATGTTATACCGTTTTGAATTCGTAGGGATCCCTACTATCAATTGGCATTCAAACATTTCAAAAATCGATGGGTTAAAAAAAGTGGTTGACCAAAAACCAATTCGTTTCTAAAGTCAACCTTTTTTGATGATTTTTTTGAATATCTCTGCCAAATAATGTCCGATTTGGGAATTTTATACCATTTTGGACTCGAAAGGATCAGTACTATCGATTGGCATCAAAAATTTGAAAATCTAAATTTTGACCAAAATCAGCAAAATGGCAAGGGGTTACATCACGTTTTTTCCAAAAATCGGGGTCGGTTCGAAAATCAAAACTTTTTTGATGATTTTTTTTGAATATCTCGGGTAAATATTGTCAGATTTTGAAATGTTATACCTTTTTGAATTCGTAGGGATCCCTACTATCAATTGGCATTCAAACATTTCAAAAATCGATGGGTTAAAAAAAGTGGTTGACCAAAAACCAATTCGTTTCTAAAGTCAACCTTTTTTGATGATTTTTTTGAATATCTCGGCCAAATAATGTCCGATTTGGGAATTTTATACCATTTTGGACTCGAAAGGATCAGTACTATCGATTGGCATCAAAAATTTGAAAATCTAAATTTTGACCAAAATCAGCAAAATGGCAAGGGGTTACATCACGTTTTTTCCAAAAATCGGGGTCGGTTCGAAAATCTAAACTTTTTTGATGAATTTTATTCAATATCTTGGGTAAATAATATCTGATTTTGAAATGTTATACCGTTTTGAATTCGTAGGGATCCCTACTATCAATTGGCATTCAAACATTTCAAAAATCGATGGGTTAAAAAAAGTGGTTGACCAAAAACCAATTCGTTTCTAAAGTCAACCTTTTTTGATGATTTTTTTGAATATCTCGGCCAAATAATGTCCGATTTGGGAATTTTATACCATTTTGGACTCGAAAGGATCAGTACTATCGATTGGCATCAAAAATTTGAAAATCTAAATTTTGACCAAAATCAGCAAAATGGCAAGGGGTTACATCACGTTTTTTCCAAAAATCGGGGTCGGTTCGAAAATCAAAACTTTTTTGATGAATTTTATTCAATATCTTGGGTAAATAATATCTGATTTTGAAATGTTATACCTTTTTGAATTCGTAGGGATCCCTACTATCAATTGGCATTCAAACATTTCAAAAATCGATGGGTTAAAAAAAGTGGTTGACCAAAAACCAATTCGTTTCTAAAGTCAACCTTTTTTGATGATTTTTTTGAATATCTCGGCCAAATAATGTCCGATTTGGGAATTTTATACCATTTTGGACTCGAAAGGATCAGTACTATCGATTGGCATCAAAAATTTGAAAATCTAAATTTTGACCAAAATCAGCAAAATGGCAAGGGGTTACATCACGTTTTTTCCAAAAATCGGGGTCGGTTCGAAAATCTAAACTTTTTTGATGAATTTTATTCAATATCTTGGGTAAATAATATCTGATTTTGAAATGTTATACCGTTTTGAATTCGTAGGGATCCCTACTATCAATTGGCATTCAAACATTTCAAAAATCGATGGGTTAAAAAAAGTGGTTGACCAAAAACCAATTCGTTTCTAAAGTCAACCTTTTTTGATGATTTTTTTGAATATCTCTGCCAAATAATGTCCGATTTGGGAATTTTATACCATTTTGGACTCGAAAGGATCAGTACTATCGATTGGCATCAAAAATTTGAAAATCTAAATTTTGACCAAAATCAGCAAAATGGCAAGGGGTTACATCACGTTTTTTCCAAAAATCGGGGTCGGTTCGAAAATCTAAACTTTTTTGATGATTTTTTTTGAATATCTCGGGTAAATATTGTCAGATTTTGAAATGTTATACCTTTTTGAATTCGTAGGGATCCCTACTATCAATTGGCATTCAAACATTTCAAAAATCGATGGGTTAAAAAAAGTGGTTGACCAAAAACCAATTCGTTTCTAAAGTCAACCTTTTTTGATGATTTTTTTGAATATCTCGGCCAAATAATGTCCGATTTGGGAATTTTATACCATTTTGGACTCGAAAGGATCAGTACTATCGATTGGCATCAAAAATTTGAAAATCTAAATTTTGACCAAAATCAGCAAAATGGCAAGGGGTTACATCACGTTTTTTCCAAAAATCGGGGTCGGTTCGAAAATCTAAACTTTTTTGATGAATTTTATTCAATATCTTGGGTAAATAATATCTGATTTTGAAATGTTATACCGTTTTGAATTCGTAGGGATCCCTACTATCAATTGGCATTCAAACATTTCAAAAATCGATGGGTTAAAAAAAGTGGTTGACCAAAAACCAATTCGTTTCTAAAGTCAACCTTTTTTGATGATTTTTTTGAATATCTCTGCCAAATAATGTCCGATTTGGGAATTTTATACCATTTTGGACTCGAAAGGATCAGTACTATCGATTGGCATCAAAAATTTGAAAATCTAAATTTTGACCAAAATCAGCAAAATGGCAAGGGGTTACATCACGTTTTTTCCAAAAATCGGGGTCGGTTCGAAAATCAAAACTTTTTTGATGAATTTTATTGAATATCTCGGGTAAATATTGTCAGATTTTGAAATGTTATACCTTTTTGAATTCGTAGGGATCCCTACTATCAATTGGCATTCAAACATTTCAAAAATCGATGGGTTAAAAAAAGTGGTTGACCAAAAACCAATTCGTTTCTAAAGTCAACCTTTTTTGATGATTTTTTTGAATATCTCGGCCAAATAATGTCCGATTTGGGAATTTTATACCATTTTGGACTCGAAAGGATCAGTACTATCGATTGGCATCAAAAATTTGAAAATCTAAATTTTGACCAAAATCAGCAAAATGGCAAGGGGTTACATCACGTTTTTTCCAAAAATCGGGGTCGGTTCGAAAATCTAAACTTTTTTGATGATTTTTTTTGAATATCTCGGGTAAATATTGTCAGATTTTGAAATGTTATACCTTTTTGAATTCGTAGGGATCCCTACTATCAATTGGCATTCAAACATTTCAAAAATCGATGGGTTAAAAAAAGTGGTTGACCAAAAACCAATTCGTTTCTAAAGTCAACCTTTTTTGATGATTTTTTTGAATATCTCGGCCAAATAATGTCCGATTTGGGAATTTTATACCATTTTGGACTCGAAAGGATCAGTACTATCGATTGGCATCAAAAATTTGAAAATCTAAATTTTGACCAAAATCAGCAAAATGGCAAGGGGTTACATCACGTTTTTTCCAAAAATCGGGGTCGGTTCGAAAATCTAAACTTTTTTGATGAATTTTATTCAATATCTTGGGTAAATAATATCTGATTTTGAAATGTTATACCGTTTTGAATTCGTAGGGATCCCTACTATCAATTGGCATTCAAACATTTCAAAAATCGATGGGTTAAAAAAAGTGGTTGACCAAAAACCAATTCGTTTCTAAAGTCAACCTTTTTTGATGATTTTTTTGAATATCTCGGCCAAATAATGTCCGATTTGGGAATTTTATACCATTTTGGACTCGAAAGGATCAGTACTATCGATTGGCATCAAAAATTTGAAAATCTAAATTTTGACCAAAATCAGCAAAATGGCAAGGGGTTACATCACGTTTTTTCCAAAAATCGGGGTCGGTTCGAAAATGAAAACTTTTTTGATGATTTTTTTTGAATATCTCGGGTAAATATTGTCAGATTTTGAAATGTTATACCTTTTTGAATTCGTAGGGATCCCTACTATCAATTGGCATTCAAACATTTCAAAAATCGATGGGTTAAAAAAAGTGGTTGACCAAAAACCAATTCGTTTCTAAAGTCAACCTTTTTTGATGATTTTTTTGAATATCTCGGCCAAATAATGTCCGATTTGGGAATTTTATACCATTTTGGAATCGAAAGGATCAGTACTATCGATTGGCATCAAAAATTTGAAAATCTAAATTTTGACCAAAATCAGCAAAATGGCAAGGGGTTACATCACGTTTTTTCCAAAAATCGGGGTCGGTTCGAAAATCTAAACTTTTTTGATGAATTTTATTCAATATCTTGGGTAAATAATATCTGATTTTGAAATGTTATACCTTTTTGAATTCGTAGGGATCCCTACTATCAATTGGCATTCAAACATTTCAAAAATCGATGGGTTAAAAAAAGTGGTTGACCAAAAACCAATTCGTTTCTAAAGTCAACCTTTTTTGATGATTTTTTTGAATATCTCGGCCAAATAATGTCCGATTTGGGAATTTTATACCATTTTGGACTCGAAAGGATCAGTACTATCGATTGGCATCAAAAATTTGAAAATCTAAATTTTGACCAAAATCAGCAAAATGGCAAGGGGTTACATCACGTTTTTTCCAAAAATCGGGGTCGGTTCGAAAATCTAAACTTTTTTGATGATTTTTTTTCGAATATCTCGGTAAATATTGTCAGATTTTGAAATGTTATACCTTTTTGAATTCGTAGGGATCCCTACTATCAATTGGCATTCAAACATTTCAAAAATCGATGGGTTAAAAAAAGTGGTTGACCAAAAACCAATTCGTTTCTAAAGTCAACCTTTTTTGATGATTTTTTTGAATATCTCGGCCAAATAATGTCCGATTTGGGAATTTTATACCATTTTGGACTCGAAAGGATCAGTACTATCGATTGGCATCAAAAATTTGAAAATCTAAATTTTGACCAAAATCAGCAAAATGGCAAGGGGTTACATCACGTTTTTTCCAAAAATCGGGGTCGGTTCGAAAATCTAAACTTTTTTGATGAATTTTATTCAATATCTTGGGTAAATAATATCTGATTTTGAAATGTTATACCTTTTTGAATTCGTAGGGATCCCTACTATCAATTGGCATTCAAACATTTCAAAAATCGATGGGTTAAAAAAAGTGGTTGACCAAAAACCAATTCGTTTCTAAAGTCAACCTTTTTTGATGATTTTTTTGAATATCTCGGCCAAATAATGTCCGATTTGGGAATTTTATACCATTTTGGACTCGAAAGGATCAGTACTATCGATTGGCATCAAAAATTTGAAAATCTAAATTTTGACCAAAATCAGCAAAATGGCAAGGGGTTACATCACGTTTTTTCCAAAAATCGGGGTCGGTTCGAAAATCTAAACTTTTTTGATGATTTTTTTTGAATATCTCGGGTAAATATTGTCAGATTTTGAAATGTTATACCTTTTTGAATTCGTAGGGATCCCTACTATCAATTGGCATTCAAACATTTCAAAAATCGATGGGTTAAAAAAAGTGGTTGACCAAAAACCAATTCGTTTCTAAAGTCAACCTTTTTTGATGATTTTTTTGAATATCTCGGCCAAATAATGTCCGATTTGGGAATTTTATACCATTTTGGACTCGAAAGGATCAGTACTATCGATTGGCATCAAAAATTTGAAAATCTAAATTTTGACCAAAATCAGCAAAATGGCAAGGGGTTACATCACGTTTTTTCCAAAAATCGGGGTCGGTTCGAAAATCTAAACTTTTTTGATGAATTTTATTCAATATCTTGGGTAAATAATATCTGATTTTGAAATGTTATACCTTTTTGAATTCGTAGGGATCCCTACTATCAATTGGCATTCAAACATTTCAAAAATCGATGGGTTAAAAAAAGTGGTTGACCAAAAACCAATTCGTTTCTAAAGTCAACCTTTTTTGATGATTTTTTTGAATATCTCGGCCAAATAATGTCCGATTTGGGAATTTTATACCATTTTGGACTCGAAAGGATCAGTACTATCGATTGGCATCAAAAATTTGAAAATCTAAATTTTGACCAAAATCAGCAAAATGGCAAGGGGTTACATCACGTTTTTTCCAAAAATCGGGGTCGGTTCGAAAATCTAAACTTTTTTGATGATTTTTTTTGAATATCTCGGGTAAATATTGTCAGATTTTGAAATGTTATACCTTTTTGAATTCGTAGGGATCCCTACTATCAATTGGCATTCAAATATTTCAAAAATCGATGGGTTAAAAAAAGTGGTTGACCAAAAACCAATTCGTTTCTAAAGTCAACCTTTTTTGATGATTTTTTTGAATATCTCGGCCAAATAATGTCCGATTTGGGAATTTTATACCATTTTGGACTCGAAAGGATCAGTACTATCGATTGGCATCAAAAATTTGAAAATCTAAATTTTGACCAAAATCAGCAAAATGGCAAGGGGTTACATCACGTTTTTTCCAAAAATCGGGGTCGGTTCGAAAATCTAAACTTTTTTGATGAATTTTATTCAATATCTTGGGTAAATAATATCTGATTTTGAAATGTTATACCTTTTTAAATTCGTAGGGATCCCTACTATCAATTGGCATTCAAACATTTCAAAAATCGATGGGTTAAAAAAAGTGGTTGACCAAAAACCAATTCGTTTCTAAAGTCAACCTTTTTTGATGATTTTTTTGAATATCTCGGCCAAATAATGTCCGATTTGGGAATTTTATACCATTTTGGACTCGAAAGGATCAGTACTATCGATTGGCATCAAAAATTTGAAAATCTAAATTTTGACCAAAATCAGCAAAATGGCAAGGGGTTACATCACGTTTTTTCCAAAAATCGGGGTCGGTTCGAAAATCTAAACTTTTTTGATGATTTTTTTTGAATATCTCGGGTAAATATTGTCAGATTTTGAAATGTTATACCTTTTTGGAATTCGTAGGGATCCCTACTATCAATTGGCATCAAATATCTCAAAAATCGATTGGTTAAAAAGTGGTTGACCAAAAAATCGATTGAAAATCTGAAATTTTTTGACCAAAATCAGCAAAATGGCAAGGGGTTACATCACGTTTTTTCCAAAAATCGGGGTCGGTTCGAAAATCTAAACTTTTTTGATGAATTTTATTCGAATATCTCGGGTAAATAATATCTGATTTTGAAATGTTATACCTTTTTGAATTCGTAGGGATCCCTACTATCAATTGGCATTCAAACATTTCAAAAATCGATGGGTTAAAAAAAGTGGTTGACCAAAAACCAATTCGTTTCTAAAGTCAACCTTTTTTGATGATTTTTTTGAATATCTCGGCCAAATAATGTCCGATTTGGGAATTTTATACCATTTTGGACTCGAAAGGATCAGTACTATCGATTGGCATCAAAAATTTGAAAATCTAAATTTTGACCAAAATCAGCAAAATGGCAAGGGGTTACATCACGTTTTTTCCAAAAATCGGGGTCGGTTCGAAAATCTAAACTTTTTTGATGATTTTTTTTGAATATCTCGGTAAATATTGTCAGATTTTGAAATGTATTTTGGACTCGTAAGGATCAGTACTATCGATTGGAATCAAAAAATGAAAATCGAAATTTTGACCAAAATCAGCAAAATGGCAAGGGGTTACATCACGTTTTTTCAAAAATCGGGGTCGGTTCGAAAATCTAAACTTTTTTGATGATTTTTTTCAATATCTCGGGTAAATAATGTCTGATTTTGAAATGTTATACCTTTTTGAATTCGTAGGGATCCCTACTATCAATTGGCATTCAAATATTTCAAAAATCGATGGGTTAAAAAATGTGGTTGACCAAAAACCGATTCGTTTCTAAAGTCAACCTTTTTTGATGATTTTTTTGAATATCTCGGCCAAATAATGTCCGATTTGGGAATTTTATACCATTTTGGACTCGAAAGGATCAGTACTATCGATTGGAATCAAAAATTTGAAAATCTAAATTTTGACCAAAATCAGCAAAATGGCAAGGGGTTACATCACGTTTTTTCCAAAAATCGGGGTCGGTTCGAAAATCTAAACTTTTTTGATGATTTTTTTTCAATATCTCGGGTAAATATTGTCTGATTTTGAAATGTTATACCTTTTTAAATTCGTAGGGATCCCTACTATCAATTGGCATTCAAACATTTCAAAAATCGATGGGTTAAAAAAAGTGGTTGACCAAAAACCGATTCGTTTCTAAAGTCAACCTTTTTTGATGATTTTTTTGAATATCTCGGCCAAATAATGTCCGATTTGGGAATTTTATACCATTTTGGACTCGAAAGGATCAGTACTATCGATTGGCATCAAAAATTTGAAAATCTAAATTTTGACCAAAATCAGCAAAATGGCAAGGGGTTACATCACGTTTTTTCCAAAAATCGGGGTCGGTTCGAAAATCTAAACTTTTTTGATGATTTTTTTTGAATATCTCGGGTAAATATTGTCAGATTTTGAAATGTTATACCTTTTTGAATTCGTAGGGATCCCTACTATCAATTGGCATTCAAACATTTCAAAAATCGATGGGTTAAAAAAAGTGGTTGACCAAAAACCAATTCGTTTCTAAAGTCAACCTTTTTTGATGATTTTTTTGAATATCTCGGCCAAATAATGTCCGATTTGGGAATTTTATACCATTTTGGACTCGAAAGGATCAGTACTATCGATTGGCATCAAAAATTTGAAAATCTAAATTTTGACCAAAATCAGCAAAATGGCAAGGGGTTACATCACGTTTTTTCCAAAAATCGGGGTCGGTTCGAAAATCTAAACTTTTTTGATGATTTTTATTCAATATCTCGGGTAAATATTATCAGATTTTGAAATGTTATACCTTTTTGAATTCGTAGGGATCCCTACTATCAATTGGCATTCAAACATTTCAAAAATCGATGGGTTAAAAAAAGTGGTTGACCAAAAACCAATTCGTTTCTAAAGTCAACCTTTTTTGATGATTTTTTTGAATATCTCGGCCAAATAATGTCCGATTTGGGAATTTTATACCATTTTGGACTCGAAAGGATCAGTACTATCGATTGGCATCAAAAAAATGAAAATCTAAATTTTGACCAAAATCAGCAAAATGGCAAGGGGTTACATCACGTTTTTTCCAAAAATCGGGGTCGGTTCGAAAATCTAAACTTTTTTGATGATTTTTATTGAATATCTCGGGTAAATATTGTCAGATTTTGAAATGTTATACCTTTTTGAATTCGTAGGGATCCCTACTATCAATTGGCATTCAAACATTTCAAAAATCGATGGGTTAAAAAAAGTGGTTGACCAAAAACCAATTCGTTTCTAAAGTCAACCTTTTTTGATGATTTTTTTGAATATCTCGGCCAAATAATGTCCGATTTGGGAATTTTATACCATTTTGGACTCGAAAGGATCAGTACTATCGATTGGCATCAAAAATTTGAAAATCTAAATTTTGACCAAAATCAGCAAAATGGCAAGGGGTTACATCACGTTTTTTCCAAAAATTCGGGGTCGGTTCGAAAATCTAAACTTTTTTGATGATTTTTTTTGAATATCTCGGGTAAATATTGTCAGATTTTGAAATGTTATTTCCTCACCCACAAAAAGTTGCCCCTCTTTTTTTACCCAAATCCTGATTTTTACCATTTTGGACTCGAAAGGATCAGTATCTATCGATTGGAATCAAAAATTTGAAAATCTAAATTTTGACCAAAATCAGCAAAATGGCAAGGGGTTACATCACGTTTTTTCCAAAAATCGGGGTCGGTTCGAAAATCTAAACTTTTTTGATGATTTTTTTTGAATATCTCGGGTAAATATTGTCAGATTTTGAAATGTTATACCTTTTTGAATTCGTAGGGATCCCTACTATCAATTGGCATTCAAACATTTCAAAAATCGATGGGTTAAAAAAAGTGGTTGACCAAAAACCAATTCGTTTCTAAAGTCAACCTTTTTTGATGATTTTTTTGAATATCTCGGCCAAATAATGTCCGATTTGGGAATTTTATACCATTTTGGACTCGAAAGGATCAGTACTATCGATTGGCATCAAAAAAATGAAAATCTAAATTTTGACCAAAATCAGCAAAATGGCAAGGGGTTACATCACGTTTTTTCCAAAAATCGGGGTCGGTTCGAAAATCTAAACTTTTTTGATGATTTTTTTTGAATATCTCGGGTAAATATTGTCAGATTTTGAAATGTTATACCTTTTTGAATTCGTAGGGATCCCTACTATCAATTGGCATTCAAATATTTCAAAAATCGATGGGTTAAAAAATGTGGTTGACCAAAAACCGATTCGTTTCTAAAGTCAACCTTTTTTGATGATTTTTTTGAATATCTCGGCCAAATAATGTCCGATTTGGGAATTTTATACCATTTTGGACTCGAAAGGATCAGTACTATCGATTGGCATCAAAAATTTGAAAATCTAAATTTTGACCAAAATCAGCAAAATGGCAAGGGGTTACATCACGTTTTTTCCAAAAATCGGGGTCGGTTCGAAAATCTAAACTTTTTTGATGATTTTTTTTGAATATCTCGGGTAAATATTGTCTGATTTTGAAATGTTATACCTTTTTGAATTCGTAGGGATCCCTACTATCAATTGGCATTCAAACATTTCAAAAATCGATGGGTTAAAAAAAGTGGTTGACCAAAAACCGATTCGTTTCTAAAGTCAACCTTTTTTGATGATTTTTTTGAATATCTCGGCCAAATAATGTCCGATTTGGGAATTTTATACCATTTTGGACTCGAAAGGATCAGTACTATCGATTGGCATCAAAAATTTGAAAATCTAAATTTTGACCAAAATCAGCAAAATGGCAAGGGGTTACATCACGTTTTTTCCAAAAATCGGGGTCGGTTCGAAAATCTAAACTTCTTTGATGATTTTTTTGAGTATCTCGGGTAAATATTGTCAGATTTTGAAATGTTATACCTTTTTGAATTCGTAGGGATCCCTACTATCAATTGGCATTCAAACATTTCAAAAATCGATGGGTTAAAAAAAGTGGTTGACCAAA
The DNA here is from genome assembly GCA_035045885.1 of Drosophila borealis. Classification (NCBI taxonomy): domain Eukaryota; kingdom Metazoa; phylum Arthropoda; class Insecta; order Diptera; family Drosophilidae; genus Drosophila; species Drosophila borealis. The sequence goes on along the minus strand of JAWNOR010000333.1, from coordinate 395,188 downwards.
AACCGATTCGTTTCTAAAGTCAACCTTTTTTGATGATTTTTTTGAATATCTCGGCCAAATAATGTCCGATTTGGGAATTTTATACCATTTTGGACTCGAAAGGATCAGTACTATCGATTGGCATCAAAAAAAATGAAAATCTAAATTTTGACCAAAATCAGCAAAATGGCAAGGGGTTACATCACGTTTTTTCCAAAAATCGGGGTCGGTTCGAAAATCTAAACTTTTTTGATGATTTTTATTGAATATCTCGGGTAAATATTGTCAGATTTTGAAATGTTATACCTTTTTGAATTCGTAGGGATCCCTACTATCAATTGGCATTCAAATATTTCAAAAATCGATGGGTTAAAAAATGTGGTTGACCAAAAACCGATTCGTTTCTAAAGTCAACCTTTTTTGATGATTTTTTTGAATATCTCGGCCAAATAATGTCCGATTTGGGAATTTTATACCATTTTGGACTCGAAAGGATCAGTACTATCGATTGGCATCAAAAATTTGAAAATCTAAATTTTGACCAAAATCAGCAAAATGGCAAGGGGTTACATCACGTTTTTTCCAAAAATCGGGGTCGGTTCGAAAATCTAAACTTTTTTGATGATTTTTTTTGAATATCTCGGGTAAATATTATCAGATTTTGAAATGTTATACCTTTTTGAATTCGTAGGGATCCCTACTATCAATTGGCATTCAAACATTTCAAAAATCGATGGGTTAAAAAAAGTGGTTGACCAAAAACCAATTCGTTTCTAAAGTCAACCTTTTTTGATGATTTTTTTGAATATCTCGGCCAAATAATGTCCGATTTGGGAATTTTATACCATTTTGGGACTCGAAAGGATCAGTACTATCGATTGGCATCAAAAATTGAAAATCTAAATTTTGACCAAAATCAGCAAAATGGCAAGGGGTTACATCACGTTTTTTCCAAAAATCGGGGTCGGTTCGAAAATCTAAACTTCTTTGATGATTTTTTTGAGTATCTCGGGTAAATATTATCAGATTTTGAAATGTTTACCTTTTTGAATTCGTAGGGATCCCTACTATCAATTGGCATTCAAATATTTCAAAAATCGATTTGTTAAAAAAAGTGGTTGACCAAAAACCGATTCGTTTCTAAAGTCAACCTTTTTTGATGATTTTTTTGAATATCTCGGCCAAATAATGTCCGATTTGGGAATTTTATACTATTTTGGACTCGAAAGGATCAGTACTATCGATTGGAATCAAAAATTTGAAAATCTAAATATTGACCAAAATCAGCAAAATGGCAAGGGGTTACATCACGTTTTTTCCAAAAATCGGGGTCGGTTCGAAAATCTAAACTTTTTTGATGATTTTTTTTTGAATATCTCGAGTAAATATTGTCAGATTTTGAAATGTTTACCTTTTTAGAATTCGTAGGGATCCCTACTATCAATTGGCATTCAAATATTTCAAAAATCGATGGGTTAAAAAATGTGGTTGACCAAAAACCGATTCGTTTCTAAAGTCAACCTTTTTTGATGATTTTTTTGAATATCTCGGCCAAATAATGTCCGATTTGGGAATTTTATACCATTTTGGACTCGAAAGGATCAGTACTATCGATTGGAATCAAAAATTTGAAAATCTAAATATTGACCAAAATCAGCAAAATGGCAAGGGGTTACATCACGTTTTTTCAAAAAATCGGGGTCGGTTCGAAAATCTAAACTTTTTTGATGATTTTTATTGAATATCTCGGGTAAATATTATCAGATTTTGAAATGTTATACCTTTTTGAATTCGTAGGGATCCCTACTATCAATTTGCATTCAAATATTTTAAAAATCGATTTGTTAAAAAAAGTGGTTGACCAAAAACCGATTCGTTTCTAAAGTCAACCTTTTTTGATGATTTTTTTGAATATCTCGGCCAAATAATGTCCGATTTGGGAATTTTATACTATTTTGGACTCGAAAGGATCAGTACTATCGATTGGAATCAAAAAAATGAAAATCAAAATTTTGACCAAAATCAGCAAAATGGCAAGGGGTTACATCACGTTTTTTCCAAAAATCGGGGTCGGTTCGAAAATCTAAACTTTTTTGATGATTTTTTTTGAATATCTCGGGTAAATATTGTCAGATTTTGAAATGTTATACCTTTTTAAATTCGTAGGGATCCCTACTATCAATTGGCATTCAAATATTTTAAAAATCGATGGGTTAAAAAAAGTGGTTGACCAAAAACCGATTCGTTTCTAAAGTCAACCTTTTTTGATGATTTTTTTGAATATCTCGGCCAAATAATGTCCGATTTGGGAATTTTATACCATTTTGGACTCGAAAGGATCAGTACTATCGATTGGAATCAACAAAATGAAAATCGAAATTTTGACCATAATCAGTAAAATGGCAAGGGGTTACATCACGTTTTTTTAAAAATCGGGGTCGGTTCGAAAATCTAAACTTTTTTGATGATTTTTTTTGAATATCTCGGGTAAATATTATCAGATTTTGAAATGTTATACCTTTTTGAATTCGTAGGGATCCCTACTATCAATTGGCATTCAAATATTTTAAGAATCGATTTGTTAAAAAAAGTGGTTGACCAAAAACCGATTCGTTTCTAAAGTCAACCTTTTTTGATGATTTTTTTGAATATCTAGGCCAAATAATGTCCGATTTGGGAATTTTATACCATTTTGGACTCGAAAGGATCAGTACTATCGATTGGAATCAAAAAATTGAAAATCGAAATTTTGACCAAAATCAGCAAAATGGCAAGGGGTTACATCACGTTTTTTCCAAAAGTCGGGGTCGGTTCGAAAATCTAAACTTTTTTGATGATTTTGTTGAATATCTCGGGTAAATATTGTCAGATTTTGAAATGTTATTTTGGACTCGTAAGGATCAGTATCTATCGATTGGAATCAAAAAAATGAAAATCGAAATTTTGACCAAAAACAGCAAAATGGCAAGGGGTTACATCACGTTTTTTCCAAAAATCGGGGTCGGTTCGAAAATCTAAACTTTTTTGATGATTTTTTTTTAATATCTCGGGTAAATATTGTCAGATTTTGAAATGTTATACCTTTTTAAATTCGTAGGGATCCCTACTATCAATTGGCATTCTAATATTTCTAAAATCGATGGGTTAAAAAAAGTGGTTGACCAAAATCCGATTCGTTTCTAAAGTCAACCTTTTTTGATGATTTTTTTGAATATCTAGGCCAAATAATGTCCGATTTGGCAATTTTATACTATTTTGGACTCGTAAGAATCAGTACTATCGATTGGAATCAAAAAATTGAAAATCGAAATTTTGACCAAAATCAGCAAAATGGCAAGAGGTTACATCACGTTTTTTCCAAAAATCGGGGTCGGTTCGAAAATCTAAACTTTTTTGATGATTTTTTTTTAATATCTCGGGTAAATATTGTCAGATTTTGAAATGTTATACCTTTTTGAATTCGTAGGGATCCCTACTATTAATTGGCAGTCAAATATTTTAAAAATCGATGGGTTAAAAAAAGTGGTTGACCAAAAACCGGTTCGTTTCTAAAGTCAACCTTTTTTGATGATTTTTTTGAATATCTAGGCCAAATAATGTCCGATTTGGGAATTTTATACCATTTGGGACTCGAAAGGATCAGTACTATCGATTGGAATCAAAAAAATGAAAATCGAAATTTTGACCAAAATCAGCAAAATGGCAAGGGGTTACAACACGTTTTTTCAAAAAATCGGGGTCGGTTCGAAAATCTAAACTTTTTTGATGATTTTTTTTGAATATCTCGGGTAAATATTATCAGATTTTGAAATGTTTACCTTTTTGAATTCGTAGGGATCCCTACTTTCAATTGGCATTCAAATATTTTAAGAATCGATTTGTTAAAAAAAGTGGTTGACCAAAAACCGATTCGTTTCTAAAGTCAACCTTTTTTGATGATTTTTTTGAATATCTCGGCCAAATAATGTCCGATTTGGGAATTTTATACTATTTTGGACTCGTAAGGATCGGTACTATCGATTGGAATCAAAAAAATGAAGATCAAAATTTTGACCAAAATCAGCAAAATGGCAAGGGGCTACATCACGTTTTTTCCAAAAATCGGGGTCGGTTCGAAAATCTAAACTTTTTTGATGATTTTTTTTGAATATCTCGGGTAAATATTGTCAGATTTTGAAATGTTATACCTTTTTAAATTCGTAGGGATCCCTACTATTAATTGGCATTCAAATATTTTAAAAATCGATGGGTTAAAAAAAGTGGTTGACCAAAAACCGGTTCGTTTCTAAAGTCAACCTTTTTTGATGATTTTTTTGAATATCTAGGCCAAATAATGGCCGATTTGAAAATTTTATACCATTTTGGACTCGAAAGGATCAGTACTATCGATTGGAATCAAAAAAATGAAAATCGAAATTTTGACCAAAATCAGCAAAATGGCAAGGGGTTACAACACGTTTTTTCAAAAAATCGGGGTCGGTTCGAAAATCTAAACTTTTTTGATGATTTTTTTTGAATATCTCGGGTAAATATTATCAGATTTTGAAATGTTTACCTTTTTGAATTCGTAGGGATCCCTACTTTCAATTGGCATTCAAATATTTTAAGAATCGATTTGTTAAAAAAAGTGGTTGACCAAAAACCGATTCGTTTCTAAAGTCAACCTTTTTTGATGATTTTTTTGAATATCTCGGCCAAATAATGTCCGATTTGGGAATTTTATACTATTTTGGACTCGTAAGGATCGGTACTATCGATTGGAATCAAAAAATTGAAGATCAAAATTTTGACCAAAATCAGCAAAATGGCAAGGGGCTACATCACGTTTTTTCCAAAAATCGGGGTCGGTTCGAAAATCTAAACTTTTTTGATGATTTTTTTGAATATCTCGGGTAAATATTGTCAGATTTTGAAATGTTATACCTTTTTAAATTCGTAGGGATCCCTACTATTAATTGGCATTCAAATATTTTAAAAATCGATGGGTTAAAAAAAGTGGTTGACCAAAAACGGGTTCGTTTCTAAAGTCAACCTTTTTTGATGATTTTTTTGAATATCTAGGCCAAATAATGTCCGATTTGGGAATTTTATACCATTTTGGACTCGAAAGGATCAGTACTATCGATTGGAATCAAAAAAATGAAAATCGAAATTTTGACCAAAATCAGCAAAATGGCAAGGGGTTACATCACGTTTTTTCAAAAAATCGGGGTCGGTTCGAAAATCTAAACTTTTTTGATGATTTTTTTTGAATATCTCGGGTAAATATTATCAGATTTTGAAATGTTTACCTTTTTGAATTCGTAGGGATCCCTACTTTCAATTGGCATTCAAATATTTTAAGAATCGATTTGTTAAAAAAAGTGGTTGACCAAAAACCGATTCGTTTCTAAAGTCAACCTTTTTTGATGATTTTTTTGAATATCTAGGCCAAATAATGTCCGATTTGGGAATTTTATACCATTTTGGACTCGAAAGGATCAGTACTATCGATTGGAATCAAAAAAATGAAAATCGAAATTTTGACCAAAATCAGCAAAATGGCAAGGGGTTACATCACGTTTTTTCCAAAAGTCGGGGTCGGTTCGAAAATCTAAACTTTTTTGATGATTTTGTTGAATATCTCGGGTAAATATTGTCAGATTTTGAAATGTTATTTTGGACTCGTAAGGATCAGTATCTATCGATTGGAATCAAAAAAATGAAAATCGAAATTTTGACCAAAAACAGCAAAATGGCAAGGGGTTACATCACGTTTTTTCCAAAAATCGGGGTCGGTTCGAAAATCTAAACTTTTTTGATGATTTTTTTTTAATATCTCGGGTAAATATTGTCAGATTTTGAAATGTTATACCTTTTTAAATTCGTAGGGATCCCTACTATCAATTGGCATTCTAATATTTCTAAAATCGATGGGTTAAAAAAAGTGGTTGACCAAAATCCGATTCGTTTCTAAAGTCAACCTTTTTTGATGATTTTTTTGAATATCTAGGCCAAATAATGTCCGATTTGGCAATTTTATACTATTTTGGACTCGTAAGAATCAGTACTATCGATTGGAATCAAAAAAATGAAAATCGAAATTTTGACCAAAATCAGCAAAATGGCAAGGGGTTACATCACGTTTTTTCCAAAAATCGGGGTCGGTTCGAAAATCTAAACTTTTTTGATGATTTTTTTTTAATATCTCGGGTAAATATTGTCAGATTTTGAAATGTTATACCTTTTTGAATTCGTAGGGATCCCTACTTTCAATTGGCATTCAAATATTTTAAGAATCGATTTGTTAAAAAAAGTGGTTGACCAAAAACCGATTCGTTTCTAAAGTCAACCTTTTTTGATGATTTTTTTGAATATCTAGGCCAAATAATGTCCGATTTGGCAATTTTATACTATTTTGGACTCGTAAGAATCAGTACTATCGATTGGAATCAAAAAAATGAAAATCGAAATTTTGACCAAAATCAGCAAAATGGCAAGGGGTTACATCACGTTTTTTCCAAAAATTCGGGGTCGGTTCGAAAATCTAAACTTTTTCGATGATTTTTTTGAATATCTCGGGTAAATATTGTCAGATTTTGAAATGTTATTTTGGACTTGTAAGGATCAGTATCTATCGATTGGAATCAAAAAAATGAAAATCGAAATTTTGACCAAAATCAGCAAAATGGCAAGGGGTTACATCACGTTTTTTCCAAAAATCGGGGTCGGTTCGAAAATCTAAACTTTTTTGATGATTTTTTTTTTAATATCTCGGGTAAATATTGTCAGATTTTGAAATGTTATACCTTTTTGAATTCGTAGGGATCCCTACTATCAATTGGCATTCAAATATTTTAAAAATCGATGGGTTAAAAAAAGTGGTTGACCAAAAACCGGTTCGTTTCTAAAGTCAACCTTTTTTGATGATTTTTTTTGAATATCTAGGCCAAATAATGTCCGATTTGGGAATTTTATACCATTTTGGACTCGTAAGGATCAGTACTATCGATTGGAATCAAAAAAATGAAAATCGAAATTTTGACCAAAATCAGCAAAATGGCAAGGGGTTACATCACGTTTTTTCCAAAAACCGGGGTCGGTTCGAAAATCTAAACTTTTTTGATGATTTTTTTTGAATATCTCGGGTAAATATTGTCAGATTTTGAAATGTTATACCTTTTTGAATTCGTAGGGATCCCTACTATCAATTGGCATTCAAATATTTTAAAAATCGATCGGTTAAAAAAAGTGGTTGACCAAAAACCGATTCGTTTCTAAAGTCAACCTTTTTTGATGATTTTTTTGAATATCTAGGCCAAATAATGTCCGATTTGGCAATTTTATACTATTTTGGACTCGTAAGAATCAGTACTATCGATTGGAATCAAAAAAATGAAAATCGAAATTTTGACCAAAATCAGCAAAATGGCAAGGGGTTACATCACGTTTTTTCAAAAAATCGGGGTCGGTTCGAAAATCTAAACTTTTTTGATGATTTTTTTTTAATATCTCGGGTAAATATTGTCAGATTTTGAAATGTTATACCTTTTTGAATTCGTAGGGATCCCTACTATCAATTGGCATTCAAATATTTTAAAAATCGATGGGTTAAAAAAAGTGGTTGACCAAAAACCGGTTCGTTTCTAAAGTCAACCTTTTTTGATGATTTTTTTGAATATCTAGGCCAAATAATGTCCGATTTGGCAATTTTATACTATTTTGGACTCGTAAGAATCAGTACTATCGATTGAAATCAAAAAAATGAAAATCGAAATTTTGACCAAAATCAGCAAAATGGCAAGGGGTTACATCACGTTTTTTCCAAAAATCGGGGTCGGTTCGAAAATCTAAACTTTTTTGATGATTTTTTTTGAATATCTCGGGTAAATATTGTCAGATTTTGAAATGTTAAACCTTTTTAAATTCGTAGGGATCCCTACTATCAATTGGCATTCAAATATTTTTAAAATCGATGGGTTAAAAAAAGTGGTTGACCAAAAACCGATTCGTTTCTAAAGTCAACCTTTTTTGATGATTTTTTTGAATATCTAGGCCAAATAATGTCCGATTTGGGAATTTTATACCATTTTGGACTCGAAAGGATCAGTACTATCGATTGGAATCAAAAAAATGATAATCGAAATTTTGACCAAAATCAGCAAAATGGCAAGGGGTTACATCACGTTTTTTCCAAAAATCGGGGTCGGTTCGAAAATCTAAAATTGTTTGATGATTTTTTTTGAATATCTCGGGTAAATATTGTCAGATTTTGAAATGTTATACCTTTTTGAATTCGTAGGGATCCCTACTTTCAATTGGCATTCAAATATTTTAAGAATCGATGGGTTAAAAAAAGTGGTTGACCAAAAACCGATTCGTTTCTAAAGTCAACCTTTTTTGATGATTTTTTTGAATATCTAGGCCAAATAATGTCCGATTTGGGAATTTTATACCATTTTGGACTCGAAAGGATCAGTACTATCGATTGGAATCAAAAAAATGAAAATCGAAATTTTGACCAAAATCAGCAAAATGGCAAGGGGTTACATCACGTTTTTTCCAAAAATTCGGGGTCGGTTCGAAAATCTAAACTTTTTTGATGATTTTTTTGAATATCTCGGGTAAATATTGTCAGATTTTGAAATGTTATTTTGGACTCGTAAGGATCAGTATCTATCGATTGGAATCAAAAAAATGAAAATCGAAATTTTGACCAAAATCGGCAAAATGGCAAGGGGTTACATCACGTTTTTTCCAAAAATCGGGGTCGGTTCGAAAATCTAAACTTTTTTGATGATTTTTTTTAATATCTCGGGTAAATATTGTCAGATTTTGAAATGTTATACCTTTTTGAATTCGTAGGGATCCCTACTATCAATTGGCATTCAAATATTTAAAAAATCGATGGGTTAAAAAAAGTAGTTGACCAAAAACCGATTCGTTTCTAAAGTCAACCTTTTTGATGATTTTTTTGAATATCTAGGCCAAATAATGTCCGATTTGGCAATTTTATACCATTTTGGACTCGTAAGAATCAGTACTATCGATTGGAATCAAAAAAATGAAAATCGAAATTTTGACCAAAATCAGCAAAATGGCAAGGGGTTACATCACGTTTTTTCCAAAAATCGGGGTCGGTTCGAAAATCTAAACTTTTTTAATGATTTTTTTTGAATATCTCGGGTAAATATTGTCAGATTTTGAAATGTTATTTTGGACTCGTAAGGATCAGTATCTATCGATGGGAATCAAAAAAATGAAAATCGAAATTTTGACCAAAATCAGCAAAATGGCAAGGGGTTACATCACGTTTTTTCCAAAAATCGGGGTCGGTTCGAAAATCTAAACTTTTTTGATGATTTTTTTTGAATATCTCGGGTAAATATTGTCAGATTTTGAAATGTTAAACCTTTTTAAATTCGTAGGGATCCCTACTATCAATTGGCATTCAAATATTTTTAAAATCGATGGGTTAAAAAAAGTGGTTGACCAAAAACCGATTCGTTTCTAAAGTCAACCTTTTTTGATGATTTTTTTGAATATCTAGGCCAAATAATGTCCGATTTGGGAATTTTATACCATTTTGGACTCGAAAGGATCAGTACTATCGATTGGAATCAAAAAAATGATAATCGAAATTTTGACCAAAATCAGCAAAATGGCAAGGGGTTACATCACGTTTTTTCCAAAAATCGGGGTCGGTTCGAAAATCTAAAATTGTTTGATGATTTTTTTTGAATATCTCGGGTAAATATTGTCAGATTTTGAAATGGTATACCTTTTTGAATTCGTAGGGATCCCTACTTTCAATTGGCATTCAAATATTTTAAGAATCGATGGGTTAAAAAAAGTGGTTGACCAAAAACCGATTCGTTTCTAAAGTCAACCTTTTTTGATGATTTTTTTGAATATCTAGGCCAAATAATGTCCGATTTGGGAATTTTATACCATTTTTGACTCGAAAGGATCAGTACTATCGATTGGAATCAAAAAAATGAAAATCGAAATTTTGACCACAATCAGCAAAATGACAAGGGGTTACATCACGTTTTTTCCAAAAATTCGGGGTCGGTTCGAAAATCTAAACTTTTTTGATGATTTTTTTGAATATCTCGGGTAAATATTGTCAGATTTTGAAATGTTATTTTGGACTCGTAAGGATCAGTATCTATCGATTGGAATCAAAAAAATGAAAATCGAAATTTTGACCAAAATCAGCAAAATGGCAAGGGGTTACATCACGTTTTTTCGAAAAATCGGGGTCCGTTCGAAAATCTAAACTTTTTTGATGATTTTTTTTGAATATCTCGGGTAAATATTGTCAGATTTTGAAATGTTATACCTTTTTGAATTCGTAGGGATCCCTACTATCAATTGGCATTCAAATATTTAAAAAATCGATGGGTTAAAAAAAGTGGTTGACCAAAAACCGATTCGTTTCTAAAGTCAACCTTTTTGATGATTTTTTTGAATATCTAGGCCAAATAATGTCCGATTTGGCAATTTTATACTATTTTGGACTCGTAAGAATCAGTACTATCGATTGGAATCAAAAAAATGAAAATCGAAATTTTGACCAAAATCAGCAAAATGGCAAGGGGTTACATCACGTTTTTTCCAAAAATCGGGGTCGGTTCGAAAATCTAAACTTTTTTAATGATTTTTTTTGAATATCTCGGGTAAATATTGTCAGATTTTGAAATGTTATACCTTTTTGAATTCGTAGGGATCCCTACTATCAATTGGCATTCAAATATTTTTAAAATCGATGGGTTAAAAAAAGTGGTTGACCAAAAACCGATTCGTTTCTAAAGTCAACCTATTTTGATGATTTTTTTGAATATCTAGGCCAAATAATGTCCGATTTGGGAATTTTATACCATTTTTGACTCGAAAGGATCAGTACTATCGATTGGAATCAAAAAAATGAAAATCGAAATTTTGACCAAACTCAGCAAAATGGCAAGGGGTTACATCACGTTTTTTCCAAAAATTCGGGGTCGGTTCGAAAATCTAAACTTTTTTGATGATTTTTTTGAATATCTCGGGTAAATATTGTCAGATTTTGAAATGTTATTTTGGACTCGTAAGGATCAGTATCTATCGATTGGAATCAAAAAAATGAAAATCGAAATTTTGACCAAAATCAGCAAAATGGCAAGGGGTTACATCACGTTTTTTCCAAAAATCGGGGTCGGTTCGAAAATCTAAACTTTTTTGATGATTTTTTTTGAATATCTCGGGTAAATATTGTCAGATTTTGAAATGTTATACCTTTTTAAATTCGTAGGGATCCCTACTATCAATTGGCATTCAAATATTTTAAAAATCGATGGGTTAAAAAAAGTGGTTGACCAAAAACCGGTTCGTTTCTAAAGTCAACCTTTTTTGATGATTTTTTTGAATATCTAGGCCAAATAATGTCCGATTTGGGAATTTTATACCATTTTGGACTCGTAAGGATCAGTACTATCGATTGGAATCAAAAAAATGAAAATCGAAATTTTGACCAAAATCAGCAAAATGGCAAGGGGTTACATCACGTTTTTTCCAAAAATCGGGGTCGGTTCGAAAATCTAAACTTCTTTGATGATTTTTTTGAGTATCTCGGGTAAATATTGTCAGATTTTGAAATGTTATACCTTTTTGAATTCGTAGGGATCCCTACTATCAATTGGCATTCAAATATTTTAAAAATCGATGGGTTAAAAAAAGTGGTTGACCAAAAACCGATTCGTTTCTAAAGTCAACCTTTTTTGATGATTTTTTTGAATATCTCGGCCAAATAATGTCCGATTTGGCAATTTTATACTATTTTGGACTCGTAAGAATCAGTACTATCGATTGGAATCAAAAAAATGAAAATCGAAATTTTGACCAAAATCAGCAAAATGGCAAGGGGTTACATCACGTTTTTTCCAAAAATCGGGGTCGGTTCGAAAATCTAAACTTTTTTGATGATTTTTTGTGAATATCTCGGGTAAATATTGTCAGATTTTGAAATGTTATACCTTTTTGAATTCGTAGGGATCCCTACTATCAATTGGCATTCAAATATTTTAAAAATCGATGGGTTAAAAAAAGTGGTTGACCAAAAACCGGTTCGTTTCTAAAGTCAACCTTTTTTGATGTTTTTTTTGAATATCTAGGCCAAATAATGTCCGATTTGGGAATTTTATACCATTTTGGACTCGTAAGGATCAGTACTATCGATTGGAATCAAAAAAATGAAAATCGAAATTTTGACCAAAATCAGCAAAATGGCAAGGGGTTACATAACGTTTTTTCCAAAAATTCGGGGTCGGTTCGAAAATCTAAACTTTTTTGATGATTTTTTTGAATATCTCGGGTAAATATTGTCAGATTTTGAAATGTTATTTTGGACTCGTAAGGATCAGTATCTATCGATTGGAATCAAAAAAATGAAAATCGAAATTTTGACCAAAATCAGCAAAATGGCAAGGGGTTACATCACGTTTTTTCCAAAAATCGGGGTCGGTTCGAAAATCTAAACTTTTTTGATGATTTTTTTTTAATATCTCGGGTAAATATTGTCAGATTTTGAAATGTTATACCTTTTTAAATTCGTAGGGATCCCTACTATCAATTGGCATTCAAATATTTTAAAAATCGATGGGTTAAAAAAAGTGGTTGACCAAAAACCGGTTCGTTTCTAAAGTCAACCTTTTTTGATGATTTTTTTGAATATCTAGGCCAAATAATGTCCGATTTGGGAATTTTATACCATTTTGGACTCGTAAGGATCAGTATCTATCGATTGGAATCAAAAAAATGAAAATCGAAATTTTGACCAAAATCAGCAAAATGGCAAGGGGTTACATCACGTTTTTTCCAAAAATCGGGGTCGGTTCGAAAATGAAAACTTTTTTGATGATTTTTTTTGAATATCTCGGGTAAATATTGTCAGATTTTGAAATGTTATACCTTTTTGAATTCGTAGGGATCCCTACTATTAATTGGCATTCAAATATTTTAAAAATTGATGGGTTAAAAAAAGTGGTTGACCAAAAACCGGTTCGTTTCTAAAGTCAACCTTTTTTGATGATTTTTTTGAATATCTAGGCCAAATAATGTCCGATTTGGGCATTTTATACCATTTTGGAATCGAAAGGATCAGTACTATCGATTGGGATCAAAAAATTGAAAATCGAAATTTTGACCAAAATCAGCAAAATGGCAAGGGGTTACATCACGTTTTTTCCAAAAATCGGGGTCGGTTCGAAAATCTAAACTTTTTTGATGATTTTTTTTGAATATCTCGGGTAAATATTATCAGATTTTGAAATGTTATACCTTTTTGAATTCGTAGGGATCCCTACTTTCAATTGGCATTCAAATATTTTAAGAATCGATGGGTTAAAAAAGTGGTTGACCAAAAACCGATTCGTTTCTAAAGTCAACCTTTTTTGATGATTTTTTTGAATATCTCGGCCAAATAATGTCCGATTTGGGAATTTTATACTATTTTGGACTCGTAAGGATCGGTACTATCGATTGGAATCAAAAAATTAAAATCGAAATTTTGACCAAAATCAGCAAAATGGCAAGGGGTTACATCACGTTTTTTCCAAAAATCGGGGTCGGTTCGAAAATCTAAACTTTTTTGATGATTTTTTTTGAATATCTCGGGTAAATATTGTCAGATTTTGAAATGTTATACCTTTTTGAATTCGTAGGGATCCCTACTATCAATTGGCATTCTAATATTTTTAAAATCGATGGGTTAAAAAAAGTGGTTGACCAAAAACCAATTCGTTTCTAAAGTCAACCTATTTTGATGATTTTTTTGAATATCTAGGCCAAATAATGTCCGATTTGGCAATTTTATACTATTTTGGACTCGTAAGAATCAGTACTATCGATTGGAATCAAAAAAATGAAAATCGAAATTTTGACCAAAATCAGCAAAATGGCAAGGGGTTACATCACGTTTTTTCCAAAAATCGGGGTCGGTTCGAAAATCTAAACTTTTTTGATGATTTTTTTTGAATATCTCGGGTAAATATTGTCAGATTTTGAAATGTTATACCTTTTTGAATTCGTAGGGATCCCTACTATCAATTGGCATTCAAATATTTTAAAAATCGATGGGTTAAAAAAAGTGGTTGACCAAAAACCGATTCGTTTCTAAAGTCAACCTTTTTTGATGATTTTTTTGAATATCTAGGCCAAATAATGTCCGATTTGGGAATTTTATACTATTTTGGACTCGTAAGAATCAGTACTATCGATTGGAATCAAAAAAATGAAAATCGAAATTTTGACCAAAATCAGCAAAATGGCAAGGGGTTACATCACGTTTTTTCCAAAAATCGGGGTCGGTTCGAAAATGAAAACTTTTTTGATGATTTTTTTTGAATATCTCGGGTAAATATTGTCAGATTTTGAAATGTTATACCTTTTTGAATTCGTAGGGATCCCTACTATCAATTGGCATTCAAATATTTTTAAAATCGATGGGTTAAAAAAAGTGGTTGACCAAAAACCGATTCGTTTCTAAAGTCAACCTTTTTTGATGATTTTTTTGAATATCTAGGCCAAATAATGTCCGATTTGGGAATTTTATACCATTTCGGACTCGAAAGGATCAGTACTATCGATTGGAATCAAAAAAATGATAATCGAAATTTTGACCAAAATCAGCAAAATGGCAAGGGGTTACATCACGTTTTTTCCAAAAATCGGGGTCGGTTCGAAAATCAAAACTTTTTTGATGATTTTTTTGAATATCTCGGGTAAATATTGTCAGATTTTGAAATGTTATTTTGGACTCGTAAGGATCAGTATCTATCGATTGGAATCAAAAAAATGAAAATCGAAATTTTGACCAAAATCAGCAAAATGGCAAGGGGTTACATCACGTTTTTTCCAAAAATCGGGGTCGGTTCGAAAATGAAAACTTTTTTGATGATTTTTTTTGAATATCTCGGGTAAATATTGTCAGATTTTGAAATGTTATACCTTTTTGAATTCGTAGGGATCCCTACTATTAATTGGCATTCAAATATTTTAAAAATTGATGGGTTAAAAAAAGTGGTTGACCAAAAACCGGTTCGTTTCTAAAGTCAACCTTTTTTGATGATTTTTTTGAATATCTAGGCCAAATAATGTCCGATTTGGGCATTTTATACCATTTTGGAATCGAAAGGATCAGTACTATCGATTGGGATCAAAAAAATGAAAATCGAAATTTTGACCAAAATCAGCAAAATGGCAAGGGGTTACATCACGTTTTTTCAAAAAATCGGGGTCGGTTCGAAAATCTAAACTTTTTTGATGATTTTTTTTGAATATCTCGGGTAAATATTATCAGATTTTGAAATGTTATACCTTTTTGAATTCGTAGGGATCCCTACTTTCAATTGGCATTCAAATATTTTAAGAATCGATGGGTTAAAAAAAGTGGTTGACCAAAAACCGATTCGTTTCTAAAGTCAACCTTTTTTGATGATTTTTTTGAATATCTCGGCCAAATAATGTCCGATTTGGGAATTTTATACTATTTTGGACTCGTAAGGATCGGTACTATCGATTGGAATCAAAAAAATTAAAATCGAAATTTTGACCAAAATCAGCAAAATGGCAAGGGGTTACATCACGTTTTTTCCAAAAATCGGGGTCGGTTCGAAAATCTAAACTTTTTTGATGATTTTTTTTGAATATCTCGGGTAAATATTGTCAGATTTTGAAATGTTATACCTTTTTGAATTCGTAGGGATCCCTACTATCAATTGGCATTCTAATATTTTTAAAATCGATGGGTTAAAAAAAGTGGTTGACCAAAAACCAATTCGTTTCTAAAGTCAACCTATTTTGATGATTTTTTTGAATATCTAGGCCAAATAATGTCCGATTTGGCAATTTTATACTATTTTGGACTCGTAAGAATCAGTACTATCGATTGGAATCAAAAAAATGAAAATCGAAATTTTGACCAAAATCAGCAAAATGGCAAGGGGTTACATCACGTTTTTTCCAAAAATCGGGGTCGGTTCGAAAATCTAAACTTTTTTGATGATTTTTTTTGAATATCTCGGGTAAATATTGTCAGATTTTGAAATGTTATACCTTTTTAAATTCGTAGGGATCCCTACTATCAATTGGCATTCAAATATTTTTAAAATCGATGGGTTAAAAAAAGTGGTTGACCAAAAACCGATTCGTTTCTAAAGTCAACCTTTTTTGATGATTTTTTTGAATATCTAGGCCAAATAATGTCCGATTTGGGAATTTTATACCATTTCGGACTCGAAAGGATCAGTACTATCGATTGGAATCAAAAAAATGATAATCGAAATTTTGACCAAAATCAGCAAAATGGCAAGGGGTTACATCACGTTTTTTCCAAAAATCGGGGTCGGTTCGAAAATCAAAACTTTTTTGATGATTTTTTTGAATATCTCGGGTAAATATTGTCAGATTTTGAAATGTTATACCTTTTTGAATTCGTAGGGATCCCTACTATCAATTGGCATTTAAATATTTTAAAAATCGATGGGTTAAAAAAAGTGGTTGACCAAAAACCGATTCGTTTCTAAAGTCAACCTTTTTTGATGATTTTTTTGAATATCTCGGCCAAATAATGTCCGATTTGGGAATTTTATACCATTTCGGACTCGAAAGGATCAGTACTATCGATTGGAATCAAAAAAATGAAAATCGAAATTTTGACCAAAATCAGCAAAATGGCAAGGGGTTACATCACGTTTTTTCCAAAAATCGGGGTCGGTTCGAAAATCAAAACTGTTTTGATGATTTTTTTTGAATATCTCGGGTAAATATTGTCAGATTTTGAAAAGTTATACATTTTTGAATTCGTAGGGATCCCTACTATCAATTGGCATTCAAACAATCAACAGCATTGCAAGTTACCTGGTCTGTATCGAGTTCAAGGGAACTATATTTTTATAATTTATTTATAATTTATTTTTATTACTACTAAAGCAAACCGATCGGTTTGCGCGAGTTGCATGTGATGTTGGTAGATTGTAGTAGAGTGTTCAGGGTATCCCCTAGTCTATTTGTTCTTCGACTTTGCTGAGTATTATATTTTTTTGAATGTTGAGCAAAGAGCTTACCAGGTATATAAGGCTTTTGATTAAAGGACGATTGTTGTTGTTGGTTGTATGTATCGGCCGCCGTTGCATTGCCATTAATTTGGCTGCTGTGCTGATACGGCGCCAGGCTACGCCCAGTGTCTGGCTGTAGCTGTAGATCAGTGCTATTTATGGGACTCATGGGCGTCATTTCGCGATCCTCAATAAACAGTTCGCTGGCATCGTCGGGCACCTGGCGATACTGAGACCAGGGCCAGGAGGCAATGCCCGACAGCAGCAGCGCCTCCAATGCGCAAATAAAGCCAATTAGCTAATGAAAAGAAGTTAATGATTAGTTCGGTAACTTAACGGGACTTCAGGTTTATCTCTGCTTACGCCTGTGGCTAGTAACGTGTCCTTGGAGTGCTTGGATACCCATGTGTACTCGGTCGCATACAGCACCATGTGGACGAGCAGCGTGGAGCTCAAAATAAATATTAAACCAATACTCAGGTACATCCACGTATTCTGAAGGAAATATTTAACAATTATATATTTATTATTTTAATAATATAAAATTAAATTTCAACATATTATAGATGAAAATAGGGGAAAAGTAAACAAATCGTAAACAAAAATTTGATTATCGTAATAATATTAACATTAATTAATAGTATATTTATTTATATGTTCTCCATCCAGGGAAACAAAATACGAATTTATGAAAAATATAAATCATCAAAAGAATTTAAAGTCTTTTTTATAGATCGGTACAGCTTAATTGGCCACACGTACCACTTTCGTCCAATTGAATGGGAACATGAGCGCTATATGCGATATATCGAGAAAGATCATTAGGCATGTGATGAGTAGCGAGAAGAGCGCACAGAAGACCATCAGCCTCAGGCGTCCGATGAGTGGCAGTAGAAAGAGGCCAACCTGTACAGTGCCCGCGGAGCATTCGCAGGCCAGACAGACGGCGGAGGATAACTACGGGGATAATAAAAATCACATCATTAACTGCTTTGATTCAACCGGTTGGGTTGTAGCTTACCACCAGTAGTATGCGCACAATCCCTGTAGGCGTTTTCAAGTGTTGCGGATCACAGTGTAGGGCAACGCCCCATGGCAGCGGCGTGTGTTGTTGCTGTTTGTAGTTGGCGTGCGAGTCCCAGGAGGTGCACGTGCCCAATGGCGATTCGAGTGAGAGCGAGAGCTCGCCGGCCCTGCTGCCAGCTATTTCAAAGTCCTGCTCATCGTCCAGCTGACAGCAGACCGGCTCCAGCTCCAGCTCACGTATCTCGTCCAGCAGCAGTTCTATCTCGTCCGTGCCATATAGATCAGATACAGACGGTATATAACGTTGGGGTTGTTGCATTGCCCGTTGCGGGATGTGTCCCACATCACCGTTGCGTGGCCTGGTCGTGCAAAATTGGATGCCTACAACGGCGTTCTTGTCGCGTCTATATCTTTCGCTTCTCCACTCTCCCTATCTCTTTCTCTCTCTCTCTCTCTCACTCTCGTGCTCTGTATGTCACTTTCTGGAGCTGCTCACGTCGTTTCCCGTGTCTGCAATAGAAAACAAATCCCTCATGTTTTTGCTGTATATATTGATAACGGACCTCCCTGGTCGCCCCGTTGCTCATTAGTTCCCCATAGACGCATTACCATAACGGTAATTTGATATGAAATGTCACTCATACGCCGCGTGTGCCACAACAACAAACCCCTAGAGAGATGCCAATCATTATGCACTCTATATGGATAGAGAGGTGCGCCAGCTATGAAATGCCGTTTGCATAAGCTGCACGGATTGGATGTCAAAGTACGCTTAAAGACCAAAACTTAGCCAACACTTTACTTTAAAGTTCAAAAGTAAAATTTATGTGGAATGATCTTATCACAAGTAGTATTTTATGTGGGTCACAACAAAAACAAAGGGGTATACAGAATTAAGTAAGTAATGTATACCCTATGCAATGCAGCACTTATTAATTATATGTTATATAAATAAAGAAATGTTGTTAAATATGAGCTTCTGACAACTAAGAATAAGATTTCTCTCTTAAGCTTTCAGCTTTTAAGCTCATTCAAAATAAAATGTTTTATATTTAGATTAATTCACATCTAATCTAACTAGTATTTTTCTCAATTATCCTAAATTTCGCATCAATCTCAATTATAAAATACCATTTATTTCATTTATTTAGTGTTAGGTGCATTCAATTTTTAGTGCATTTTGTTTTTGATAATAAGCAACACTGTTTTCAATTAATAAAAAACTGTTGAGCATTTAAAGCATTTTCATTATAAGTAGATGGTCATAGAAATTTTCAGATTATTATCATGAAGGATTCGCAATTGCCATGCAGGAGCATTCAAACGCCAACCTCACCCATAAAGCATATGTTGTTTGATATAGATACGAGTTGAGCTGCCGCTGTTGTCAGTTTGGCTGCCAACTCGAAATGAAATCAAATTGATTTCCGCCTGCCTCTGCTTGCCCACAATCGACCTGCCGCCTGCGCGTATGCAAAGGCTTTTATATTTTTTATGCCGCACAGCCAGGCAATTAACACAGACACAGCAGCACTTATGAGCATGCCAGATGTGAGTGTGTGCGAGCGATGCCTGCTCGAAAGGAACTCCATGGAGAATTTTGGTACATTTCAGGCCCTGCCAAAAGCTGCCTGACTGCCTGCCTGGCTGCCAGGCCGCATTTCCTTGACTTGTCATAATCAGGACACAAATGAAGGTAGCTGTCATTGTTGTTGCAGCACAAGGACTTGCTGCTGCTGGCAGCAGGACAACAAACGGGCAGCTGCAGCTGGCCAATCAACCTGCGGGGAGCGTGTCACAGCCAGCTAGCTGCCAGCTTGCTGCACATATGTCTTCATGCTACTGTGAGATTGACTCTATGTAGCTGTGTGTGTGTGCGTATGTATAGGTGTGTGTGTGTGTGCGAGAGTCGACAGGCAATGTAACCATTTGTGCTCTCGCTTGTTGTTTGAATGTGAAGTTGTTGTCGCTGTCGCTTTCGCTGCTTCTGTTGCTGCTGTTGCTGCTGTTGCTGCCACCGCAGATGTCCTTGCTCCAGTTTGAGCGCGAGGCTGGCGCAGCTTCTCCGTCTGAGCCCCACCTCCCTCGCATGCTGCTTATCTGTGCCTGTTATCGCTGCATATCTGCTGCGCTGAGCTGTGCCTGCTTCAAGTGCCTAATGAGTGCGCTTGGCTCTCATCACATCTTTCATTATCGTCAGCGTCATCGTCATCACCGTCGTCATCGTCATCATCATCATCATGTGTCCAACGCAGACGTGCGCTATCTATTGAGGCATCGTCCTTATGGCATTAAGCTCTTCAGCCGCAGACAATGAACCTAACCCCAAGCCCGCTACCCGTTCCCCCCAGCGAGGCTTTTTGCACAATTTGAAATCAATTATGCTCATCTGCATATAAACCGACTTGGACTTGGAGCTTCCTGTCTGAGCCGCTGCCTGGTGCCGCCATCTAGCGGAAGTGCTTCGCATGCAAATTTATTGTCAATGCTTCATTCGCTTCGACTGGCTTTGGACAACAATTGGGCGGAGCGGTGCCGCAATTAGAGTGACGGCAGGGGGAGGGGGGGGGGGTCACTCAGTTCGGCTTCAGCTGGGGGGCTTGGGTTCGGTTGAGGTGCCAACATTGCTGCATTTCTTATTTATGAACGTGCATAGACAATGCCCGACCTGCTCCACGGCCTTTGTTTGAGTTTTGCACTCATATTACGTGTATATGGCTTTATGTGTGTGTGTGTGTGTGTGTGCGGATACGAGCATATGAGTGCGGACTACTCGAGCGTCAGCCTTTGTCGCATTCAATGGACCGAAAGTTGCACCGTAAATAACTTTTAATAGAATTTCTAATGGGCTTCAATTGGGCGTGGGGCCAAGCCAGTAAACACAATCACACACTTGTGTGTGTGTATGTGTGTGTGTGTGGGTTTTAATATCGCAATGATTTCCCAGCGCATTACTCTGTCTGATAAATCATGGCTTTAGATAAGCTCCAAAGAGCAGGCATGGAATATTTGTTAAACTGGCTTATATTGATGTACTTTAGTTTTACTTTTTATTGGGTCTCGATTTTTATTGAAAACGTTTAAGATTAGCTTTTCAAAAAGCGCCGTTTTTAATTGTTTATATTTGTTATTATATTAATTGTTATATTTTATTATCAAAGGCATCTTTTTTATATGAACAGTGAAATGAATGTGGCAAACGTTATATTTTACTCTTCTTACAAGCAACTGAACATTTTGTTGTACAATACGTCGTATACGCAATATTTTGTATGGCTTTCTAGTCCATAAGTTTGGATGTAAGCACACAAGTTTTTATGAAATCTTTGTTACTGTTTTTAAGTTCTTAAAGTTTCACTAAAAAGTCCATTCATATGGCTCCATAAAATCACAGGCATAATTTGAAGCTTCGACCAATATTCTGCTAGGAAATATTCTTAATTAATATTCAGTGTTAAGATCATATCTGTTCTTAGATAATAATTTATTTTTTAGAGTTGCCGTAAATATTGCTTAACTTAAATATGTGTCTTATATTCAATTTATTTCAGTCTTTTATTAAATTTATTTATTTAAGTTTAACTTTTTAAGTTTCCTGTAGTGTAACCTATACCATCTCCCATCTCTCTCCTATACTATGTCTCAGATTACCAAATATTACCTAAACAATTTAAACAATGGCACTTATGTTAGTTCTAAGCGTTTTTAATTTAAAGCTCCGCTTATGGCCCCGCGGCTGATGATGATGACCTGAACTGCCAATGAGGCAGCATAATATGCTTTGGAGCATCGCGATTTATGCGGCCAGTCGGCGTCTTTTGCCCCCCCGAACTGCGTATAAATTTTAGCTAAAATATTGGAATTTTATTTGGTGCGACGAACGGCGAGCGGTGAGCGTCGCACGGCAAGCGGCCTGTGTCCTGTGGCCTGCAGACAACTTGACTCTCGCCCCAAATTCTCAATGGCGTCGCTCGATGCGGCTGGCGCTGGAGATGGTATAGAGGTCACCAGCCAGGGGGGACGGGGTGATCGGGGGCTCGGCTTAGCTGGCAGTTGCTGTCGGATTGTCGCTGCCAGCTTATTATGTCGCCGCGTTGCTCGTTCGCCTTTTTGCGGAATTATCGATTACGAATGAATATTTCATTAGCAGACATGCAGAAGCGACAGCAGCGGGCCACAAGGGTCACCAGGGAGCAGGCAAATGTCGCTGGCATGCTGATACCTTACGCTTATGCTGACTTCATTGGCTTCCGTTTCCGGCGACTAGTCCGGGTCGCGCCATTTGCGACGTTCAATTAAAATGCAGCATACTTTGCAGCGCATTCCGTTTGGGCCCAACAAATGCAGCTGCCAGCTGCCAACTTTAGCAGCTGTGCAAACATAATGCATAATGATTTTTTCGTTTCCTTCTCCTTCTTTAAGCATAATTATTCCCAGTGGGCAATTAATGCAGCACAGCAAGAGACCCTACCAAATGAGGTTAACTGCGGCCAGCCATAAGAGGGAAGCTTAGGCGAGGTTATTAGAAGTCTCATTAGATAAAAAAAAAAAATAATAGTTTGTTTAATTTTTTGTCATTATAACTGAATTCCTTTCCTTTTGTAGAAGAACCATACAATTCTTAAGGCACCTTGAGGCATTTTAATGATAATTACATTAGATATATTCGTCCTTTCAACCTGTCTTAATTTTCTCATAGCCTCTACCTGAGAACAGTTATGATAATAATCAAAAATAAAGTGAGCCTCGACACATAACTCATTCGATTCGGAATTTTGATGCCTTAAATATTTCCAGCGTTTAAATTTGTATACAGAATTTCCTGGACTAAACTTCTATTTCTCTCATTTTCTAAAATCCCTAAAATCACATAAAAAAAAAATAAAAACAAATAAAAAAAAGTTCAGCAATATATTCTTTTTTTAGATTTATGACAGCAAATTATAATAGAGGCACATTATTATTCCTCCTGCCTGAAATGAGCTTCGAACTGGTGAGTTAACCCCGGACCTCATCTTTTTTATATTCCTCTGAAACGCATCAAATATATCGTTAGAAAAACTGCGAGCTGTATCCACGTATACGGCACACAGAATTTTATCGGACGCCCGAGCCGAGAGTCTCGATACAAAGCCGCAAAGCCGAACATCCAAGGGAGAATTTGGGAATGGCGTTGACGACCAATGCGAATTTAACATTCCCTCACATTATACCGCCGCGGACATCGGGAATGCGCGTCCAACGCAACAGTTACTTCTCCTAGGCGACCAACTAGGGGAGGTTGACCAACAGCATTGGATCGTTATGCCAGGCGTAAAGTAATATAATGTCGATGTTAAATGTTTTTAAAAATTGATTGTGACACATTTTTTTTTCGAACATAATATAACTCATAATGTAAAATCAATCAATGAATTTCAATCATTCAAACATTTCATTCCCTGGGGCCCCCTGGTAGATCCGCAACCGAGGACCTTTTACGGAACCTTTTAAAGGAAATATAAATCGAATAATTTAAAACTTAATAGGTAAAGTTAAGTACGTTAATCCCATTATTGTAAAGCTAGGTTAAGATGCTGAAGAATAGTATCAATAAAAAATGTTCATTCCCTCATAAGGAGCCCAAGAATTTTTATGCAAAATGTGTATAATTAATATAATTTATAATAATAATAGCTACTTGGTGATTAAGAGGCTCTCAAACACGTTTGTGTGTATCCAAGGGAATAGCTCCTGACAGATCTATTAGGGACTCATTAGGCTCGCGCCTTCACATGCTCTCATCGCAACTTCTGCCAACGCTTGTTAATTCCCGAAAAAGGTGCTTAGAAATAATTATAGGCAGCTTTCAGGCGCAGCTGGCGCTGCTTACGTAAGCTCCTAACGGAATATTTAGCGAGCTTTGTGTGTGTGTGTGTGTGGTTTATGCATATCATTGCTTTATACATATGTGTTTAAGCGCGTCTCACTGAAATGAACACCTCAGTTGTTGTCGCCGGCCCCAGCCCGGTCCCGGTCCCGCCCCCTTCTTCCTGACGCCCTCTGCGGACGGCATGAACTCACCTGACACGTGAGCTCCATAAAGGAGGCCTCGACATGTCATGGACGCAAACGCCGCGACACGCAAGCCCCAAAGTCCCAGAGCAGCCAACCGTCGTCGCCGTCGTCGCCGTCAGCCGTTGCCACGTTTTCACTTTTGTTGCAAATCTTCGTTTTGGCTTTTGTTTTACGCTACATAAATACGGGCATTTAATGAGGACTGCCGACGTGGCTGCGGGATTCCAAATTGAGCCCAATCCGGCTGACCGAGACGAACGGGCCAAGCTGCGTGCCAGTTTCTCGACTTTCAGCGCCCCAAGCAGCCGCACAAGCCTTTCTCCAGGCCTAGGCCAAGTGTGCGACCCCCAAGCGGGCGGTGCAATAACCTCGTTTAGCTATTTGATTACTGCATGTGCCTCGGGCGACCTTGAACCACTTTCATTTCTAATTTTGGTTATGCCCAAGCGCTAGACGACGCGCAACTTGGAATAACTTTGGATGTCAGCGTATGTACCAAGTGCCCGTATTAATAATGGCCAAAGCCTAACTGCAACTTAATTGCACACACAAGTGGGTATACAAACGGTGTGTGTGGGTGTGTTAGTGTAAGTGGGTGGGTGTGTGTGTGTGTGTGTAGCTACTATGACAGCAACTAAAAATAAACAAATGAGCCAAGCGCCCAAAAGCTGTAATAAAAGCAGAAGAAGAGCGTGAGAGAGCGGCAGAACTAAGAACTGAGCGCTGCGAACCGAAGAGCGAAACGAAACGAGCGACTGCGTAGAGAGCGAACAAGAGCGAGCGAGCAAATGAACTGACAGCAGAGGCAGCAGCGCAAGCAGCAGCAGAGGCAGAGGCAGCAGCAGCAGAGCCAGCAGCAGCAGCATAGTAAGCTGGCACAGCACAGAGTGAGAGAGAGAGCGATAGTGTGAGAGCGCGTGAGTGAGTAAAATTGAGTGTGAGTTGTTGTTGGGCAATGGATTTCAAGGAAGTGAAATTGCTGCAGACAGGAGTTTGCCTTAGCACGCCTGGTCGCCCCGCCAGCCCAGAGCCGCCTGTCACTTCCTGTATGTGTGTGCGTGTGTGTGTGTGTGTGTGTTTGTGTTTGTTAGAAAACACGTTGGGCTGGTCTATGTACAACAGCCAGCTAGCGCTCCCCGCTCACCCGTCTCCCTCCCTCAACGCCAACAACTCCTGCTCAGCGGCTCCACTTAAAAGTGTTATATTGACATTTGGCTACAATTTGAGCTGTCCAAAGCTTTATGATTTATGCTGCGCTGCATATGTAAATATATGTAAGTGTGTACTAATGTGTGTGTGTGTGTGCTGTAATCGTTGCTCTATTTTTGGGCTTAGTTGGACAACAACAGCGCGCTGCAAAGCGTGCTATGATTTTTGTTGTGGGCGGCCACATTTCGTGTATACAACTAGTTAAATAAAAAAAAGAAATTCTTTTTGCACTTGACCCACCTTCTTTTATTTTTGGATTTTTTATTTTGGTTTCGTGAAATTTATTTGCAGCTGCTGCTGATTTTCTCGTGGCAAATGCGCGGCACGTTCCAGGGCAGTTTCTATTTCGATTTCTATTACTTTGACAAGGGCACGCAGAAATCTACGAAAATGGCCTTTTTATATGCTTTTCAATGTTTTGTGCGAGTGTGTGTGTGTGTGTGTGTGACTATGTGTGGCTCTGATTGTATTTGCGTGTGTGCGCCTGTGTGTGTGTGTGAATGTGAATGTGTGCTGGCTTTTCTGGCTATGCTCTTCAAGTTTTATGTCAGTTCATTCATCGGCCAAAATGTTGGGCACAGGACGCAGGCTGTTGTCGCCTCTGCATTTGTGTGTTATACATTTGTATGTGTTGGCGCGCGCGTGTATGTGTGTGTTGGCGTGTGTGTGTGTTTGTGTGTGTGTGTGTGTGTGCTGCGTGCTCCTGCCAATGTCAGATTTGTATTTTAGCGTCGATTTCGTCTTGGCTGCCTGCATATTTTCCCCTCTATGATTTTATTTCGTTGGTTTATTTATATTTGTATATTTTTGTCACTTAACACATTTAATTATTGGACTTTCCTTGGGTTTTATCAGCAGATGTTCACACATTTTGTATTTGGTGATAGATTATTGCCGAAAATGCAATTTGCATTTTTCATTTCATTTGTAATTTGCACACCGCACGCAGCGGGCACACAAAAATCATTATTCAGTGCGCCCGAAAGTATGCAACGTTTTTTGTGCTGTCTTTTCGGGCCATGCTGCTGCTTTCAACATTTGCCCACAAGCACACACACGTGCACATATAGACGCACTCACGGACACTGGCTGTGTGGCACGGAGGCACAGAGATAGGCTAGGCAGACACACGCGTTCGCGGCACGTTGCTGCGAGCTGAGCGTGCGGGGCGGGCTGCTCGTAAACGGGGGGCGTGCGATGGCGACGTGCAACGCAAACTAGCAGCAGCAGCAGCAGCAGCAGCAACAGCAACAACAGCAACAACAGCAACAACAGCAGCAACAGCAACAACAACAACAACAACAGTAGCAGCAACGAACACGGGCAGCGAAATAGCCTAAAATCAGGCGGTCACAAAAACGACGACGACCGACAACGTTGAACGACAGCAAAAGACTGAGAGCCAAATGCTGCTGAGACCCAGCTGCTGAGGCAAGGCGAACCAGAGCAGAGAGAGAGAGAGAGAGAGAGAGAGAGACTTATAGCCAGAGAGTGAGATAAAAGCTGCAAATCCTTTGCAGAATTTCACTGGTTCCGGAACTTGTTCATCGCTCGCAACATGTGTAACAATTTAACAACTAGTTTGTTCATTTTAATAATGATTAATAACAATTAAATTTGCAATTTATCTTGTTTTGACGGGCATATCCGGCCACATGTTACCTATACAATAATACATAGGGTGTAATAATAAGCAGGATTTGTATGAAGTTTTCTCAGCTAAAAAGTAGGAATATTAAAAAATAAAATCAAATAAAAAAATATATTTAGAGGCGATTGATTGAATTTGTAAGAACTTAATCTTTAAAAGATTAAGCATCCAAAATTAATGGGTTATAAATTTCAATACAATTTTTTTGCTTTACTTTTTTCGGAAATATAAGCTTTAAATTATGAATCCGAAAAGTTGCTAATTAATCGATTTATTATAGATTATGAAAACCTTGTAATTTAAAATAATGGATTTTTAATTTAAATACCATTTTTTAGGCTTTAGTTTTACCGAAAATATAAACTTTAAATTATGAAGGGCAAAAGTTTCTAATTAATCGATTTAGTATAGATTAATTGTAATTATATATAGGTCGTTAATTTTAAAGCTATATCTTGCAAAAAATTACAAGAAATGTCGATGGAAAGGACATCCAAACATTTGATATTTGTTTGACATATTTGACTATTAGAGACCGCGACCTTTTTTTTGCATAAATAATTTCCATAGTGGAGTGCCTTGAACTTTCTACTCTATTCATATTTATGAACATAATTTGAATTCAATTTACTGCGTGCGAGCTGCCAGACTGAAAAGTTTCGATTCAAAAAATATTCTGAAATAATACGAGTCGGGCTGGAAGAGAGATTTGGAGACTCTCGAGAATGGAAGCTTACAGCAAATACTTAGATGATGGACAATTTAACACCAACCGAGGCAGCACTCAGACCGAGTCGGTAGGCAAATGCTGCAATTACCCAAAACTAAACTCGATTTCTAATGCCCATAATCCAATACAGAATGCGCCCATGCGCAGTCAGGCGAATGTGCTTAGGCAGAGACTGCAGCTTAATAACTCTTCGTCCTCGAACCCAAAAGGGTCCATGCGCTGCAAGAAGATGCGCCAAGAGAAGTCGAAAACACAGCCTCGGCCGAAGGAAGTTATTCAGAAATCAACCCAGACTTGCATACGCCACAGTCAGCCGTCGCCGGAGCCGCACTCGAGGAAAATCCGTCCGCCAATGCAGCAGCAGCAGCAGCAGCAGCAGAACTGCCGACAGACTGAAACTCAGGTGCATCGATGTCCGAACAAGGCGGCACGTCAGGCGGATGCTCCTTCGTACCGGATGGGACTGACCTTTATCCAGCCGAAGTCCCTGTTTAATGTGGACTATGCACCGCAATCGCGACGTGCCCTTCGTCTGCCCCCGTTGCCGCCCACCAACAAGGCCTCGTTGCTAGATCGAGACGGGGCGGGCGGGGATCGTTTGCTGTATAAGAATTCGAATTTTGGCAAGGAGTCCAGTCGCGGCCGCAGCGAGAATAGCGAGAATCCGTTCTTCGGTCCGGTCGAGCTCAAGGAATCGTCTTCCATGCTGGAATCGGCACGCGAGCGTTGCAGAAAGACAAAAGCGCATTTCAATGCCAAATATGCGGTTAAGAATGAACGGGGCACAGACACCGATTCCAAGTCCGATTCTGTGAATTCTACGAATTCGCAGAAGACCGTAATTACCACCAAAAGTGGTGAGAATTTGCGCACCGTGGTGCGTTCCCAGATCGAGATGCAGGAGCTGCTGCATCAATCCATTAATAAAATGACCGAAATGACCGACAGACTAGTGCTGAGTACCAACTCCAGGTTAATCTTGCCATCGCTGGGCTTGTCGGGCGAGTCCGAGTGCAGCCTGATTCAACAAAAGACGCCCAACCTCTCCAAGTCGTCCGCGAATCCGCATAAGGATGGCGCCTTGGGGCCAGGAACCAAATCCGAAAATCCGCTTTGTCTCGAGGAGCTGGTCAGTACCAAGGTGATTGCGCCTATGATGCGCAGGGTGCAGCGCATGTACTTAAACAATCTACAGGAGGAAATGAAACTAATGGAAGAACTTGAACGTGTGCCATGCCAGGTCAGCGACTTGTACAAATCTGCCGATGTGCCGCCGGGGCTAAGCAAACAGCTCAAATAATTGCAGCAAGCATCGGTTATTTCTTACAGAAAATTATCACTTTCAGTTTATTGTTATATATATTTTTTAATCATGATCACTGGACATAATAAACACCAAAACACTAATATGATTTGTTTGAAAATTCAAATTATGCGCAACATAAACGGAGCAGTGTGACCAGCCATGGCAAATGCCTTAAACGCACTGAATAAACAGCGTCGATACTTATTATTGGTTCACAGAGCACTGATATCGCATATCGATATATTGCTGCTCCCTGCAGAGCTTGCTGTTAGCCAAACAAAAAAAACTTGTTATCACTGTTAAGCCTGCCCAATTGAATTTTTGCTTAAGGGCGCATACTGTTAATAACATTGTTGTCGAATGTTAATGTTATTATAACCGCTCGTAGCCCTGGTTTCAAAAGGAAGGGGGCGCTCGCATTCCCAAACATTGATTTTTCGTGGTGGACGCCAGTGAATGCTGCCAAATTAGCTACGTTGGGTCACTTGTTAAAAACTGCAGGAATTCGAAGCTTATAAAATGAGCGGTAAGCAAATGTGCCCAAGCTGGTCAACTGACAAACAATATTTCACCTGCTACTGCTGCTGCCGCTGGCGGCTTTGGCCGTGGAGTCCGTCTGGTTGGCGTGCATTGCAATTCGCAGCCTACTTTGAGGGTGGGTGGGCAGCCAATGGAACCACCCCCAACAGCTGCCAGTGTGTGGCATTGCACAGACGATGACTTCATCACTGTTTACACGCATCCTCTCATGTCCCCCTCTCCTCGCAGGCGACGAGAGCTGCAGCGAAAAGCAGACGCTTAATCTGTCCAAGAAGCAGCTGAAGAAGGTGCCAAAACAGGACGATGCCCAGAATATACGCAAGCTAATACTGGACGAGAACGAGCTGCAGAAGATTGACAACATTGACTCATATCTGAAGATCGAGACGGTGCCTATATACATGCATACATATAACACATATTGATAGCAGGAGTATTGATTCCTCAATTGTCCTTTGCAGCTGTCGCTGAGCAAAAACCAATTGCTGCGCATGTTTGGCGTCTGCCGGCTGCACTGTCTGCGCGAGCTGAACCTCTCCTTTAACGGCATACTATCCATTGAGGGCCTGAAGGAATGCGTGCATCTGCGCGTGCTTAATCTGGAGGGCAATAACATTAAGACTATTGAGCATCTCAATACGAATGTGAATCTGGAGTGCCTCAACCTGGCGGACAATCGCATAGGCAGCATCTCGGATGTATCCTATTTGCGCTCCCTGCGTGAACTCAATTTGCATGGCAATCGATTGACCCATCTGCGCCAGTGCGACAAATATTTGCCGGTGTCTCTGGAGACATTAACGCTGGCCAAGAACAACATTAACGATCTAAATGAGATTTGCACGCTGTCGCATCTGTGCAACTTGCAAAGCCTTACGCTGTCGGAGAATCCCTGTGTGAACATGACGCTGGGACCAAACAGCAGGGAGTGAGTACGAATTGCATCTTGTTTGGGTCTGCTCTCACATGGTTTTTATTTGTCATTTTGCCAGCGGCTTTGATTACCGTCCCTTTGTGCTGAACTGGTGCATGAGCCTCAAGTTTATTGATGGCTATGTGGTGGATCCCATTGAGAGTCTCAAGGCGGAGTGGCTTTATAGCCAGGGACGCGGTCGCCAGTTTCGCGTTGGCGAGCAGTCGGAGCTGGCCAAATACTTAAGCCCCATCTGTCCGCTGGTGGGCAAGGCATTGGAGAACGAAAACGATCGCAAGCTGCGTCTGATACTAAGCAAGGCGCAGCACCATCAGCGGCAGCTGCAGGAGGAAATCATGGACAATGCCAACAGTTCGGCCAGCACATCGCCGTCCTCGCATCGCAAGAAGCCAACGAGCCGCATTCAGTCGCCGCGCTGTAAGCTCTGAAATGATGTCCCATTGTTGCTTTATTAATGCTCAATCATTGTGTATTCCCGACAGTTTCGCGTCTGAGCGGTCGTCAGGGCTCGCCGGAGTCCATGGTGAACAGCTATCATGGAAACAGCTGCAACAATAGCATCAGCAGCGACAACGGCATCTCGAATCATGCGCTCCAAATGAGCACCTCGCTGATTGAGAATATTCGAAATGATGGCGATAACTTCTCGCTGGCCAGCATGTCCGGCATGTCCAGCAGCGTGACCACCAAAACCTACAACTCGACGGAGTCAACACCTCGCAATATAACGCCAAATCCCTACAACGGTACGTAAGATCATTCTAAACCCAAGCCATAGCCTTAATTCGTGCATCATTTTGCTGCGCAGAACAAACGTTTATTGGGCAAACGCCTGTGGGCGGCCCTTTGGCTGCTGCCTCGAAAATGGTGCCTGTACCCGAAACGCTAATGAGTCCCGATGTGTGTCCCGCCGCCGTCGCCCAGCGGGCAACAGTCAGTCAGGCCCTCAACACGCAGGTGCACAAAACCAAAGGCAACAAGAACAAAGGTAGCCAAGCAAGCTTTCTAAATCCAATGTGTCGAAATTAATGTTGAATCACATTTTAATGTACTCAATGCCAGACAACAAATTAAATTTACCGCGCGTGCGCAGTCCACAGCTGCGGCGCATGCAGAGCCCCACGAGCAGTCCACGCAAGGCGGACCGAATGCAGCATCAGCAACAGCAGCTACAGATGAATGCCACATCGGCCAGTGCAACAGATGCCGGCGGCTGCAGCACTGACGACGACGGCGAACAGATTAACATTGAGAAGCTAAAAACTATACGCAAAATGGCTGCGGAGCGTGCGCAGCAGCAGCAGCAACAGCAGCTGGACAACAATAATCTCAACTGCACAGATCGTCTGATAGAGCACGTAACTGAATCCTCGGCGGTGACCATACAGAAGATGTGGCGCGGCTATCATACGCGCAAGAAAACCAAAGACATTGCCGAGAAGCTACACAAACAGCGCACACACGAGTACATTGAGTAAGTGCAGCCGCAGGCTTATATATATATACATATATATATAATATATAATATATATCTCTCACGACAGTAAACTTAACAAGGACATGCTGCTGACCAAGGCGCAGCTGCAGAACGAGCGCAAAATCCAACAGCTGCAGATGCAGGCCATCAATGCGCTGTGGAAAAAAGTGTCCACCATGCAAGTGGATCCCAAGGCTGGCGGCGAACATGGCGCCAATAGCAACGCTTGCACAAATGCGGAGGATGCAGGCAGCAGCAGCAACAACACGAATCAGGGCCAATTGTGCCTGGATCAGAACTCGGCAGCTGTTGTAAATGATTTGGCGAAGCGTTGCACAATGCTTACTGATCAGGTGCAGCAGCTGCAGAGCTCGATTGGGACCATTGTCAACTGCCTGACCATGGTCTGCAATTTGCCACAGGATGCGCTCAAGAAGCACATCAGCTGCTCAGATGGGGACGACGTCGATTACACTAGCTATGAGCCGCGTGACAGCAGCTCCACGCAGACGGATCTGATTGCCGTGCATACTCCACAATTTGAAGATTTGAGCAATTTTCCTTTTACGAAAACCAGGCCATCAACATTGGCGCTGGAATCCAAGCACGATGCGCTGCATGCGGGCAAATTGACAGCGGAGCAGGAACTACATCAGCAGCAGCAGCCACTGGGCCAGACTGAGGAGGAAGAGGAGCACAAGGAAAACATCGAGATCTGTGATGCACAGGAGGAGTAGGATTTACTAAGCCAAGCCCACTTATTGCTTTATCTAGGCACTATTTTAAGTAGATCTCAGCGCGCAAAAAAACTTGTAGGCTTTTCTTAGCTTTTGCATCAGCAACAAACAATTAAAGTGCATCACTTGTGTAGTTTTTTTTGGGTTTATGATGTATGCAGTAAACACACACACACACACACAATTTTCTGTTAAAACAATTGGCGAGGAAAAACAATTCATTAAAAAATATACATAGCTAAACTTTTGTAATGCACAATCACAAATGCACTGCAATCTCAGTCTTCGGCGCTGCTCTCCTCGGTATCCGTATCCGTATCCTCGTCCTCATCATTTTGTACATTGACAGGTCGATTTGTGTTGGGCGGCAGGGAATCATCCGTATCGGAATCGGAATGCTCGGCAGCATCATCAGGACTTTGGGACGCCTGCGGCATCTTCTTGGCAAAACGTTGCGGCCAAATGCCCGCCTTTGTGTATTCCTTGATGTGCTCAGGAGTTAGTATCTTGCATATTTCCGCCTTGACTTTGTCGCCCTCATCAATGGGCTCGACCAGTATGTAATCGCCGCGCTTGACCCACACATTCTTGCGAAACTTGTTGGGCATGGATACTAAAAGATAAGTTCTTACCTGTTGGCTATCAACAATATCAACAGAGACGGCTTCACATCGTGCTCACCCAGAAAGTTATCAGACGCCAGTTCCGCTGGCACGACCTCGTGCAGATTGTTGCCGCGACTGCTGACCACACACACGATCTGCTGCCGCTCCGTGGGCAGTGAATAGTCATCCTCCATCATCTCCTTAAGCACATGCTTGCGACGCGTTGTATTTGGATGCGACATGCTGTTTTAATAGCTGAGATTGTTGTCTTACGAGGCGCCAGTTTTGCGGCCAATTATTTGTTTACTCAAAATGGTCAGCCGATTAATTGTGTGGTGGTCGCCCGATAGCTCCAATTTAGATAATCAAACAAATAGTGTTAAAGTGTAGTGTTGCGAAATCTGTTGTAAATTTTAGCGCTAGTATTTTTGTATTTTTTTGTTGTACAATTTCAAAGTGAAATGTTTGAGTAATTTTGAATGGTGCAAGGATTTTTTTGATTTTTATTGTTTAGCTTAAATGCAACTTTACGGCTAAATTTGGACTAAAAACTAGTTTTTGCTGCGTCGCACGCGCGCTTTGCACGAAATTCGATCCTTAGTGGAGCTATCGCGGCGAGTTTCCACCGCCAATTGCTTCGGTTTTTTTATTCTAGAAAAAAAACAAAAACCAAAAAAACCCGTTAGAAAGCCGAGCTTGATTTTGTTTGAATAAGTTGCTTACATTTCGTTTTTCATAATTGTAAATTCCTTTTTCCAAATGTCTTTAAAATCGTTTGTGAAATTTGTCCAATAACCAAAGAACTGATCGGGCGTGCACTGAGCCAATGTCAGGGTGCAGCCCTTCGGGGAGAAGTGATAGAAGCGCATGGTCTCCAGAAACAGATCTCGGCACTCATCGATCAGCTGATGTAGCTTGGCTACCGATTTCTCAGCACTAGCGGTAAATTCCTCCATCTTGGATTTGAAAGGCTCGCGATGTTCACTGGAGGCGCTCAGCACCAAAGCCGTTGTCTGTTTACAAGCTGCAGGGATTAGCATGAGGATTAGTGTAACTATGATATGCATGCATGCCATGCATTTACAACTTACCCGTAAGCTTTCTGTTCAGCTCCTTAATCTGCTGCTGGACCTCGTCAAAGTCCAGCTGGGCGGCACGCTCCACATCCGAGGGCTCCGGAATGGGCAGCGTCATCTCGGGCAGCGTCAACTCCTTGCGACGCTGTGCTATGTAGGTGCGCACGATGAAGTGCAGCAGCGTTGTGTGAGACTCCTTGGACTTGACGTCCTTCAGCTTGCCCAGTATGTCCAGATTGAAGCCATCCGCCTGGCCGCGCTGCCGATTGCCGCCATTCATGTAGTTGCCCAGCGTCAATATTATGGAAAATACCAGCTTGAGATCCTCGCTCTCGATGAGCTGCTGCGACAGCTGCGACACCGTCTCCAGCTTGCGCACCAGCAGCGTCACAGACTCCTCAAACTCGGCCTGGAAGATAATGCAGGAGATGCGCTCACTGGCCATCGAGATGAGTGATATGTCGCGCAGGAATTGCTCGGGATGATCGAGCGGTATGTCGCCGCCATCCGCCTCCCTGATGCGCTGCAGTTCCTCATCCGTTGCGCGCATATAGCTGATCTGTTGCAGCGTCTCCAGACTTATGACCGAGGTGTCTATATGGTAAATGGCGTGCTCGATTTCGCTGGCGGGCATATGCAGGCTCCGGGAGAAGATGCCCACATTGCGGGAACGTTTCGGATCCAGCACCTTGATGGACTTCTCACGCTTCGGCTTGAGCTCCTTGGGCTTGGTGACCGGCGCAATGGCCTGTCGCGAAAAGAGCTCGGTAAATTCATCAATATTGTCGAGCGGCGTCTCATCGATCTCTGTCCACATCTCCTTGCTGGGCGCGGCAGGCACAGGCCCCGGCACTGGCACAGCGGATGCGTTGCCCGTCGCGGGCAGCTCCTCCGGCGAGCTGCCGCCGTTATCCGCGCTGTCCGTTGAGTTGGCGATCGAAGGTGGACGGGGCACGGGCGGGCCACAGGTCACAATGCGCGTCCAGTAGAGCGGACGCATGGGCTTCGGCGGATTAACGGCGCTTTTGCGTTGAACTGGAAAGAAATCAAGAAAACAGCTGAGTCAAAGAGTTCGGCTAAACCTCAATCCCCTCCCCTCCACTTACTGCTTGTGCGCAGGAACCAATTGCCCTCAGCGGGATCTGGCAGTGGCGCCGGCGCCAAAGCTGTGCCCGAGTTGGAGGTTGTTAGTGGCGGTGGCGGTGGCGGCCCATTGCCAGCATTGGCAGGCCCCGGTGGTGGCGGTGGTGGTGGTCCACCGCCTGGCGGTGGCGGCGGCGGCGGCGGCGGTGCTGCTGCAGCTGTCATGCCCGGCGGCGGTGGTGGCGGCGGCGGCGGCGGTGGAGGCGGAGGTGCAATTGCCGGTGCAGCTAAAGCAGCTGGTGGCTGCAATGCGACACCGTTCTGTTGACTCTGCTCGAGCTGTGACTCCGGCCCACCATTCGCTGCACCACACTGGCAGGAGCCGAGGCATTGCTCGTCCGTCTGGCTGCCCGCGTCCGCATAGCTCTTGCCCTCAATGGGCTTGTTGTACTCGTAGATGGTCGCCTCGCTGGCGTTGAGCAGCTCGGTGAGATTGATGCAGCGCTTCGATGGACGCCTGGGCGGCTCGTCCTGGCTGCTGAGCAGCTCGTTGACAACGGCGTGCACCTCGGCCAACGTGGCGCAGTTGAGCAGACGCTTGCGCAGTATCTGCTGCAGCGTCTTCTGACTATCCGTTTGCGTGGAGCTGCCCTCGTAGTGCTTCTGAGCTGCCGACGGCGTGCTGGAGAACGGCCAGGCGGCCACCTTGTCCAGCTTGCCGGGCGTCAGCGGCAGCGAGGTAGTCGGCTGCTCCGTGTGCGTCCACTGGTACATCTCGTAGGGCTGTGGGTTAAACGAAAATAAATAAAACAAAAGAGATCAACCTTTATTCGCCCATTGACAGCTAATTGCAGCTGGAGTGCATCCCGTTCACAGTTGGTCTCAAGTGTGCCAAGCGACAGAGCTTAAAAGCCATCCGCCCCCCATCCACCCCCCCTGCCCCTTCCCAGCTGTCATCCCTTACCACCCCCAAAGTGTTGAACACTCTGAAGCTCAGCTCTTCAAATTGTGCACACGTCATTGTTGTGCACCCCCCCTCCACGCTCCCTTCCTCCTCCCCTCCAGGAGGAGAGCTTGGGGAATATACAGTTGACAGTTTTTATACCTTTTCAGAATGGGGTTAGAATAACTAAGAAATGCAGTTCGTTTGCAGTTTTCTTGGCCGTTAACATCAGGCGCACCAGTCATGTGGCTGGCAAATATTTATCCTGATGACAAATGATGTGATCAACTCTTGTTTAGCTTTTCTTCTATTTTCAAGCAGAATATACTTTATATGTTTTCCTTATACTTATTATTTGTTTCTTTTTATGCTCTTAAAATATGTAAATTCGTTTTTCATGACGTGCTTTGCAAGTTCAAACTATTCAAATTGTAAGAAATTATATTATCTATCTTTATGTTCAAATTAACTCCGTGTACAACATTTACATTTACTATTTAAAATTTCTTTCTTTTAATAAAGACTTTTATAAAACTGAAATGAATTTTTTATTATTATATTTTAATAGTAAATTGTTAAAAATTGCCTGTTTTTCAATTATATATTTTGCCATCTTTATAGAGTATTTTGGGTTCGGTTTTGGCCGACTTTTTCGCATGCATTCCCTGTTTTTATTGTTGCACTTTTTGCTGCTTACCTTTTTGGCGTTGTCATGCGTGAGATTCGGTCGGGTTTTAGCTTGAGATTAGGATGCTTGCCAGCAGCATGCCTGAGAGTTCTCCAAAGGGAGGACAGGAGCGCGGTTGGGGTCTGGCTTGGATGGGGCTCTTTGGGTTTGCTCGAGTTGCGACAGCATGCAAATTGTTGGGCACCGCCAAAGTGCAAACACTTGAGCAAATGGCGTCGAGTGCGATAACGTGACCACGCCCCCACAAACACACACACACACAGGCACACACACACAGGCACACACATATAGCTAGGTACACTCAGCCCTTTAAGCATCTGAGTGCAGCTGTTGCACTTCACTTGCATGCATCATCCCAGCGGATGCCCCAACTCATCAGCTCGGAATGATTAGCGGCAAGTGCGAGAGTGTGTGTGCGTGTGTATGTGAGAGTGTGTGCGAGTGTGTGTGGCTGTGAAATGGTGCCACATAATTGAATTTCAATTTTTAATTGCATTTCGTGGTGTTAAGCTGTTGGAGAGCTACTGTGCCGCAGTTTGAGAAGCGCTTGCAAGTTACATATATAATTAATTGGTTGAGATTTTCTTGAATGAACATATTTTGAAATAATAATTGGTTAATTAGCTATAAAATTTAGAAAAAGGAGAACTGCATGGAAAGATTGAACAATTATTTAAATTATAATTGTTTTAACACAGTTAAAGAAACTATGCTGGGTATTGTGCATCTTTGCCAGGTTTGAATTATATTTTACTATAAACTCAGTTCTTCCAACTAATAATTTGTACTTAAGTGATCAACTTTTAAGACAAAGGATATTCAATCTAACATATAGATAACAGATAAGATCAATAATCTGTTTTAGGCTGTGCGTCGGACTGACAAGCGGCAGGTCGCCGGCTCAAATGCAGTCTAACAACATGAGGCTATATCAAGATTGAAAATACTAATATATTGAAATGCTAATATACGATCATAAAGTCTAGCCTAGATCTCAATATAAGTGCACAATTTGACAGGAAACAAATATTGAGTCTTAAGACCAAAAAATGGTTCCAAAGACAGAACCTTTGAACTTGTAAACATTATCGGTACAAAAAATAGAATATGTAGAAAAATGATCAAAGATTTTTGAAATATTAGGAATTGATTTAAACAAATTAATGGAAGATAATTTTTATGGGAAATTTCCCTGCTAAGTAATGTGTTTGTTTAAGTTGCACACAAAATGGCTTAACCAAAGGAAATTAGTTCTCTAATCAGAAATCAAATTAAGTAGAGCTCGCCCTCGAGCTGGCCACGTTAATACCCTGTAATTCAAAGTATTTACGTTTCGCTGCGCTTAAAAACCCCGTTGGGTAAGCTCAAAGTTATATCCCTGCTGCATGCCACTTGGCGTTGCGCGGCGTGTGCACACAAAAGAATAATAAACGCTGGAACTTGCCGCAAAGTAATAAAAACGCACAAAACTTTCAATGGGCGCTGCAACAACAACAGCTGACAGAGAGGAGGGGAAGGGAAGGGGAAGGGGGAGAAGAGCAAAAGAAATCAAGCTTAAGCCAAAAGCTGTTTCTGGCCTGTTGCCCAAAAACTTGATGACGCGCACATTGACAACGGGAGACACGGGGACACGAGGACACCAGGACACAGGCGGGGGGGGGGGCACCGGGACACACAGGACACGTTGCCACGCAGGACATGGGCCAAGGAGTCGAGGCGGGGCGAGGCGAGTCGTGGAACGAACGAAATTTGTGATATCATAATCTGTAGAGCTCAAGTATCATCACATAGAAAATCACTTAACGCTGTTGTCTGCTCGTTTTTGGCGCCCTGCCCCCGCCCCTGCCCCCCACCCGCACCCGCACCCCTATCTCCAGGCTGAGACTTGCTCGGAGGGATTTTGAGGTTAAGCTGCTGTGGCTAAAACTTTTGGCCTAAACTAATTTGGGCCCACAGACGAGTGCTTGATTATTTGTTAGCCTTGTTGTTCTTCTTCGTTTTTTTTTGACATTTCTTCAGGCCAATAACACTTAACGTTAACTATAAGGTAAGAGAGCCTAGGCCTGCGTTTGGGGGTTAACCAGCAATTAAAGCTGGCAAAAGTGTGCCGAGATTTTTGTTTAGCTAGCCAAGCGAAGCGTTGCCAAAAAAGCAAACGTATTACATAGTCCATTAGTCAGCCGCACGCTGAGAGTCAAACAAACAGCTGCAGTTGCCTGACGCCCACCTTCCTCCCCCTTCCCCCCCCCTCCTCCTCCTGCATGACTAGGCGGGTGGGGCAGTCAACCTTTTGGTTTCATAATTTAGCAAGGCAAAAAAAAAAGATAGTTTAAATGTTGCAGTCGGGTGCTAACGACTGCGTGATACTCGTCAAATTCACTTGGAGCTATCTCTCTTCCCTTCTTTGTCGATTTTCCGACATGCTACGTGCCTGTGGGAGCTCAGCATTAATCTTTCAGATATATCCTTTCGATATGCCACGCCCCTATTGGACATTGACAACATATTTTGTGATGGAACTTTGAGAGAAGCTCAGCTGAAGTCTTCTATTCCCTATTTGCTTGGCATAGCTCTAAAAAGCTCGAATTTACAGATCTTTGCGATTTGCCTACGTCTACCTTAGCTATATAATATATATATATATATATATTTATCTATTTTATATACCCTGTATAATAAATAATAGTAAATAATTTAAATTACAAGTCTCTTAAGATCAGTCGAAGATAATTGGCTTGATGACTTCCAAAATGTAACTTCAAAACTGCGACAAGATTAATTTTGACTTTCATAATTTATGGGCGTGGTCGCAGTAAGTTTGGCTCGATTTGCAGAGGAGGTCATACATGATCTATCTGGCTTTAGCTGTTAACTGTGATAGACAGCGAGTTTTTCGGTTTGACAGCAAAATGAAGAAGACTATGTAATGTATCTACCCGTGTATATATTCAAGTCTTAAATCCTTAGCTTCAATTACAGCAATAAACTCCAATGTACCCCTTTTCACTTTAAGAACAGAGTATTAAAAGGCTGTTGGCCAATATCAGTGGGCAATTCGAGGGAGCAAGAGAGAGAGAGAGAGAGGGAGGAAGAGAGCGAGAGAGTGTGAGAGAGAGATTGAGCTCTGCAAAGTTGACGGCAAAGTTTTAACAAGTTCTGACACTTGCAGGCTTGTCAGCTGCAGGACAGGACAGAGAGAGGGTTAGGGGGAGGCCAACAAAAGGGGGTGGAGGTGGAGGTGCAGCTGATGCAGCTGACATGTACAGCAGCAGCTAGGCTAAAATGAAAGTGCATTGCGATTTGCCCTGGCAATGGAATTGCTAATTTCCGGGCACAACTTTGCGGCTCATTTTTGTAGTCAACTTTAAAGCGTTGAATGTGGCCATAATATGCAGACAGGGGGGGGGGGGGGGGCGGTAGTTGAAGTTGGCATAACTTGAGCTGCAGCCCGTAGCTTATCAATAGCTAATGACTTGGACAAAGTTAGTTACATTGGGCGAGTGCGAGGGCTGGGGGCGTGTCACTCTATTTCCGGCAGCACCGTGACAACCGCTCGCTGACCAATTTCCCGTTAGACAGAAGAGTGCATTGAACTTACGCTAAAGCCGGACGGCGCATCCTGCTGCTGCTGCTGCTGCTCATTGGAGATCTGCTTGAGTACGCCGACATATTTGAGATTATGACAGAACTGCAGAGCCATTGCATTCAACGATTCCGGCCCAATGATGCCCAGCGTCGAGCTGCTCTGCAGCGTTGAGATTAGCCATTTGATCAGCATTTGACCTGCGAATCGAGAGATGCAAAAAAATTAGTAAAACAATACTAAAATGAGCTAAAAATGCAAAATATATAAAAACTTTTTGAATATCAATCATTATTACTTTTGAAATTTCCACCTACAAGCGTGAAAAATCGATGGAAATCGATTAAACTATTTTGTTTTAAGAATTGAAAGTGAATCGACCCGCATTGTTTGGATTTGAAAGAACTCCCATCTCTATAGTATGTCTAGATCTAACTCGATAATAGATATAAAAGACCGAGAAGTTAAAAAAAGTCTAGAATCGAATGTAGAAATATAATTTTCCCCCCAGGAAATTCGTGCGGAAACTAATACACTTTTATTTATAATTAAACATAAATAAATTTAATAATATTTTTATTTTTTTTACTACTAACCGAGAAGCTAAAAACAAGGTTAGAAAATGGTTTCAACAATTGCAGAATATAAGTGAATACGACAACTTTGAAATATTCACACACTAGCGTGAAAAACGGGTGAAAATCAATGTATTTTCGATTAGCTGTTTAACCTGCTTTCAACTTAATTTCTAATACATAACATTTATTTAACATTTATTTAACACATTTAATTTCATTGCACGAATATCCAGCTCAGAAATTGAGCTTCAATGTTGTTCGCCTGCTTAAAAAAGATACATTTCAATGCACATTTCATAGCTTAAAAAAAAATAAGAAGATCCCACAAAAATAGGCGTATGGAATTTTGGGTAAGACTCGGGTTCGGGTCAATGCCGCGTATTACCCCCGGCTGGGGCTAAACTTTGCCCACAGC
Source organism: Drosophila borealis (assembly GCA_035045885.1). Lineage (NCBI taxonomy): Eukaryota > Metazoa > Arthropoda > Insecta > Diptera > Drosophilidae > Drosophila > Drosophila borealis. Next base: position 353,499 of record JAWNOR010000333.1, on the reverse strand, counting down.
TGCGGCTCGAGGCCCAAGTTGAACCCACATACGCGCGGACACAATGATTTATGTGTGTGTGTGTGTGTTTGTGTGTGCGTAAGCAGAAAAAGTCAAAAGGAAAGGAAAAGTAGAATTTGGCAACAATATATTTGTGGGAGGTTGGGGTGTAGACGTGTTGGCTACCAAAACATTAGGCATAAATAAATTTAAGTGTTGTCCAAAGAAGTTCACAAAGAAACAGCAAACAAAAAATAAGAAACAAAAATAAAAATACAAATACAAACTAAATACGAAGATAAGATACTCTACATGAGCAATTACTCAATAGTTTTATCAAAAACAAAAAACTTTTGATGTGTGACAATTGACAATTGAATGAAAGCATTTCTAGATATATTTGATATGCCATCAATATTATTGAATTGGATCTTTTGATAATTATATAAATAAATATTATATATAGATCGACTATGTACTTTTTTTTTGAAATAATCAAACAATCAAATGATTCACTGCTGAGCAGAAATAAGTTGCATTGAAAAAGTTTTAAGGTGAATAAAAAGATTATTTTACAGACAGTTGATATATATAAGGTCGGTATATTTTTATGATGTCATCTAAAAATGTATCCAACTTAACCCACAAGCTGACAAAGCTCAAATAACATTTTTTTGAGATACTATGAAAAAACATAAATTATATAACACCAAGCCCCGTCTTCGGCCCTTTGTTCTTATGAATGCTTTCACTATCATATATAAAATTGTGTTTACCCAACATAGGATTTATCCTAATAAGTCTCAAGCTTTATCTATATAGCTTTAACATGTCTTTTTCATACTCCTGAAATAATTATAAATTTTAAATAAATATTATGAACCGACAATCGGATAAGGCGTTAAATAGTTCTTCGGCTTCTGGTGAAGATAAAGCTAAAATATATATGCACACAGTTTTTAAGATTAATAAAACCTCATTGAATGCCTAATACTTTGGGTTTTGATAACCTATTCAAGCGAACAAAAAAGTATTTTTAGTTATTTATTTTCATAAAAACCCCTGACATGAGATTCGAACCACTAAGCTAGGTCTGTGAACCAGCGACCAGCCAGTAAAATTCTAGAGTAATTGTCATTCTAAGAGTAAATGTCATTCTAATAAGGATTAAGGAAATATTGGTTCATAAAAGAAGCTCAGAATCAATAAAAAGCTTTAATAAAAACCAAGAATTGATTCGACACTCACAGTAATTCAATAAAATAACGTATATATAACAAACTATATATATCTGTTATCTCCGGATTTGGCCGCAACGAATACTGTCACAAACAATGCACTCAAGTGTGAATACCCCAACGATGTTGTTCAGTGTATATGGCAAATAAAACTTACGCTGGCTGTCAGCGCGTGCAGCTGGAGCGGAAACGGGAACGGGAGCGGGATCGGGAACGCGCACATTGGCAATGGCCATTGCCAGCTGTGGTGGTGGTGGTGGTGGTGGTGGTGGGTCAGGCGCGTGCGGATCAAACCGTAGGCTGACAATGTGCACGCTAATGTTGAGAGCCACGGCCGGGTTGCAGGAGGCAGCCGCCTTGGCGGATGCTGGCCAGTCGAGAGCGACATCAGGTGGCGGCCAGTGCGGCGCTCTTTGGACGCGTTTGCCCGCCATTGACATTAGCTGGAGATAATGTGCGGGCGATGACTCCGCCGACACGATGTTAGCTTCCGGCTGATGCCGCCACAAAATGCCACAATCCGGCACACTAATTGGCACGTGATGGTCCGGTGGCTGCAGCTGTTGCTCCGTCTGCTGCTGCTGCTGCTGCTGCTCCGCCTGCTGGGCGTGCCTGGCGAAGAGCGGGCACCAGACGTTGCTCAGTGCCGGCATTGCCCCGGAGCTGCTGGACATGCTGTGTGACTAGGAACTGGTTGGTACTCAAGCGCGTTGTTGACTGCCAGCGCTTCGCAGTTTAGTCATGTTTTCGTTTTTTTTTTCTTCCTATTTTCTTTTTTTCAATTTTGTTGTTGTTTCTTTTTCATTTGACAAAATTAAAAGTGTCGAGACTTATCAAAATTATCAACAACTAGTTGTTCTGACTGCGGCTGTGGAACATGTCAGAGTCAACGCTCGACTTTTAGTTGGTTTGCTTTTGCTCAGCTGATAAGTGCCAGCTGTTGGAACCAGAACTATGTATATACCCACCTATATAGGTATACCCAAGTCGTATAAAATGACATACCTATTGCAGTTCCCCTGAACGCCCTTCCGAACACCCTGGCAAGGTCGCTGGCTTATCAGTCATGGTCTGATAACAAGAGCTGCAAAATTAGGGTATTTTTAATTTATACCCAGTGGCCACTAAAGGGTATAGGGTATATTAAAGTTGAGCCTGTTTAGGCTCTTACTTCGCTTCTCGCTCCGGTTCGGTTCGTGAACCTTAGTGATTCTTTCAAAAAGTTATTTTTAGTATATATTAGAATAACAACTTTAGTACAGGGTATTGCCTAGTTAGTTAGTTACCTTTCTAATTGAATCATGTGCCTGTATTATTTATACCCAGATTTGAGTGTTTCCCAATACTTCAGCAGCCTTAGATTCGCATCAGAAGTGCGTCACAAACCGTTCATGGAACTGACTCATGCACAAATGAACTATGATACCACGTAATTTAAGTGCATGTTCATCCAGATAACAGCACTCGATAAGCAAAGAAATCAAAAACTCTTGATGTTATTGTTGATTTCTTCCTTAAACTTTCTTTAAATTTGCAGCTAAAGCACCAAACAGTTCATATTGAATACTGCGTCGCAGATCAATTAAAATGGTTTACGATATTATGACTGTCGATTAATCTACACGGGCTTCAGTCTAATATCCCTATGAAGTGTTGAGTCTTCTGTAACTGATAGCCATGCGAACTGATATGACAACAGTTACTACGTTAGTCGATTCGATTAATGGGCAAGGCATAAAATAAAAAGAGTCAGAGGGGAGCGTCAAAGAGAGGCAAAAAAGTAACCATTGAACTTGTTCATCAATACGTAAGCTGCAGTGACTTTTATAAAATGGTTAATAGTTAATTTTATTTAATCAGAAATTTATAATTGAATTATTGAACTAGTTCATCATTTTGAACTAGTTTAATTGTTTTTCTAATTAGGAATTATTTGAATTATCAAACCGGTTCATCAATTCATAAGCTGAAGTTTATGAACTAGTTCATTAATTACATGTTATTATAATTTATACACCTTAATTTGTTGCTCAAAAGTCAAAAACAATCATTTTATTTGTTTTTAACTATTAAACTAGCTCAGGTTTTTTCATTAACATTCATGTTCATCATGTTATTGGACTTAAAATTTATGTTTATCTTGCCAAAGTTTTAGAATAAAAGTACAAAAGCTGCTCATATGAACTAGTTCGTTGGCTAAATTGCTTAGTTTTTGCATAAGGTATTTAAATAATATAATAAACATGCTTCATGCTTTTATTATTCAGCACTTATTTGCAAATAATTATTTAACTTAACTATTCACTAGTGAACTAGTTCCGCGAGATACAACCCTGCCTCGCACAGCTCAAATCAAAACGCAATAAATCCAAAACCGTAATCAAAAACCCAACCCCATACACTGATCATTAGGCTCATGTAATCAAAGCCGATAAGCGCACGTCATTGATAGGCCAAACTGGGCAGACTAGGCTTGGCCCTGTGGCCAGCAGCCCAGGGAGTGCAGGGTGCGGGGTGTAGCGTATTTTGAGGGCTGATAGAAGTGCGATTTGGGACGGGGTAGATGCGTCCTCGCCATCGTTTGGCAACTTTTGATGAAACCGCGCGAAACGACGGCCAACAAATTTGCATAACTGCTTCGTTGCCTGGCGAGTGGACAGCGTGTGTGTGTGTGTGTGCGGAGGGGCATGATTACAGCTGGTAAGGGAGGCGTGACGGTGCACGCATGCATGCGTTGCATTCATCAACGGCAAGCGTTCACGCTGACGCTGACGCCGACGCTGACGCCGGCGTCGACGCAGACAGCCAACACTTTCGCTTCAAACAACAGACAACAAAACGCTGAAAATGAAACGTTTCACAGAGAAGACCACGAAGCAGCAGCAACAACAACAAGAAAGAGGGCTTTAGGCGAAAGTACCCGACTAGCAGATGCCCTGTATTTGGGTTCGATCAGCAAACATTTGATTTACCTTTGGGCTTGCTTCTTCTAATCCACTTGGAATTATTACATTTTTGATGACTTGTGCTTATTGTTCGATATTTATCGATTGGGCTGGGCTAAGTAATCGATCAATTTATATAATCTGTATCTGTGTATGCTGTGTATGCTTACATACTCTTGTGATATTCAAGATATGCGTAAAGAATACCGTTCGAAAATCGATATTTATCGATATTTTTGGAATGGAGAAACAACTGCGCACAAACTTTGGCGTCTCAAGCTCTTGCGATTGCCAAGATATGCTTAAATAGTCTTGTTAGAGAATCGATATTTATCGATATTTTGGCATTCGACAAAATAATCGATGCATGATATACGAGAAAATATTTTACATATTAAAGCAATAGATATGCTGAAGAAAACGTGACTGCAAATCGATATATATCGATTTCAATAAAAATATCTTTATCGAATTGGCAGTTAAATTCAAAAAAGATTTGGCAAAACTGCAATATACCCCTTTCAATTAGCCTTTCTCAAAGGGTACAGGGTATCGCAACCGCAGCTTTAGCTGCTCCACAGCTCCCTTAGAGCGAACCCGGCCAACTTGAGCGTTATATCCGTCCACCAAAATATTGTTTCATTACGCGTTGCCCAAACATTGTTGGGGCTGCGGGTGCGGATGTTGCTGCGGATGCGGATGCGGACGGATGCGGATGTCAGTCGCTAGTTGCAGCGCCTTGATGGTGCGTTTTGGTCCTTTCGAGTGGCAAACGTGACGTTGCCGGGCATATAAATCAGATTTTGGGCCAGTCTGCGCTGCTGTTGGCGCGCGACAAAAACGGCAGCAAAGGAAGAATTGATGGCCACTTCAGACAACTGACAAGCAGCAGCTGCAGCTGCAGCAGGAGCAGGAGCAGGAGCGGAAGCTGCAGCAACAGTAGCTGAAAGATGCGAAGGACAGCAAATTGCGTGAGTTTTTGGATTTCAATGGGACGTCGGAGCTTTTGTTGTTTGCGCAGCGAGGCGTTAAAATGTTTGTTTGCATTAATTTGCCGCAGACGTTGATGCGACTCGTGACGTGGCATGCAGCAGCGGCAAAGGCAGCGGCAACGACAGCATGCAACCAATTAGCGTGCCACACAAATAGATACATAGATAGCAAACGTTGCGCCTAACTGGCCACAAAATTGGTGGCGCAAATTTTGTGCTTGGCAAAATAGTTGCCGGCATACGAAATAATTCAACAAGCTGCTAGCACAAAAATGCGACAAGTTTTTCGGGTGGGCGTGGCAGGCGCATTTTTGTGGCATGTTTTCAGAGCGGCGACACGAATGCCAAAGACGCGACGCATCGATTTAAAGATGCCGCCCAAAAGTATGCAGCAAAAATGTTGTCGCAAAACTGAAACTTTAATCTTATCGCCGCGGAGCAATCAGTGGGCGTTATAAGTGGGCGTTGAACTGGGCCCAAACCGGGCTCGGGTTTGGGCTAGTTAGCTGTCCCTGGGGGCACAAAGAATTTGTGAATTTGCATAGCCGTAAGCTGTAACTGGCAGACGCAACATAAATACTCAATGCCGAAAGACCCGTAAATACTAGCCAAGATTCCAGAAATAAATAAAGAAATTGAGTTACCAAAAATGCGGGAAGCGAGGTTTTAAATTAGGGAAGAGGCGCGTTGCTAAAATATTTGGAATGGCAACTATTTATGGGAATTTTTAAAAATTTAGTATATTTTCTTTCGCTTGGAACCAATAATGGCAATATTCTTGTAAAAAAATATAAAGTATATATATATTTATATTTATTAATGTTGGTTATGGCGACCTTTCCACTTAAGGTCCGGACCACGAGCCAGCTAAATAAAGATTTATATATATATAATTAATATAATATTTAATAAACTTAACTAAATTGAATTATTGTAGATTTAAAGCAAAAAGCCAGATGTTTCTTTTATTTTAGTTTGATTTGAATGATTCTCTTATTATTGATAATGATAAGGTATTATTTATAGGCCCCGACTGTTCCCTTTGGCTCACGTCAACAAAAACAACACGAACTTATCGCATTCATACAAATTAAATCCATTGATTTAATATTTTTGTAGTTAATAATTAATATTAAATGTTGTCACTTTTCTGGCGTAAACGAAAATATTTAAAAAAAAATTAACTATTCCATCAAAAAGCCCCCAAGAAAATCCATGAAAGATTTTAAAAACTCGTATAGCGCGAAATCAAACTTTGTTAATCTCAATAAATTGATAGCAAACGGAAAGTAGCTTATATTGGCAAACAGACGCCGCACCGTCAATACACCTTCGATAGCTCAGTTGGTAGAGCGGTGGACTGTAGAGTGACGTGCAATTGTGTAGAAATCCATAGGTCGCTGGTTCAAATCCGGCTCGAAGGATGGTGTAAACTTTTTACTTTTATTATTTTTTTAAATAGCGAGTAAATCTTTAAGCAAATATAATGAAATATTTTGCACCTCAAGCTGGGATATTTTTTAAGTATTTAGTATATATAAACATTAATTTAAAAATTAAATAATATATAATAGGAAAAGAAAGTAAATAAAGAAAAATTGAAGAAAATCGCAAACTACACTTTTGTTATTAAAAAAAAAAAGTAAAAATATGTAAGTTTCAAAAAACAAAAAGCTGTGAGCCCAATTGGTGAAAATATGGAAAACTAAAGTAATAAATGCGAATATCTTCAAAAATGGAAACTGAATAAAGTTAAAGTCGAGTTCAAGCTCTACAAATAACTTTCATAAAGCTCTCGCTAATAGATGGCGCCAGGCATGGCTTGTTATTTTTTACGGTTACAATAACCGTGCTAATGATTCACTCAAGTGGCGCATTGTCTTTTGATTGGTTAACTGATTTCTGTTGTTCCAATGGGTAAGTGGTGGCTAAGGGCAGAGGGGGTTGGACGGGTTTAAGGGGGTGGAGTAGGAAACTAATTGTTAACTTTGGGCAAACAACGAAACGCAATCAAACGTGGCGCAAAATTTGCCAAGCTCGACGGAAGAAGGCAAACAGCAAAGCGCACAAAAATTCGTCAAAATATACAGTATAATATATATATATATATATATATATATATAGATATAGATGTATAAAACTGCTAAAATAACGCCTCACACTCCGCTGGCCGCGCTTGACTTGAGTCATGTAGGCGCGGGGGCGTGGTCGGGGCGGTGCGTTCAAATGTATATTTTTTGCGAGACTTACCTTCGAACTTTTCATATGCAGCGAAGCTTAACTTTTCCGGCACAAAAGATGAACCGCGTCGCGACCCCGCGCCGGCAGCGACGCTCAGCTCCGTCAATGTTGACTCCTTCTCGTCGCCAGGTGGCGTTGGCAATGCCATCACTGGCGCTGGCGACTGAGCACTGGGCACGCTGCTGCCGCTGCCGCTGCCATTGCCGTTGCTGCTGCTGTTGCCCGTCGACGATCTCTCGACCGAGAAGCTGGCCACCTTTTTGAGCACATTGCTCGACAGCAGCGAATTTGTGGGTGTACCATAGCCGGGCGGCGGCGGCAGAGGGCCAGCATCATTCAGCACCTCCTCGGCAAGCAGCATGCCCTCCGTCGCCCCACCATTGTCCGTGGGCGTGGCTGGCCTTTGAGTCGTCGCAGGTGTTTGAGATGATTTAAACGAAATTATAACAGTTGATTGCGTTTCCAGCGCCGTTGATGACGCAGTCGGCGTCGATGTCGGCGTCGGAGTCTGAGTTGCTGTTGCTGTTGTTGCAGCTGCTGCTCCCGTTGAAACGAAACGAAATGAAACAAAATAAAATGAGAATGAAACATGTGCATATTTGTAGCGCGAGCTTGAAGAGTGTGAGCGCAAGAGAATGCTTTAAGTTTTCTCACTCAACTTGCCACGGACCCAAAGAAAGAATTCTTAGACTAAGACTAATTTATTTGTAATAACTCAAAATACCAATTCGTAAGCCATATTTAAAGGTCCCATACGAAACATCTAAACTTTTTCAGTGATAGCAGGAACTAATTCCCTTTTTATTAAATTTTTTAAAATTAAAAAACTTGAACTTTTTTTGTTTTGGGTAAATTATAAATGAAGCCAAATAATTATTTGTATCTATATTTTAATCAGAGATTTAGTTTTTTTTAAGTAACAAGCCACACCCATTTTATTTTCGTATATTAAAAATGTGGAAAATAATTTTCTCATTAACTTAATTTCTATAACCTGGGTAAAAATGTTAAAATGTATTTGTGCATATGTATGTAACAGGCAGAAGGAAGCTTCTCAGACCCCATAAAGTATATATATTCTTGGTCAGCATCAATAGCCGAGTCGATCTAGCCATGTCTGTCCGTCTGTCCGTCTCAGAACCTTTAAGAGCTAGATACTTGAAATTTTGAATGTAGGTCCTCCTAGTGCCCGCGCAGTAAGAGCCTTTCTTTCGATAATCGATAACTTGGCCCGTTTCGAAGCCATCGATAGAAAACCGACAACTAAATACTGTCTTTTTAACAAATCTCGTATGCTTTAAGAGCTAGAGTCACCAAATTTGACATGAAGCTTCCAGAGTGTATACAGATCGAGTATCTTTTAATTTATAGCTATCGCCGCGTCCCCTCTCTCCTAGCGCTAACTGGATTTGGAGTTGGTAGAAGGAGGTTGAGAGTACCCCTATTTGTTGATGCATACAATATTTAAACCGTCTTCAACATCAGTTAAGACTAATGAGCTCTATCAAGAGCAGCTCTTTAAATATGAATATACCCAATAATCGCGTTGCGTGGCAGCCAATTTGTTTTGCCCGAGCAAACAAATCTAGAGCAAATTGTATATCTTAAGAGGCAACATTTTCGATAGAAATGCGTTATTAAATGCTGCGAGGGAGAGAGAGAGAGAGAGGAGGCTAGGCCTTGACTTCCTCTTCTGCCTGCTGCTCAATTGACTTGGCCAATTTTGGAACTGGTGCCTGGTGGCCCTGGGCCTGGTCCTGGTCGTGGCCCCAGTCCGTGCCTGAGCACACCCAGCGGAGCGCTTATCGCGGCCATCATCATTGACTGACTCTGTGCCCAAGTGGCAGGCAGCCCCGCCCTAATGCCCGCCGCCCTGCTGCCAGTTCCCACGTGCATCATTCTGTACGACATGATTTAATTAAAATTTAAACTTTGTTTTTTTTTTCTCCCTTTATTTTATTTTTATATTTAAGGACTCACAACAATGGGGAATTGGAAAATGGAGCCGGGCGCTGCTCGGAGCCCTGTTTCCGGCCGACATTTTGTAAACAATGAAGACGTGTTTGCAATTTTTAAGTTTTTTACAAATGTTTTCGGCGTGCCGGGCCCTTTCGCCTACCCGCTCTGCCCCCTTTTGGAGCCGACTTTGGCCCTGTTTGTTAGCCAAGCGACGGACGCGCAATTAGACGGGCATTAGGTGCCGGGCGGCGGCGGGGGCGGCGGCGTCGGCGGAGCAGAATTGGCTGGGGCTGCTCTTGTAAACTTAAGGGCATGCCGGGGATTTTATATACATTTTAGCTGGCAATTATATATATTTTAAATATCATGTGCGACCGGCACGAGCGCGAGCCTTTGCATAAATGTGCCAATAATTACTTTGGGTCTCGACTCGGGGGTTTTTTTTTTTAATTTTATTATACTCTCTTTGAGGGTATTAACAATTTGTCCTGATGGAAGCCATGCCGGAACATATAAGTGAATATATATATATGCTTGATCGGCATGAAAATCCTTTTCGATATAGCCACGTTCGTCTTGGAGAACTAGTCTCTGTTATCGGCTGGGAGAATCGCATAACTATGTCATATAGTTTGAAAACATTTAATTTTTAAGATATTTTGAGCAAATATATAAGGCACGGACAGCTATATCATAAAGCGGTTGAAGGAATAATCGAACGAAAATTAAGTTCATGTTCTTTTTCAAAATATCTCATAAGTTTCACTAAGCTCCTCAAAATCTTCTCAATATTGGACCATTATATTATATAGCTGCCATGAGAATGATTAGTCGAAAAATATATCCTCTTTTTTCTTCATGACCTAAACCTAAGCCAAAAATCGTATCAACATCGGACCTCTTTATCATAAAGCTCTATAGGAAGAATCGATCGAATACTGGTTTTATGTACGGAAAACTTGTTTGTTCTTTACGATAACTTGCCGAAAATAAGCATTAACGAGGTTCACAATTTTTCTCACATATCTGCATGTCCGTAAGTCGCATTGTCTACAAGAGTATTTAATATTCGGCGAGCCGAAGATAGACCTTCTTTCTCATTTCTTAAATAATAATTTTTATTGCTTTCTTTTTGCTTCACTTTTTCGAGGCGTTGTTTTAGGCAACAAACTGATCGGATCAGTTGCAAAAACAATAAAATGACGGTGAATCGAGAAAGAAGTTGCAGAGGAGGAAGGGGGGGGGGGGGGGGTGAGGCTGACCAGGAATAGGCAAGTTGTAAAAAGGCAGCGACACGAGTTAATTAAAAAACTTGACAAAAATTTTTCAAAATACCCTTGAGTAGCTGGTTGACTTCATTTGAAACAAAGGCAATTAAAGGGGAAATGGTGACAATGCGGAGCGGGGGGGGGGGGGGGGGGGGGGGGGGGGGGATACGCATGGCTATAATGCACGTATTGTCAAGTACATAAATTTACAATTGTGTACAAACTGCAATTAGGGAATGTAATTAAAATCAATTGAATCCAAACATAATTCAATAAAAATTAGATACAAAATGGAAAAGTTTTGAAATAGTCAAAAAATGAGAGAAAGAGAGAGAGAGCGAGAAAGAGAGACAGATTTATATATATATATTTATATAGAGAGAGATAGAGAGAAAGAGAGAGCGAGAGATAGAGAGGAAGAGAGATTGAGGGAGAGAGAAAGGGAGAAAGAGTGAGACAGAGGGAGAGGGAGAGAGAGAGCCTCACTATAAGACACCCTATTTTGAAGCGTTCTTATAGAGCATAATATAAATGTTATTGATAAAAATATATTTTAATTGTTGTTGGCAAATCAAGCCTAAAGGAATATATAACCTGCTCGGTAATGGCTTTTTTTTTGAAGACTGAAGAGTCTGTTGATAATATCGCTGGAAAAACTGTTACTCCTGTCGGACTTCAGAGCCCAAAGGGCATTCCTTAACCTTAGCCTACATAAGCCAAAGGCTAGAAACAATTTTCAAATTTAAATGCATATTTTCACGCAATTCAGATCAGAAATATTAAGAGTAAACCTTAATTTACAAAAGTTATGCAAGGCTTTAATTTCGCGAATATGTTTTACCCAAACATTCGTAAACATTCAAATTTCTAGATGTCATAGAATATATCCTTCGTTTTTCCCCTTTTAGCTATCCTTGTAAATGCGACTAGTTTTGAGCAACTTTTTTCTTCCTGCTACTCCTTAAACATATTGTTATTCTCTTTTCAATTGTGGTCCTTGAACGTTGCCAACTTCAATTATCTTTTGGCAACCTTTGGGATTCCAGATGTGGACCCTTAAACCGTACAGTTTAACAAGCACTTCTCCTCGATGCTGGTGTTTACCTTTGAAATTGGCGCTGAGCATCAGTCGGGGAACAAGTAAAAGCGTTGTAAACGCTGTAAATAGCCGACTAAGCCATACCCTGTTTTACTCTACAAACAAGATTTTACTTAATATTGCATTATTCACAATTTAAATGCTCGATTTCTTTTAACTCTTTCTCTCCCTCTCTCTTCCTTTCTTTTGCTCTCAATTGTTCCTCTTTTACTCTCCCTTCTCTCTCTCTCTTTCCATCTCCCTCTCCTATTCTTTCTCTTTATCGAATTTAAATTTTAAATTTATTTAAATTTAAAAACCTATATACTTTTCGACTGGTTTCACGAACAGCGTATAAAAAGGGACAAGGCTTTTAGGTATTTTTTTTGATGCTTTTTTTATTTTCGGACACAAGGGCCACACACTTGAGCATACACATGGCTTCAAGTGCGGGACGACAACAACAACAACAACAACAACAACAACAGGTCGAGTTGCGAGAAAGTGGAGCAGGTCGTGAAGCTGAGCCCGGCACCGGGAAGATTGGGTTTTTGGGCGCCGCGCGGCGCGTTTCGTTTGATTTGCAAGGGGCCAAGTGGGAATTTGAATAATTCCCGAATTTCGCCAAAAGGCACAAACCGTATCCAGCCACGACACCGCACCCCGCCCTGCCCCCGCCGCCCACTCAGCTAATGCGTTTGTAATGGAAAAGAGCGACCCTCACGTGACCGGCTCGTCCCGGAATGCGAAATGAGCAAATAAATGCTGGTTCGACTCACCTGCCACGCCCCCATCCGAAGCATGCGTGGGCGTTGTAGGATTAACGGCAGCGCTAAAACGCGACGATAGATTCTGCAGCTCCACCTTCTTGGCCTTGGATATGTTGAAGAGCTCCCCATTGCCCAGGGGCGAGTCGACACGCGGCGTTGCCACCGCCACAGCCGCTGCGGCAACACCCGCTGCACCCGCTGCAGTTGCCGTTGCCGTCACACCTGATTCCATGGCGGACGGCGGCGGTGTGCCCGTGGTGCCCAGCACCTGGGCCAGCTTCTTGCCCAGCTGCAGCGCCATGCGCTCATCCGGCGAACTCTCCGGCGTTATCAACAGTTGTTCCTTCTGCAGCAGCTCCGCCTCCTGCGCCTGCTCCGGCTGGTCATGGGCAATGCTCAGGTACGTGATCCGGCTCAGGCTCAAGCACGCGATCTTATCGGCGCGACAGCGACGCTTCAACTCCAGCAAGTCCTTGTTATTGAGATCTAGCGAAAGGGAATACAGTCGAGGATCAGGCAAAGCAACTTTATGGCATATTTATTTATTGCATTTTATTGAGCTTTAAATGACTTTTAAATAAAGTTAGAATTTATGGAGGAGCACTAGGCTTATATGATAATTAATGTCTGTTAAAAGATTTGGGAAATACCCGATTCAGAGTTCGGGAAATTTAATTTGCAAGGCAAATGTTATTAGTTTTGCATTTCAAATACTTTATATGAGTTTTTTATATGAGCAGATATCACACATTTTAATTGCGTGAATGAAACTCTACTCTGTAAAATTGTATAATTGTTTAATTTTTTTCCATTTCCAATTTGATACTCAGAAGGAAACCTTTGAATTCTAGTCGAAATTTTACCAAAAAATATATATATCACTTTTGGGCGAACATCCTCTTCTTTAGATGATGAATTATTTAAGTTACAACTCTTTTTGTTCTTTCTTGAGAAAAAAAAATTTTTTTTCTCTGGATCAAACAACTATTATATGTATTCATTTAAGACTTCTTCAAATTTATATATTATTAATATACAAGGGGCTAAGATAAGATTGGAGGAAGTATGAATAATTTCCATGTTGTCCAACCAGCGGGAACTATAATTTTGTCAGGAAAGTTTGCACTCTGATATAATTATGATCAATATTGGTAAGGCAAATAATCTGCTTCTAGAAAAACTATTCTCTTATTTGTTGCTGGGATTACAAACATTGGAATCGGTCAGATCGGACTACTATGTCATATAGCTGCCATGGGAACAGATAGAGAAAAAATGAATCATCGGACTAGTCAATCAAAAGTTTTTAATGGCTTTATCAGTTGAAATTGAATTGTGTGAAATAAATTGTATATGATGTATATATCATCAGATATTTATACGCAATGATAATTAGTCCCCAACCTCAAATAGCTGTTCTTTAAACTAAACCATTCTGTTTCAATTTAGATACACAAAAAATATTTCAGATCAAATAAAATGCCAATCTTTGTAAAAATGCTGCAAAAAATATAGACTTCAATTGGAAATCATTCAGAACTATTTGGAATACAGCAAAGAGTGGGAATGTGTATACAGTTCTAATCGGAAACATGTGCCAGTCGAATAAGAAAAAGGTTTTGCTTTAGTTACCAAAGAGCGAATCGGAATCATTGCTGGGAGAAGAAGAAGCAGATGAAGAAGTAGACATGGAGAGGGAGTGCAGACGTTGCTGCTGCTGCAGCTGCTGCTGCTGCTGCGTCAATGTGGAAGTCGATGCATAGCAGCAATCGTCGCTGCTGCAGTTGTGAAACTCAGCGGAGTCGCTGTTGTAGTCCAGGCTGACGACGTCATCTGGCGGTGGGCAGCAGAGATGGAGAGTAAGAAAGAAGTAGAGAAAAAAGACAAGAGATAGAAGTGCGCGCAAGATGAGCTATGTGCTCAAAAATTTTAATTAAAACAAAATAAGGCACTTAATAAAAAATAAAAAACTCATTGATTTACGGCTGACAATTGCGGCATTTGCAGCTCATTCAGAAAACGCGACATGTGTAAAATATAATAATTAAATAAAAGTAAATAAAAACAAAGCGCCACTGGAAAGCGGCAAGACATAGAAAAAGAGAGACAGAAAGAGAGAGAGAGAGAGAGAGCAAGTAAAATGGGAGAGTGGAGATTGAGAGAGCGCGTCTGAGCGTTCTCATTGGAATAGGCCAAACAAAAGGTAAACTGAAAACTGAAACTGAAAACCATAACGCAAAATTATGAAAATCCATATGGAAAATGAACTCAAAAGCAAAAGGTTAAGCATTATGACAAATGACGAATGAAAAGCGGCACAAGAAAAGCCAAAAAAATAAGAGCAAGCCAAACAAAAACAAAACAAAGCGAGGGCACAACTCGAAACTGGTTTGGTTATGGGTCAGCTGGCGGGTAGCGGGTAGCGGGAAGTTTCGGGAACGGGAACGGGCACGGGAATGTCGTGGCGGCGTCACTTTTCTTTTATTATATTTACTTCTTTTTTTTTTTTTGGTTTGTGGTTTATTCTAGTTGACAAGACACCAGCAAATTGTTTAATTTCTGTGTTTGGCAATTAAAGCAAATTGAAAGCAAAACAAAAGATAAAACAAAACGTTGAAGAAAACAACAACTTGTGCGAGCACCTGTAAATGTGTTGACTGCTATATTTATCTCTGTCACTCTCTTTCTCGCGTTCAGATGTCAATTTTTGCTTGTTTTTTCGCAAAACTTTACGCGTCGATTCTAACACAACTTTTCACTTTTCATACACACATTTTCCAATTAGCCGTAGACGGCAACGACAACGGCGACGACGACGACGGCAAAGACTGCGACTTGAACGATCTGCGCGGCAGCAAGTGCAAAGCGTAACTAACAACAACAAGAGCAACTGGTTTGTAGGGGCCACATGGGAGCGAAGCCTGGAAGTCAAAGCCGAACGCGTGAGAGCGGCAGAGCGTATGCATGGAAGAGAGCAACTGGAGGTTTGTTGTTGGCGGCTCAAAGCTGTAATTTGAACGGTGCAAATGAACAAACGGCCTCAAAGAACAAAAGCAGCTGGAATCAATATGTTAATTTATGACTTGTTGAATCTTTTTATAACAATATAATCCGCATTTATGAAGGCAAATGTTTCAATATCAATCAGCAGGAAGCGCAGTCCGTTTTAATGCAAAGGAAGACTGACGAGAGAGAAAGAGAGAGAGTGAGACAGAGAGGAAGAGAGAACTAGCTCACGTTGGAACTTTATTTATAAAAGCTGGTTCAGCTACTTCTTAACATATGCATGTAAATGGTTATGTATTTATCGGAACTAAATAGTTCGAAATACGAAATTGTGTGAGCAACCTTATGTTAATAAACTAAAAAAATAAATACTGAATAAATGAATGTGTAGAGTAGTTCAAATCTAACATTTGGCTCACTAATTAGAATATTATTCTGTTTATTTAAATCTTGAATAATGATCAGTGTGGCTTGGGGCACGCTTTCAGGCGGTTTGTGAAAATACAAATTCAAAAGCTTATTTGTAGACGCAGCTTTTATGCAGGTTGTTTTTTCAAGTCACAAGCTGCATACTTTTAGGTGGCTTTCATATTACATATATATTATTAACTGTTAAAATGATTCACAATATAAAATACATACATAACAAAACATATAAGCTAGTCACAATGGAGTTTGTTAAATGAACTAAGCCAAAATTATTGCTGAAATTGAATTACCGACACACACACACAAACTACTATTGTTAACAACATTAAACCGTTGTTTTAGCAGTACAACGAGCATGCAGAGGGAGATAGCAATAGCCAAAAAGTGAGACACAGAGCGTGGGAGTGTTAGAAGTTTACAACTTTACACAAAAATGTACAAGGAAAACTATTAAAACTAATTGCCATAAATATTAGCGGCCTGCCACGTGCCATGCCAAACTTTTTTGTGCAGCCAAAGAGAGTGTTGGTGTGAGTTTATGTGCTTGTATGTATGTGTGTGTGTGTGTGTGTGTGTAGTAGGCCCTTAATTGAGCACGTCGCCAGTTGTTGTTGTTGTTTGTGGCTGCAGTTGGCGCCAAAACTAAGCCGAAACTCACCAACGACCTGCACGCATCCGACAGCGAATACCCTATCCTCTGGCAGCCCGACCTCCCCCGCGAATGCCATAGCTCCTTTTTATATTTTTGCAAATGGAGGCCGCTGAGTTTTGCTTAGGGCCCACATGAATTATGAATTTATGCATTGAAAGAGGCTTCAAAAAAAAAAAAAAAAAAGAAAAACGAATTCTTGTTGTGTGTATGAGAAATGAATAGGGGCGCAGCTTTTTCAGTTGCCCTGTGGGCGGTAGAATGGGGCGTGGGGAGTGAGGAGTGGGGGGGTGGGGGCGTGCCAGCTCAGCTATCTCACGCTTAAAAGGGAATTTTTGATAGCAGCATTTCGCGCTGCAAAATCGCGCCTTGGCACGTTTACAAATTTTTCGTTGATTTGATTTTGGACTTTGCCCGCTGCAATGGCAGCCATGCAGCCCGCCTTTGAATTGCTTTTTGATATAGCCAACAGCTCTGCGCCTCCCCCTCCCCTAAATCCTCCCTCCGCCCCTAACATCCACTTGTGTGCCGATCTGCGTGCAGCCTAGCCTTTCATTTGAATTGGATTGGGCTAAGGGAGGGGGGGAATGGGGCTTCGTCTTTGTAAAGAGAAGAAGCAGCGGCACAAAATGCTCGCTCAGTTATTTCGGCGTCAATTTGTATACACTAATTGTTGGGGCTGATCGACTATGACAGCTGTTTTGTAGCGCAATTTTAATTATAATAATTCTTCTTAGATTCTTGATTTGATATAACGCTTCGAATGCTGAGAAAGGCTCACATGCTCTGACTTATATTAAAAATACTATTGGCTTATTTTTCTTTTGGATTATCAATTCTTGTTAATTTACGTTTCCTCTAAAACGGACCCACTAATAAAAGAGCACAGTTTGGTCGGAAACTAAGAGTTCCAGAAATTGGAATTGCAATTTTTAATGCATTAGATGTGCTTATACTAAGATTTAAATGGGATTCTTATCATCGTATAATTGAATTGGTGTTAGATTTAACATTAAAAAATTATATGGTATAAATTGTCGAAAATCTGATTTTATGTTGAAATTCATTACAAAATATGGTTTTATTATGATTTTTCTTTTTATTATCATTATTATTATCATTATTATCATTATTACTATTATTATTATTATTATTATTATTATTATTATTATTATTATTATTATTATTATTATTATTATTATAATGATAATGATGATAATAATAATAATAATTATTAAAATAATATTCATAATTATTAGTTTTATTATATTTTTTTCTATACTGGATATATTAGTACAAGCTATACACCAAACTATTTTACGCTAATACTAATACCAATACATCTATTAACTAACCTAGCCTCGAACTAGGTTCCCTACTTAGCAACTCAAGTAGTTAGGGCATTAAAAGTTCGTCTTGATAAGAACATTTACTCAATGCGGTTCGCTTATATTTCAATTTGTTTGGAACTGGTGAAGGACGCTGGCTCGAAGTCAGTCTGCAAGTTTTTCTTCTTATTTTGATTTAAGTCAACGCGTTTTTTAATAGACAGAGTCAAGTTTTTGAAGTGGGTCGGATCTGTCTGAGTATCTCAATCCGTTTCTCTGTGTGTGTGTGTGTGTGTGAGTTATGATTGTGAACGTGCCAAGCTTTGAACTGCTGGCAGTCATATTTTCTCGTTTGCTTTCTTTTTTATTCTTTTCTTATTTTAAAGCAACATCTTAAAGATTTCACATGAATAACTAAAATCTATAAATTTTTGATTTCACTTTGCCGATGCGTACGCAAGTAAAGATATTATTTTGCCAGCTAACATGCCAATAAGTTAGTCGAGTGCGGGCACGAGCTGCTTGGCGGGTGGGAAGGGTTGCTGGAGGGAGGACGGGCGTCTACAGTCGGGGGCAGTACGCTATATACACAAGTACTATAAGCCATGGCCGAAACAAACAACGCCAGCGAAAAAGTAAAGCTCAGAAATTTTCTAACAGTCAAGCGCAGGCAGAACAACAAAGGCTGCCTGCTGGCAGGATGATGGCCAAAGGGAAGAGGGGAAGGGCGGCGGCCGAGAGGTATAGCAAAAAAAGAGCACAGAAAATTGCATAAAACTTCAATGAAAAGTTTGGGTTTTTTATTTTGTTATTTTCGAAAAAAAAAACTTGCACGAAAATTCTTATTTAAACTACGCTTAAATTGCAATAAGTCGACGGGCAGAAAATGTGCGAAAGAGACAGAGAGAGTGAGGAAACTAGAGAAAGCGAAAGAGACGAGATTTAGTACGCGCTCTAGGGTTGCCAGAGTTGTATAATAAAACAAAAGTCAGCACAAGTTAAAAAGAAAACAATGCAAAAAAAAATATCGGGAGTTGCCACACTGAGCTGCGTAAAAAATTCTACAGACGAGAGACAGCACAACTTTGATATACCCGTAGTCGAAAACAATAAGAAGAAAAAGAAGAAGAGCTTAAGAAGTATATAGAAAACACTTCAATCAAAACAACTCTAAATTGAAATAGGTAAAAAAAATGTGGACTGCATATTGAATAGGCATGAAAAGAAAAATCTAAAGCTTATGAATAAGTGAAATTAAATAATATAAAAGAATAAAAATCTCTGAACGATTTTATATTATTAAATTGCTTGCTCCTTACGTCAAAGGTCAAGGAATTATTCTTAGGTATAATGAAATAGGCATAAGAAAAAATTAAAAGAACTCCTTTTAAGATAATATGGAATTGATATAGTAATAAAATAACTAATAGATCTTAAGAGGAATAATCAATATGGAAAAATGAGATGGGTCTAAAAGAAAATAGAATAGAAGCCAGAGCCCGATACGAATTTACAATAATTTAATTAGGCAAAATATGAAGAAAATATACTCGAAAATATATTGGAAAAAATGTTATATTTGATTTTTATTTATTTGCTAAATTATGTTGTTAATAGTAAAAATGATTTAAATTTTATACATGGGACGAAAATGGAAAAACCCTAAAAAATGGAATAAATTGAAGAAACGAAAACATATAATATAAAACAAAAGGCATAAACAATTTTAAAAAAACTATGGAAAATGGCCAAAAAAAGATATGCATTTTATAAATAAAAATAAATAAATAATATAAATTGGAAAAATATGGAAAAGGCATAGAAAGTTCTAATTACTTTCGTTAAAGACATGCAAAAGGAAAATAAATATAAAAAAAATGAAAATAATAAAAATGTGTTTTAAAACTGTAGTTAATCGTAGAACAGTGGACTATTTAGAGGAAAGTATACACTCACAGGCCTGCGGTACGGGTATAAAAACAACCGTGAGCCAGGGATATAAAAAAAAATAAATAAAAAATAGAATTTGCGGACAAACTGAATTTGAGCAACGCAAAAAAAAAATGAAGAAGAAAGTAGAGTAATAACAATCAAAAGCAAAACAACAAAACAAAAATATTGTTGCTCAACTTCGAAATTGACTTACGAAAATCCATTTGTTCGACGCTGGCATTCAATTGTCCATGCCCCACATCCGGCATGCCCCACTCGGCCAGTGGCGAGGCCGGCGACGAGGTGGGCGACACAGGTGCCGCCTGTAGGAATATATCCCGCTTCTGCTTGACAAAACGGCTAAAAACTCGCGCCTGATGGCTGCTGCTGCTGTTGCGACGCTCTTCCAGTGCCACCGTTGGTGGCATGCAACCGGGCCCGGTGCGCGCGCCCGCCGCCAGGCGCAGCAGGCTGCCGCCCGTTGCCGCTGGCTTTTCAAGGGCCGCTCGATTCTGGCTATGTGCATTGCCCATTGTTGGCTCCCTCTGGCTGCTGGACACCGGCTGTGGACTGAGTATCGCACTTGGTTTCGATTTTTCTGTCGACTGTCGCTGTCGCTGCCGCTGCTGCGGCGCCTGCTGCTGCTGCTGCAAGAGAAAGAAAGAGAGAGAGAGATGAAGAGAAGTTTACAAAAATCAATTAAAAAAGTTTTCAATCAGCCGCATTGTTTGGGTTGATTTTCTACTTTTATTTTTTTTATTTTTTTGGCTGCTGCAAAAACTTTTCTGCCCCAAAATGTTGCAGAAATATGAAATGAATTACGTTGCAAAGGTAGCTGCAGGGGCCGGGGACGGAACGGGGCGGAACGTTGCAGAACTCTGGTTGACAAAAGTTGCTGCTTTAGTTTTGTCTGATTTCAATAGATATATTGTTCTATTTTTATTATTACTATTTTTGTGGTGCGGCTGGTTGGAAGGGGCAGGGAGGGGAAGGGGAGGGGAAGGGGAGGGGAGGGGGTGGCTGTCTCAATAGCATGGCTGGCGGGAACCGCAGCAGCAGCAGCATTGGGTTTTTGTGACCATGTCCGTTGCTTTGGCAACTTGCAACAAGCTGCAAATTGAACTTTTACTTTTACAACAGTGCCACACAACAGCATCTCAATAATGATCATTAATTAACAATAAGATTCTGCATTTGCAAATGGAAATCTATCAAAATGACGTAAATTCATTTCATTTGCGAATATTTATTTCAATTTAAGCTTCCAGCTTAATTTGTGTAACCTTTTTGTTTTGCAGAGCAACTGATTGTCATCGAGAATTTGCTGAATTCTTCATTAGAATTATCTTAAGCTCGTATAACTCTATATTAAAGTAATGGAAAAATTGCCAAACTTTAAATTTATTTTATATAGTGGAAAGGAACTTTTTCGTAATTAATATGCAAATATTTTTGTTTTTCGTAAATGTTCGAAAACTCCCAAGTTTTTGATATATAATTAATTCAGAAAATTGGTTTAGTTTTTGACAAAGTTGTGGGAGTTTAATTTCTGGACAGGTCCTTAACTAGCTGTTTTTTTGGCTAAGAATTTCCGCTCCTCAAAATCTTATTTGATAACATTTAATATTAATTTTGAAACAAAGAACGATCAACTATATTTTGTAAAATCGCCTTAATTTAAAACACAGATAACATTTTATGACCGGACAGGTATCCATCATAGAAATTGGTAACCTTTGGTTAGGTTAAAAGATCGAGTTGCCTGACTAGGGGATACCCTCTAGCTACTTCTACCTACACCTTCTCAGCATTAATAAAAATATATTAAAAAACAAAAAGAATAAGCCTCCTTTTCTCTCGCTCTTCTGTATATACTATTCTAGAAGCTACAGGTGAAATTTGGTGACTTTACCTCTTGAAACCTAGGAGATTTGCTAAAAAAAAAGTAGGATTTCAATATCGATTTATATCGATAGCTTGGAAACGAACAAGTTATCGATTGACGGAGATAAACTCGGACTACGCGGGCAATAGAAGGACCTATGTTCAATATATTTCAAGTCTCTAGCTCCTATAGGTTCACAGGCAGAGAAAGGTAGACAGACAGACGGAAGGGCAGACGGACGGCCAGGTAAGTGGAAATGGCTAGAACGACTCGGAGATTGATGCCGATCAAGAATATATATACCTTAAGCAGTCAGTGATGCTTCCTTCAGCCTATTTCATACGTTTGAACTAAACCACGCTACCCCTTTTTATGCCCTATACAGGGTATTTAAAAACACCTTATAACGTTGGCCCAGCTCAAGAGCATGGCCTTGATAAATTATTTCCAACTGTTCATTGCACTCAATTGAAAATAAATAAATTAAAAACTCATATCGTTCAAGTGCTCAGATATCTTGTAAGTTATTTCCCACAGTTTATCGTCAACTGATAAACGCGCCTTTGAGCTTCTGTTTGTTGGACTTCAAATTGAACAGTAAAAAAAATGTTCCAGAACAAATGCGAATTGCTTATAAATTTGTAAGATAATCAAAACTGAATATGTATGCGAGATATTTGACTATAAAATTTAAACTAATTGAATCTAATTTTTTGCTGCTCATTCTCTGATGCTCTATAGCTCTCTCTCTCTCGCTCTCTCTCTCTCGTCTTGGGTCGCCGGCATAAATCACAATAATAAAACAAATTAGCAACAATATTTTTTATCGGGCCGCCGCGTTGGTTTTTTATTATGCAGTCGACGGCGGCTAATTGAAATACCTGAGCGGGCCGAAGAGGGTGGGGGCTGTTTTGCAAAAATGTGTTTTTGGCTTAAAATTAATTGGTAGCAATAAATTTGTTGTTGGTTGTCCTGGACACGGCGCCAACTGGAAGGGGACGGGGACGGGGAAGGGGACACACAATGAGTCACGCGCGCCGTGCGCTGCACAATGAGAAGAAAATATTTAGGTGTGTGTGTGTGTGTCCTTTTGCGCAAATCAGTTTTCAATTAGGGCGCGGCGTTGGGGGGCGGGGGGCGGGTGTGAAAATAATGACGTAAACACTTGGAGCTTAATTGTGTCAAAAGCGCAATTTTGTGCAATTTGGCGAAATGAAAGTGAAAGTGAAAAGCGCACAGCACACACACACATGCACACACACACACACATGCACACGCACACGCTGGCAGGCTGTTACAGACCTGAGTCGCACTTCCGGTGCAATTTATACAAATCTGTTTCTCTGGGGCGCGTTCTTATGCTCGTTTATATTCTGTAATTGTTTTTGTTGTTGGCGTTTTTGCTTTGTGCTAATGCGGCAAGTTCGTGACAGCCGCAATTTCCGCTCTCGCTCGCTCTCACTGCCGCAACGCCTAGCTTAAATGCATTTAGTTTTAATATATATATACACACATATATTTCTATTATTAACACGGCGCGATTTCCTTTAACGCGTTTTTCGTTTGCGTTTTCTCATCGCTCACACACTTGAATTGTTTATTTAACTGCAACAAAATGCGGCGCACGATTTAATTGCAACTGCAGCTGTCAATAACGTGGCCGAGTGCATCACGTAAACAACACGAGCCGCGTTACGTTGTGCCGAAGCGCTAGCCGACGCTCTGCTTTCGCCGCAGTCAGCTGTTTTTGCTGGCGCCTGCCTGTCCTAGGACAACAAGTAACATCGACGGCGACAAGCGAATTGGGCGAAGCGGCGAGTGGAAAAATCGATGGCACACTGAATGCCTAGTCAAGCGCTGCCATGTGCGAGCGAACAGAGCGAATTCAAGAGTGCTGTGCCCATTGCTGTGAGAGCAGCAGAAAGAGAGGGAGAGAGAGAGAGAAGGATAGAGAGAGTGAGAACAGCTGAGCGTTTGTTGTGGACCGTTTCTGATCGGGTCTTTGAATTTGTTTGATGCGCTGCGAAGCATAAAATATTTAATATATAATATTAATTTAAACAATTAATTAAAATAAATTAAATTAACGTAAATAAAAATTAAAATAAAAATAAAAAGTATATTATCAAACATTTTTTAAATATCCCTAAATGCATAAAACCTTTTCGTCTTTTATATAAATTTTGTAAAATTACCGCATCTCGAGTTTTAAATAGCCGATTCGTGCAGCTAATTAGCATTTAGAGCTTTGCATTTTACCTCGGGTTAACATGATTCGTTTAAAATGACTCATTGTCCAGTCACAAACACAAACACAAACAGAAAACACAAACACAAGCATAAGGCAATGGCAATCGCTTTTTTTTATGAGCTTTCCTGAGACTTAAGCGCTGATAGCTGCTCGCCGATCCCAGCCCTTATCAGTGGTGGGAGAGGGGGCTGTGCCGCGCCCCACAACAAATTTCAAATGCAAATAGGCACGAGTACATAATATAAAAATAAAATTCCATTTGCTCATTGGTTAAGTGACGATAAAATTTGTAGCACAATATCTCCGCTGCCCTTCCACTCGATTCTCAGCACTGTGCATCGTTTTTGCTTTTCAGTGGTCAGCTTTATGGGACTTTTTTTATGTTGTTCTTTTTTAAGAATTGATAAAAATGGGGGAATCAAAAAGTTGGGGAATTACCAAAGCTAGTATTCGCTTGCGGTGCTATAAATAAAAGATTACAAAGTTTCAAATGTAAATTTCCGCGATTTGAGAGTGTAACACGTACTGTAGGGTATTGTAAGTAAGGCAAATATTTGGGATTGATTGACTGACTGATTGATGAGCAACGTAAAGCCCAAACCATTAGAACCAGAAAACTTAATTCATTGCAGTAGTTTTCTTCCATGCATTTAAAACAGTTTAACCTGACTGATTGACTGACTGACTGATTGATGAACAACGTAAAGCCCTAACCATAAGAGCTACAAATCTCAATTCTTCGCGTTTTCAATTTCAATTTTTAACAGTAGTTATCTTTTGAGACAACAGAAGTTAAATTTGAGTAGAAATATCTTCTTGGTAAATACATCCCACAGGCGAATATTGGGTGGGTAACTAATTTCAAACTGAATGCAAAATGATGTGCACGGGCAAATCCGGTTAATACTAGATATTTTAAAGTGAGATTATGTTCATAAAACTATTAAATGGGATATAAAACTTTGTTATTTATTTTCAAAGTCTTGAGCAAAATGAATGTAGGGTATACGAAGTGTTTGCGCTTTCGTTGTCGCATTTCGTAGCGTTAATTTTTGGACTCTCCGACTTTTGTTTATTTCTGTTTGTTCGTTTTTTCGCACTTCATTCGCGCTTGTTTATTTTTTGGGTCACGAGTGTGTCAATTGGACGTTGAAGCATTTGCTGTTGTTGTTGCCGCTTGTTGTTGTTGTTGTTGGTTCGCTTGATAAGCCGTTTATGGCTCTGATAAGGCATGTGAGTGCAGTTATTTTTTTGGTATTTGGTATTTTGATGGGTTCACTTGGGATTAGCTGGCGAATTGAGTGCGGAGGCGTGTGGTGTGGCACGTAGCAAAGCCGCTTACGAGTGATGCGTGCCTCATTAGAGGCGCGAGGTGGCAACTGGCAAGTGCCTTAATTAGCCAAGCGGCTGGAGATTTTCATATTCATTTGACTAATGCAAAATGCATGCAAAATCCACAAAAGTTGAAAGTCATTTAATTAATGTGCAACAACTAGGCAGCTGCAGCGTGTGTGTGTGCGTGTGGTACGGGCTCTCTCTGGGGAGGCACCGAGCACTCTCGACACATTGTTTGACAAATTGCAAGACGCACGATAAACCGTCAGCCAAGTTAACAAAATCATCAAAGCTGCAACAGCAGCAGCAGCAGCAGCACACAAAGTTTAATGCCAACAACAGGCAGCTAAAGCTGCTAAGCACGACAGCAACAACAACAACAACAACAAAAACAACGACAGGAAAAGAACGCGTGAGCTGCACAGGTGCAACAAATACAAATAGGACTGCTCTAGCCGAGTGTGTCCGACTTGCAGATACTCTGCCTCCCGGCACGAACTGCCTTCACATATATTCAGTCACTTCTTCATATATTCATATATATACACATACAAAAACAAATGTTAATACTGCATAAACAAAGTCACCCATAGTAAGCTCTCAATATACAAAATGAATTTTCGGATACCCTATGCCTATGTTTTTCCGATAATTGTTGTGCTTGCAGATGTCACTCGAATATTTTTATAGATCAAGAACTAGCGGAATTAATATTATGTGATTAATATATATATGTTTGTTCTTTTGTTTGGATGGAGTTGGAAATGTTTTCCAGAGAGACTATATTCTTATAGCATGCATATAGTAGAAAACAAGGTTAAAAATCTACGAGATTCTGTTTTATCTACCGATATTCGTCAGCTTCACATAATAAATGGGAGCTGTAAATGAAAAATTGCTTTTACTATGCACAAAATCACAAGAATATGCCTCTGTATTAATTGATGTATTTAGGACTATTTCTTAAATTTTTTTTATTTAAAACAAGGAAATTTCTTGTGTGTATACTGAACGAGCACTTATTACTTAATGATCTTAAAATCTCGAAATTGTGATTAAAATATAAACAGCTATGTTTATAAATATTTATCGATATGAATCGACATTTATCGATTTCAGAAAATGGAGTTAAGATTATTGAAAATTTCGAAATTAATTTGATCAGCGTAGGGCATACAAGAGCGTTGGTTTTATTTGTATAGTCTCTGACGTTCTGTTAATAGAGCTGCCCTTTTGCTGCCAGTTACATTTATTTCCGCCACTTTCTTATACCCCTTTTTATCCGTTTTCAATGGATACAGGGTATAACAAACAACAATGTTGCGCACGAGTCTGCAACTCCTGTGGGCGCAGCAAATAAATGCTGCTGTTGCTGCTGCTGCTGATGACAACGCGGAAAACAAGTCGCCATTGACTGCCACGCGGCGGATGAGCAATGAGACGAGCTGCCCGACAGCAGCAACAACAACAACAGCAACAAGAGCAACAACAGCAACACGCGACAACAACGGGAAACATGGCAAACAGCTGCCGCAGCTTCGTATGCACCAGTCCACCCTGCTTCTTTGCCGTCGCCTTTGCCTATCCCGTTGCGCTTGGGATATACAATGACAAAGTCAGTTATGGTCAATAAAATGCAATGTGCAAAGCGACAATGACAACAACAACAGCAACAACAACAGCAACAACAATAACAACGACAACAACAACGTCTACAACGACGACAGCGACTCGCGCCTCGGCGTGCAGCCAACAGATGGCGCTTCAGCTGCCCAGCGGCCATTGGGCTATGTATTGATGACATCGTGAGCCTGCATATCTTAACTATCGCACGAACTTTAGATACTCGACATCGGGAACGGAAAAAAAATATATATGCAGCAACATTTTTTAGCTGATTTTCTGACTGACTGGCTAACTGTACGCTAGCTGATGAATGACCAAAAGATAAAGTGATTGATTGAGAGGCTGATTGACTGTCTGACTCACTGGCAAACTGATTGATTAACCGAGACACTGCCAACTGATTGGTGACTGATTGAATACTTGACTGACAGATTGACTGACTGATTGCCTACTGATAGTTGACATATTAGCTGACCGACTGACTGACTAACTGACTGACTGGGTGATTGACCGACAGACTGATTGATTGACTGACTGAATGGCTGACTGACTGATTGACTGACTGACTAACTGACTGACCGACTAACCGACTAACTGACAAACTGATTAAATAATTGACTGGACTAACGGAATGATTAAGTGACTGACTGACTGACCTATTGATTGACTGACTGATTGCTTACTGATGGGTCACCGACTGATGGAATGATAGAAAAACTGACTGACTTAGAATGACCGACAGATGGAAGGTCTAACTGATTGCTCACTGATTGGAGAATGACTGATGCAATGATTCATTTCCACTTGAATTGTAGCACGTGCCCATCGCTAGTTTTCTAGCTCTATAGTTTTATGGCATTGGGCGTTATGGGCGTGACCAATGGCTGACTATCCACGCGGTTAATATCGTTAAAACAAACAACGGGCTAGTTGATGCGGGCAGAACGGGCTCCAGAGACTTGGGACAGCTGACGGCCAGCGCTGTGACGATGCTTAGAGCGCTCAAAACAGGGCGTGGAACCGCCCCCATACAAAGTTGCCTTACAATGCAGTGCGGCGACAACGAAAAAATATCAGAAAATATACGTATGCGCGATGCGGTGAAGATTTAATACCCTCGCTGAAATACAAAACTACAATCTATGTTTATAAGGAAATAAGCTATCTGATATTGACTAGTATTAGTTTAATATTGTAGGTAAAACGTTGGTCTATTATAGAGGCCAATGCGGAAATTAAAATCAAATTGTTTATATACTTCAATTATTTAGAGGATCTATAGTCTGATCTAAAATAACTTGAATTACTATAACAATTCAGGAAAACAAAGACAAATTTTACCATATAATGTACATTATGATTAAAGCTAATGCCAATGCAAATAAAAGAAACTTTTCATCGCGAAACTGACAATGAAATTAATTAAAAAATTAATTAACATAAATTCTGATCATCGTTCTAATCAAAAGCTTGTCTCTTTTATTTAGTATGCAAGGGGAACAGGTAACATATCTAATGCGTAGGGTATACGAAAATTCAAAAGACCTAATGTGACACTTTATTTTAGTATACTAGAAGATACAGCTAACATATCTCGTCACAAAGTAAGCATATGCAAGTCGTAGGGTATACGAAAAGTGAATAGATCTAACTAAACATTACAGGCAGCATATCTCGTAACAAAGTGCACATATCCATGTTGTAGGGCATACGAATAAGCCCAACGAAAGATTTTATTCAGTATACAAGAAGGTACAGTCAGCATATCTCGTAACAACGTTCGCATATCCAATTCATAGGGTATACGAAAATCGAATTCATATCGAAACATAACGAAACAATTGTATTGCCTGCTTTGGGGCGCTCAACACGCACAAGTCAAAAATACAGAAAAGAAAACAACAACAAAAAATGGAAATGAAAAACGCAAACTGAACGAAACGAAACGAAACGAAGAGCTCGCGATTGCTGGCAATTTGAAATTGTTTTAAATTATGACTGTGGTTGGGCTCTCTGCGGCGTTGCAGCCACATGTTAGCCCCAATATGCCAGCGGCAGCAAACGGGGCTGGCTTCGTCAGAGGGGGGGGGGAGAGTAGTAGGTAGAGAGCCTGCAAATTATCTGGTCACATGCATTGCAATTTGTATGCAGGCTCGCAGAAAATGGTTGAAAATTTATTTTAAAAAAAGTAACCAAATTTTTTGTTGTTGTTGGGTGCAAATTAATTAAAATGCGTCGCATGGCGGCAAATTGAGCGAATGGAAAAACACTCGCAAATCAAAGGTAAATTTTCGTCGTGTGCAATTTTCAAGTGTATTTACTGTGCCTCACACTCACTCGATTTGAGTGGTTCACACGGTTGTCCGTTTGGCAACTTTAATTGCTTTGGTGGTTTGGGCCAAATTAGATTCTGAGGTTTTGTCGCGTCGCCGTTCGCCGTTCGCCAATTGCCAATTCGCTGGCCTTGCCGCCGAAGGGGAGACGGGGGCGGCAGGGAGTGTGACGAATGGGTTTTGGCGAAGCTGAATCGGGTTGTTGAGGAATTTCATCTTGCATCCGTGTGCTTGGAAAAGTGCATGCAAATTCGCATCTGACGCTGACGTCCCATCAATTAATGCTGTCAATGGCAACAGCAAAAGCCGAGAAGAAACCGAGAAAAACAATAATGGAGAGATGGGAGGGGGGCCACAGAAATTAGCGCAGCGGGTGGGGTATGTTCAGAGTGCCTTTTCTAATTGCACTCATTGGCAGATAACAATATATCTTTAATTTGGGTAACTATTGTTTGAAATCAACAGAATTGAGCGTGATTTAAAGAAGTTACGAATGAGCTGCACATGGAGGAAGTGCATCTAAATAATAGGTGAGAGAAATGGGATATCATAAGCAAACAGTTATACTCAGAATGCCTTGGGGAAAATGCCTA
This sequence comes from Drosophila borealis, assembly GCA_035045885.1. Taxonomy (NCBI): domain Eukaryota; kingdom Metazoa; phylum Arthropoda; class Insecta; order Diptera; family Drosophilidae; genus Drosophila; species Drosophila borealis. Next base: position 323,662 of record JAWNOR010000333.1, on the reverse strand, counting down.
ACGAAGAGGAGGACCTGCGTATAATATGGCTAATGCTTAAGCTAGACACTAAAAGAAGAGAGTAGTAAAGCAAATAGTTAAATGCAATAGTTAAACTTAGGAAGGAAGCAAAATGAGTAAGGTAAGGTTTAAAGTGTGTTAAACGTGGATTTTGGTATCTTGGTGGTAAGATTATATTGGAGGATATTCTGAAAATGTTTCTGTGTCTAAGTAAAACTATTTATATTTTATAATTATTTTAGATATATTTATTTATATATATTTAAAAATATTTATATGGGTCGCCAAAACCAACATTATTTATCATTTATATATTTGAGATATATATAAATAAATATATCTAAAATTTATACAAATAAGATATATAATATATCAATAAAATATATAATATGTAAATAAATATATCTAAAATGTATAAATGATAAATATATGATAAAATACAAATGCGCTATTAATTCGACTAAAAAATATTAATCTATTTTCTTTGTATTTTCTGTTCATTTAAATATTTCATGTTTTCGAACACATTTCAATACATTTACTTTTACTTAATCGCATTATCTTCCTAATACTTTCACTTCGCCTTAAATTTCTCACAACTATAAACAAAATTCATTATTATCGTCATTTTATTAAAATTTATTTTTACTTCGATTCACTCAGACACGGCGTGAATTGAAATTTGTTGAATATTGATTTGCTTGTACTACTCACATTTGGCCATAGCCTTGAGCTTATTTCCAAAAACAATAGAACAACAAAACTAATTGAATAATAGCCAGATAAAATAAAAAAATCAGCAGCAAACGGAAAAAAGAGATTAAGAACGGATGATTGCATACCCTAACTGAACGAGGCGATAAATACTTGATGAAAAACTCGCAACTGTTTTAAAATATTTAAATATTTAAGAGCTGCGCTCTTGGGTTGCCATAAACGGTTTATCGATATATTTATCGATGAGGGTTATCGATTGTAAATGGAATCGATTGTGATACTCATTTAACATCTATAACTTCGTCAAACTTATCGATAAAATCATTAATTGTGGCTATCGATATCTGTATCTGTATTTGTATGTAAATTTGTATCTATATTTGTATCTGTATCTATATCTGTATCTATATCTGTATCTATATCTGTACCTATATCTGTATTTATATCTGTATCTATATCTATGTCAATATATGTGTCAATATCTGTGTCTATATCTGCGTCTATAGCTGCGTCTATGTCTGTGTTATATCTGTGTTATATCTGTGTGTATATCTGTAACTTTATCTATATCTGTATCTGTATCTGTGTCTGAATCTGTGTCTGAATCTGTGTCTATATCTGTATCTATATCTGTATCTATATCTGTATGTGTCTGTATATGTGTCTGTATATGTGTCTGTATATGTGTCTGTATATGTGTCTGTATATGTGTCTGTATATGTGTCTGTATATGTGTCTGTATATGTGTCTGTATATGTGTCTGTATATGTGTCTGTGTTTGTATCTATAGCATATTTAATTTAAAGTATGCGAGCAGACTTTTTGGCTACCTGTGCGTATTTCATCTAGCCGCGGGCCATTGACAGTGCTCCCAAGTTAAATGCTGTCGTTATGGACTTGATCCACCCTCCCTTTGCCACCGCGCCGCCCGCTGCTGTTACGCACCATAAAGTTGATTTATTTGTGAAAAGTTTTCGTGCCAGAACCTAGAGTTCTATGCCACAAATAGACCAGATTGGGCATCTCCCTCTGGCCTGTGGCTAGTTGGCTTTCAGTTTGCGTTTGTTATTGGTCGGAATTTGTAAGCCTAATCCTAATGCTCTCTAATTACATTGAAGGCGCAGAGCCGACAGTCAATTCCTTGGCCTGCACGTAGGTGCTGCTCTCTCTCTCACTCTCTCTCTCTCTCGCTTTCTCTGCTGGGCGACTGCTGCTGGCCACTTGTTTGTTGCCTACTTTACGGCTACTTATCACTTTTTTGCTGTTGTTGTCTGCGTTAACTTGAATTGCCTGGCAAGTCGCTTCACTGGGCTTAAGCCAGAGACGCGCCTAATTATTTGCCCGCTGGCCATGTGGCAGCTACAGACACGAGACCAGGAGTCTGGGATCATTGAACTGGTCAGTGACAAAAACAATGAGATAGCTAATAGTCCTCTACCTAACCAACCCAACAACGCCCACTTTGAATGTCAATTAGCGCTGGAAAACGGACAAGGCCACATTTCCTAGAATTTAGAGCACCTTGTCAAGATATGTGAGTGCCTTGGTTGTGCGCTGCTCTCGTTGAAAACTCTGGAGTTTTCCCTGCGACGCATATAGTTGGAAAATTGCATTGTAATTGCACTGAGCAAAAAGTTTTGGCTTCTAATTAATATGCAGCAATAGCATGGTTAACTTTTTCTAAGAATATTTCTTTTCTATTAATAAATGTTTTTATGTTTTTTGTTTTAATTATTCATATTTTTTATTTGGTTTCTAGGCCACACTGGGAAAACTAAGTGTTGACCTTTTGCAGCTGCTAAAAACAGAAAGCAAAATGTCAAATATTTTCATTTTATTCAAATTTCACATTTTCCCTACATCTGTCACCTATCAAAACACGCAGGGACTTGTGTAGGCTGTTGGGATTTCTGGTTTATTGTGGAAAAGAGGCGTGTTATTACGGCGGATGGAAACAGTAGATGTTGCCTTAAGACGGTTTTGGACAGAGCCTTGCCCATAAGATGTCTAAACTAGCCATCTAATATACACACACTTATCTTCAAAGCAAGCTTCCAGAATTTTCAGCAATCCCATGTGAAAGGCTGGCCTTGCCTTTCAGACACAATGCTATAAAGGTCCTTTGTGAGCTCTATGTGAGGTTTCCCAGCAACATCTAAGCCGTACGACAGCAATAGCAACTGAAACCTTCACAGGCTGACAAACACAATGACAGAGCAATTTCGCAGCCATGATGGAGAGGGCAAAAAGATATAGAGATGTAGAGCGAGAGGGGCAAAGAGAGCGGAGAGAGAGACAAAGAGGCTGTCAAGCTGCTTCAATCCCATATATTACAGGAGCTACTGACCTAAATTTTGGTCTCTTCTCAGAACTAGCATTTTTGAAAAACTAAAATTCACCATTTTCTATAATCTCATCAAAACCGAAAAACTATCGTTAACTGGTTTTCTTATTACTATATATTTTGGCGCTTATAAGAGTCAGAGTTACCAACCCGGATTAGGATCTTACACTGTTTGTGAACCTTTTGAACAAAATTACAAAGAATTTTAGAATCTTTAAGTTTGTTATATAATCATGGTTGAATGTTATCGTTAGGCCCTAAAAGCTTGACAACGATCGGAGAATAAACACACAAGTTATTGGAAAATAAATTATTTTTGCCCAAGAGCGGGGCCAGGGGAAAAAAGAATGTTTGTTCGCAAAGCTGGGTACAGGGCATCTGCCAGCCACTCCCACACACACTCTTCTGAACAGGAAAACATTTACGTGTGTCGTGCATATTTATGATGGGTACAACAAAGTGGCGACCCCCGCTCCCCTCCCCACGCCACACCCACCACATGCCTGGCCCAACGCTCCCACGCACTGTTACCATTTAGCTGGAGTGCTGGGCAAAAGGCAAAGCCACAGCGCAAACAGCCAGCGAAAATGGCAAGCAATAAAAATAATTGCAAATTTCGAAATTTAAGTGTAGGCGTGTCTGCCACGTTTAAAGTACCAAACGGCCCCTGGCCCCTACGCTGCTGACAAGCGTCGCCCCCGCCCCTCCCACGAACCCCACCTGAGTGCTGCACAAACAATGGCCAACGAGGCGAATGCTCAACGTGCTGTAAAATCAGCGCGTCGCGGTTTCTTTTTTTTTTTTTTTGCCGCTGCTGCTGCTATTATTGTTGTTGTGCGGTATTTTTTTTGTGACAACTGTAGTGTGTGTGCGAGTGTGTGTGTGTGTGTGTGCGCTTGTGTCTGCGTGTGGTTTACAATCTGTTTCGCAACTCACGTAAAATATAAGGTAATTTGTGGAAATTTGATGTTTATCGTAAATTGTTTTTTATTTGCGCAATGTCACCATTTGCGGTTTGCCAGCACACACACACACACACACACACACACACGCTCAGCTGCCAGTGCTGCCAGAGTCGCATAAAAAGGCGCCATTTTACCTTTTTTTTGCTTTGATTTTAATTGTGCCTGCAAAACAATTGCAACATTTTTTCAATTTACCTGCAAAATGGCCTCCGCGGCGGCGGCGGCGCGACTTCGTTTGCGTCTTCTTCTTTGTTTGGTTGTTGTTGTTGTTGTCGATGTTGTGGAAGTTGTCAGTATGCTTGTTGTTGTGCCATATGCCGTGCTGCCATACACGGTGGCCGTGCCAGATGTGCTTGTTGTGTCATATGCCAATCGCTTAGCTGCCGCTGCTCTGCGCAGAATTATTTTGTTTAGCACTCGATTCACTTGCCTCAATATCACATAGATCAGGAGCAGCAGCCAAATCGCGGCCATTTCCGAGAAGAAGCTCCATTTCTTACTTCCCATTTTTGTGGTATATATATATATGTGTCTATATATATATCATCTATATATATATATAAATGTATATTTGTTGTTGTAGTTTCTGTTTCTGTAATGTGATTTGTTGTGTATAAACCCAAAAACAGAGGCGACTGCCCAGTTCTAGAGAAACAAATACAAGGCAAAGTTATAGAGTTTTACATTCGGGTTTATTCAATAGTATATCATATTCATATAATATCGTATTTATATATATATATATATATGTATGTATAGTATTTACCAGCTAAGTTATAGTTAAAATTGTAGTTCAAGTAAAATGCTTGGAACGCCTGGCGACCAACATCTACACAAATCGTATGTATATATAAGTAGTTATGCATATGTTTGTTACTTTAATATATATGTTTAATATATGTTGATATATATTAGACAATTTGGGACCGTTTTTTATAGTTTACAGGCAGAGAGACAGAGAGAGTGTGTGAGACAGCGAGTGAAATAAAAACGATCTATAATTGATATCAAATCGTTGCTTAAAGAACTACTTACACTGCTCTTGTTGTTGGACTATTTTTGATTTAATTTTTGAAGTTTTTATTCTTCTTCTGTTTTAATATTTTACTTACAACTAACACATAGATTTGACTTCTTATAAATAGTGCGACGAGTATGCTTTTTAAAACTCGAAAAATAAATTTAATATAAATCATAAAATAAAAATAAAAAATGTAATAAAATGCATTTGCGTAGCAAAATTCAAAGAAATTATTAGTAAGATTTTAATTGCAATAAATAATATAATTTTAAGCCAATAAACTTAAAAGAAAGTATAAAATATTTTTTATATAAAATACAAATAATATATAAAATATAATAAAAAGCAACTGTGTAGCCTAATTCCAAGAAATTACTTGTAAATCAGCATTAAATATAAAAAAATAATATAATTCGTAGCCAGTCAGTTGGAAATTGATTCAATGCATCTGCGTAGCAAAATTCACAGAAAGTTATTTATGTTTTTAATAGCAATAAATAATAAAAATAAAAAAAGAATTAAATGCCAATCTTGAACGGAATTTCAGAACAATTCACATAAATTCAAGCAAAGCAATAAAAATAAAAAATAAATTGTTAATATATCTGTTTTAAAATATTTTTTATCTCTCATCTCTTAGATCTTAAATCATTTGCTACACTACATTTTTCCCGTTTTGTGTGTTTTAATTGGCGCGTTTTATTTGTGTGTATTTACATGAATTAATCAATTAAATGTTTTATATAATTTGCACATACTACAATAGGTTTCATTTATTTTTATTAATTATGTCAATATTTTATGTACACAAAGCGCTTACAATAATTTACTAAATTCAAATGTTTTTCTCTGTATTTTGTCGAATTGCATAAATATTTAAGATGTTTTTGTTTTTTATGCATGCTATGCATAAATATTTTCAAATACTGTTTAAATCATTTATAATTAATTGCAATTATTTATCTATGTTTAATATATTATGAGAAATATAGAACTAGACTAGAATTTTTTTTTTTGTGAGCATACCCTGTACCCATGCGATTTCTCAAGGAGTGTTTAATGAACTGATAGAACAATATGCCGTATTCATCTCCGTTCGTATCTAAACAAAAAGATCTAAGGGTTAGAACCAGAAAATTCGGTCTACATACTCTCTGGTATATATACATATATATCCTTAAATATTTAAGCTGAAAACTTTAAAAACACATTTTGCATAACATAGTTTACTTCAGAGCTGGATACAGGGTATTTCTACTTATACTGGCTTTTTTTCAACCGTTTTATTTATCTTTGCTCGCTTGAGTATTTTATTTAGCTATCAGATATCAAAATAAATGCCTCAATTATGCTTTGGTGGAATTTCAATGGTTTTTTATGCCTTTCTATACTTTTTCTCTTTTATTTGCCAAAAGCAAATTGGATCAACTTTTGCACCAAACGCATTCTCAGTTTATAATTTGCACATAGTTTTTAATAGTTTACCATTTATATAGCACATCCTTTTTTTTTCTCGTAAATTACTGATGCGAACTCTACCAAAAAAAAAAAGAAGTTCTTTATTTAGTTTGTGTTTTTACAATCCATTTTGTTGCCATGAACACGAAATGAAAATTGTATTTCCCTTTTGGCTGAGTGAATGGAAAAGTGCGCATAAAAAACTTGTTTTTAACAATGCGTGCAAAAGATTAGCTTGCATAGAGGTGGGCTTTATGAGGGTGAGGGGGGGGGGGGGAATCTTTGACTGTTGACTATATAAGGTGCGGTTGGCAAGAAAGCAAATATTTTTAATTGATTGGGGTTTAAGAGATTTAAATTAAAGTTTTCAAAGCTGAGCATGGAATCAATGAATATCAAATAAGTAACTATCCTATTACCCCAGATGAGGCAAAACAAGATTTACAGGGAAGAAATTTGAATTCTAGTAGTCAACATAGAAAAATACGAACTTGTTTTGTTGTCTACAACTTTCTAAATTTCCAAAAAAAAAAACAAACATTTATTTGGGCGGCAATCAAAAGCAAACTTTGGCCCCGCCTTCGATTTTGAGCTAGTGCAAAAAATGTATAATATTTTTATTTTTGTTTTTCGTCGAAATTTAATGGCATTAAAAGCATTTGACGACCATTTATTTGCCTCAGCTTATGCATGTGGTTATCTCTGGTTATCTTATATATATATATTTATATATGTGTTATCTCTTGCACTTAGAAAATTATAATTTGTTTCTGGCATTTTTGGAGGAGCTTAACATTTTAATTTTATTTTTACTTGTTTTGGTTTATGCCTGCTGTTGCCAGGCTTGTCAAAAGATTTTGTTATTTTCATTTTCATATTTGCGGTTTGTATGCGATTTCCCAAAAAAAAAAAAATTATAATATAAATAAAAATTGCATATTTAGTTTAAGTTTGCTATTCCGCTGGTTTTTTCTGTTTGTTTTCTTGGCAGCTTCAAATATGAAATAAACATAGTTTGGACTCTGGCTATCGCTGGTTTTGATGACCTATATGTATATTCAACAATATATATATTTATTTTTCATATATATTTGCAATTTGCCAATTAGTCGGAAATTTGCGCTTTGATTTTGTCAACGCATTTGGGGCTGAAATTAATTTACAACATTTGCACAATCTAATTTGCGAAAACGGGCACTCAATTGTAATTTGTAATTACAATTTTCGTGATTGTAAGCGACGACAATGCAACAATTGAAATTAGCAGCGCAATTAGTTGTTGATCATTTTATCCAGCATTGTTCTCTTGTCAATAAAAACCAACCATCGTCACCTCACACTTAGCACGCTTTCAATTTGGTCGGCATAAAAACACGGGCTAATGAGTGCCCTTTGCCTGTTTCAATAGTTTCGATAGTTTCATACCCTACGAAGTGGGCTCTGATGATTTTGCTATGAAATATGTTGTGTAATGTTTAAAATGAGTTTCAGAGTCCATGAACGGAATGAAAATGCATTTATCGATTAACATGACAAGCATGTCTAACGCCCAAGGCTCAACGATAACTGCAATCGCATATGTTATCGAAAATTATCAAAAAGTTATTTAAAATGTCTTGTTTTTTTATGTACTTGAAGCTACAGCGCCTTAAGCTCAACGATAACTGCTATCGGTTATCTTATCGATCATTTACAAGAAGTTCTACGTAAAAACTGAACGATAGCGGCTTAAGTTTATGTTATCGATAAATTACAAAAAACGATGAACAGCTTTGCTTTGAAGCTCTAGCGCCTTAAGCTCAATGATAACTGCTATAGTTTATGTTATCTTTGAAAGGAGAAAGGTTATCGAATTTGATAAAATTCTTTATATTAAAAGTTGTTTTTTGGAAGAACAATACAAAATCATTCTAATTTTGTGATTAGGCAGCCTTCAAAGTATTTTCTTCAGCTCTTGCTTAAATGCGAACTTTAATAAAACTTAATTTAAATGTTATTAGGGTGTTTAAGCTGCGACCTGCCGTGGTTGAACAATTTTTTGTGGCATATATTGTTGTCAATGCAATTAAAATGCTATTTTGTTGCAGTCTGCATATGTGTTTATTTTGTCTGTGTGTGCGTGTGTGTGTGTGTGTGTGTGCATGTGTGACTGCAATAACTGTTTATTTAATTTTTGCTAAATTTTCCATATTGGCCGCACAATTTTTGTTTGGATTTTCGCGCAATTGTAACCTCAAAGGTGGCTTTGTGTTTGGCTTTTGGTTTTACAATGATTTTAAACCAAAATTTTCTGGCCAGCTGCATTTGTCGCCCTTTCAATATGCAGCCAAAGCACAGCCCCAATATGGCCACATTTTATAATTAATAAGTTCATGTATATATTTATACAGATAATGATCATAATTCAATACGATAACCAAATGGCTTATTTGGAAATATTAAATACCCTTGCATGAATATTTATTTTCTTGGTTGTAGTTGAAGATATAGCAAACCGATTTAAATGGGTTAAAGTGTATAGCGTGATGTAGGTTAGTTTTAGACAAAGCTGAACTTCATTTTATGAATACAAAATATATGTTCTTATAAAAATGAAGTGAGTTAGTTTTGGGAAGATCTGAAATTAGTATAAAACATATAATAATTATAATTATATAATTAATCTACCTCTAAAAAGACAACTCTCGACACATTTTTCTGTGGAAGCTATATTAAATTTTGATCCAAATAAATTAAATCTGAGCTAGCTTTAAAACTATACAAAATTGTTTGCAGAAAAATCATTTTATTTTAAATTGTCTAAGTTTATGTTAAAATATTCATTGAATATAAATAAAAAAATAAATAAATTATTGAAGATAAATATCCGTGGATATTATCTAATAATGATCTCTAGATATTTTATGTTTAGAGCAATTTTTTGGGTAAAAAAATCCATCTACTAAAAACAGAAAAAATAAGAAATTATTGTGGATAAAGAATCGTGGATATTCTCGAATTAAATGGACTTTTGTAGAGCACATTTTCTAAAAAGAAGCTTAGCTTCGTTATTTCAAAGAGTTTTATCTACTACAGATCTTTTTCAACTGCTTACGACTTATCTGTAAGACTGCCAGAATCAATATACGGAAATGGAAACGTTGCATTTATCTTAATATAAACCATTAATAATGCTTATATATATTAAATTTTCTTAAATGTAACTTTGAATTTTTTGAAAATCTCTTAAGAAAACGCAAAGAGAAGTGCCTGCTGAAAAGACATACCAAATAGTCTGTTAAATATGTCGTATACTTAATTTTTTGAATGTTACTTAACACTGTGTGTATGGTACAGTTACGAATTTAACTAAAGTGCTTAGTATTTTTTGGTATTTTTAAGTATATTATCTTTACGGTATTTCTCATAAATTTTACACACTAAATGCCTGTAGCTGTGCTTAGTACTATGAGTTAATCTAAGGTTTTGGATTTTGCTTTACTTCTTGGTCGAAATTTGCTTTAAATTGATCGCTTTTTGTTTAAGTTTATTTTTTTTTTAGATAGAAGACACCTAAAAGTATGGAATTGTTATTTTTAGTGCCACTTAAACGACTAAATTGTGTTGAATTTAATGTGTTTCCGCTAATTTTACTTACTTAATGCTAATGTCAAAACGTGTTGTTAATTTTAAATCGTTTGTTTTTTTTTTATACTCATTTTATTTTCATATTTTCTGGTTGCATTTGGTTGTTGTTGTTATGTCTCTTAACTGGCAATTAGTTTAATTTGCTAAATCCTGTATAATGTCCGCTGCAATGAGATAGAGCAAGAGGATAGGGTAAATCGATAGAGTTTAGTGCCAGTTAAGCTCACTAATAAATAATATTAAAATGCCAAAATTTAAATTAATTAAAAACTCTATTAAAATGCGCTTTAAATTCATGCGCACAGCTAACGCCGCAGCACTATTAATTTGCTTAATTTAGGCGCTAAATAAGTGTATAACTAGAAGCTCGGACTACACGACTAAGTAATACCCTGTAGCAAAAGCTCTATATGTAAATGTGAAATATAAAATATATGTTTAGGTATTATAAATTAAAGTCCCGAGTACATAAAGCGTATTATAGTATGCTGTACGGGGACAGCATGCAGTTTAGCAACTACAGCGATTACCCCCCTAATACTCTCCCCATGGTACAGGGTATACACATGCGTGAGTGTGCGCACAGATGTGCGAAACCCTATTCCATATGCAAATAGGTCAGCAAGTTTTTGAATGCGCCGGCTAAGCACGCGATTTGAATATAAATACTTGAGTATATACAAATATAAAATATATGAAAATAAATACATAAAAAAATATTTATTTTTTGTATTTATTTGAATGGATTGCCGCTCTAAATGCATTTGCGTTCAATCAGCGCGAATCGAGCATGAATGCAGTAGGAGTCGAGCGAGCAATGCATTCAATATATCATCCAAATATCTATATATCTATCTGTATTATGTGACAAAAGCAGCGAAACATAATCAACACGCGGCGACAGTTCTGGAATGCAAAACTCAATTCAAATGCCAAAACACTCAGCTCAGGTGAGCTCTGAGCTCTTCTCCCAACTACAACTCGCTCTGTATAAGTGTGTGGGTGTTTTGAATGGATTCCTGTGTGTGTGTGTGTTTGTGTGTGTTTGGATATTTGAAAAGTCAACTCTTGTCAAGTTTTGTGCTCTTCGTGAGAATGCGTTGGTTTTTGGGTTTATGCGTTGAGTTTTATATTTCATTCAAATTCTTTAGAAAGCTTAGCATAAGATTTTGCCTTGCAACTATACATTGTGTTTGGTAAAAAGCTGGAAAGTTTGAAACGAAAATATTGCAATATTCTAAAAGCTCAACACGAAAAGAAAACGGAATAAGTGCTGCAAGGATGAAATATAGAAAGTAACTTGCATATAAATTGATTGAAAATCTATATTTGCTGTTTTTGGACTTAAGCTTTATGCTTTTTGTATGTATAAGTGAATTTTATAAGTTTTAAGTTTTAATTTCAAATATTTACTTAGCCTAAAGTAACTGAAGATTCGTTTTTGTTGAAAAAGAAATCTTTTTCATATATGTATATAGAAATCTTACTTTGATTTAAATAATATCACGAACAGCTACGCATGAACTTGACGTGTTTATGTACGTGTATTGTATTTGCTTATGAGTATGTGTATGTGTGTGTCTGTATTTGTGTGAGTCTGCAACCCGTTGATTTCGCGCAACACTTTTGCACTTTGCACCAGCGCTGACAATCGCAACTTTTGCATAAATACATTTTCTGCATTTGCCACGCACACTTCACAACGTGACAGTTGCCCCGCCCCGCCCCTGCCTACTATTTGCCAGCCGCTACCGCCGCACTTACTGCACTTCAAGTCAAGTGGAAGCGCAAAAATTCGAATGCGGTTGCGCCAATGCTCGCGCACAATATTAAAAAAATGTTAGCATACTTTTATGCGCAAATATCGAAAATTTATCAACGCTTCGTGAATTTGTTTGCCAAATGCGTTTAGCAACGGATTTTGACTCTTGCCGATTGATCAGTCCCTTAAATATATATTGTGGTGAATGAAGCGAATCTGAAATTTTAATCAAATCAACTAACTGTATGTTTCTATATGTATGAAGAGGGTATACAAATATGTGTAGCGTATGCAAAAAGACATCTCTGAGTCCATAAGTCGTATGTCACTTTTGGCAGCCGAGTTTTTTTTCGGCTTTTCAAGATATCTTGACATAACTCAAGCTTAAGTTTTCCTCTAAACATATCTACAAATCAGACAAGTATTTCATACTAAAGAATATAATAACAATCCATTCTGAGAAGCTCAATATAACCGTTTAATTTAAAAAAAAATGAAAAAATACCCATTCAAAATTTGAATTATTAAATATTATATTTCCACATTATATTTACTATATGTACCAACACTAGAAATTTTCATTCATTTAACTAACTTTTTTCTTTTACTGCTCTGTTTTATTTTCTGCGCGTAATGAAATACATATTTGATTTTAATCGAAAGCCTAATTAAAATGAAATGAATGAAATCCCTAATAAAATACTTGAATAAAAAACCAACGAAACAATTTAAAAATATTTGAAAAATAGCAAGCTCTTCTCGACTTGCTGATAATTGAAAGGCCATTGAATTTATTTGTTTCTATTTGTATCGTGATTTATTGTTTCAGCCGCAAAGAGCTTGCGCTTTAAAAACTCAATTAACAATTTCAATTTTGTTTTTGTGAAGCGCAGTGCAAACAATGCGACTGACCCCAAACAGGGCTCAAAGTGCAAAGGGCTCGTTTGAAATTTATGGGTGTGTGCAACGCTTGTTGTTATGTTTCATTACCTAATAAACATTTTATGAGCGGTCAGTCAACAGCAACGCACACAAGCACACACATACACACAAAGCGAAATTGGTAAATTGCTTGAATGATGCATAGAACCGTTGTCCGGCGCGCACAGTTCCCCGGCTGCCAACCAACGGATAGCGCGCAGTTAGCTGTGCCATAATTAACAAGCTCCAAACGGGGGCTCCAATGGGCTGCTGATGGCTTACAATTTGGGTTTAGTTTCGTTACCTTGCGCCACATTGGGTTGCATAGCTATGTCACTCTATTTGCATGGGGCACATTTGTGGAAAACGTTGCAAAAACTATGAAATAAATAAGGCTTTGCAAGCAGCAAATAACTATAGAGCTTATTTTAAATAGGATTTGGTTTCATTTTAGATATTTCGTGTAACATGATTTAGCGTAGGGGAAGAATAAAAATGTGACGGCTGCAAACAAATGAAGCCGATTTTATTTTGGGCAAATTTTTAGGAACAAAAGAAATAATATTGGTAAAAATAATAATGATGGTAATGATAATGACATAAATAATGATAATGATAATGATAATGACAATGACAATGACAATGACAATGACAATGACAATGACAATGACAATGACAATGACAATGACAATGACAATGACAATGACAATGACAATGGCAATGACAATGACAATGACAATGACAATGGCAATGGCAATGACAATGACAATGACAATGACAATGACAATGACAATGACAATGACAATGACAATGACAATGACAATGACAATGACAATGACAATGACAATGACAATGACAATGACAATGACAATGACAACGACAATGACAATGACAATGACAATGACAATGACAATGACAATGACAATGATAATGATAATGATAATGATAATGATATTGATATTGATATTGATATTGATATTGATAATGATAATGGTAATGATAATGATAATGATAATGATAATGATAATGATAATGATAATGATAATGATAATGATAATGATAATGATAATGATAATGATAATGATAATGATAATGATAATGATAATGATAATGATAATGATAATGATAATGATAATGATAATGATAATGATAATGATAATGATAATGATAATGATAATGATAATGATAATGATAATGATAATGATAATGATAATGATAATGATAATGATAATGATAATGATAATGATAATGATAATGATAATGATAATGATAATGATAATGATAATGATAATGATAATGATAATGATAATGATAATGATAATGATAATGATAATGATAATGATAATGATAATGATAATGATAATGATAATGATAATGATAATGATAATGATAATGATAATGATAATGATAATGATAATGATAATGATAATGATAATGATAATGATAATGATAATGATAATGATAATGATAATGATAATGATAATGATAATGATAGTGAGATTGATAATGATAATTATAATGATATTGATATTGATAATGATACTAAAAATTCAAATTAAAATAATAATAATAATAATAACAATACTTATAATAATAATAATATTATTAATAATGTAAGCAATATAAGTCATTGAAATTCAAATAATAGAAAAACAAGTTGCAAAGCAATTTCCCACAACTAAAGACCAAGAGTGTTTCAGTTTTTTCCCAATGCTTAACAATTAAACATTTTCTCACTTGTGAGTATGTCTTTTATTTTTGTAGTATTAGGTGTGTTGTAGGCTAGTGTGGCCCCGTGCCGCACCCGTGGCTGGTTGCTGGCTCATAAAACATGCTTGGCCGCAGGTATTTCGCAGGCTTCCACAGGCTGCAGCCAGACTGTTCCTCAGGCAGCAGCGGCTGCTTTGGAGGGACCTGTGCCTGCCATTGGGCTGAGCTAGCAGCTGCCTCGCTCTCTCGTATTTATGCCAATGAATATTTCATTTAATTGAAGCGCATTCATTACGGACCACAGCGGCAGAGGCAGCATGCCACGCCCCCAAATACACACACACACACACGCACCCACTTTTGGCGTTGTAATTAAAATAAATTTATTACGCAAAATGTTTTGCCAAAAAATTTGTCAAAAGTTGTTGCCTGCTCGGCATAAATAATGGCAACCGCTCTGCGTAGCTCTTTATATGTGCATATCTTATGCCATGAGAGAGAGTGTGTGTGTGTGCCGCCTGTGTGTGTATTTATTGCCCTCTTGTATGTTTAATGATCTGTTGTGCGGCTCTGCATTGTGTGGCTGCTATTGCCTCTTGTTGTTAGCTGGGAAATTGATGCGGTTAATATGCTTCGAATTGTTATTTTGTATTGCCAAAATTGATGCAAAGTTCTTGGCTTAATGCGCTCGACTAAGATATACTCCCTGCACAGCTAAAACAAGTTTTTAAGATATATAAAGCTAGCAAAAATTGTATAAGGTAAACTTTAAGAAAAGCTAGACAAAATTCTTACCAAAGCAAAACGCGGAATGCGCTCAAACAAAGGCGAATATACAGAAAATGGAGAGCGAGAGATATTGAGAGAGGGAGAGAGTGAGAGGTAGAGAGGAAGTGAGAGATGCTAAATGTTTGGCATTGCATTTGCCTCTGATTGTTCCGTATGCGACGCGCCGCCCATCCAACCAGCCCGCCTCCCGGCCGTCATGAACAGCCGCAAATGCGGCAATTGAATTGCACAGATCGAGAGCTCAAAAGCATTGCATACTTTCCAGCGCCCAATAGAGCAGTTTCCCCCACACCCCTCCACCAGCTGACTGGCAAACAAATTGCATCAAACAATGGCGAAATATTTTCGCCAAGCTACGTCAAATGATGCGCACCGACTAACAACTTTTCTACTTGCAACTCAGATTGTCGAGTTCCACTTGCGACTCAAGTTTACTTTTATTGTTGTTCCTACTTTTGTTGTTGTTGTTGTTGTTGTTTGAGGTTCTTTCTGGTTATTGTTGGCGCATGGTCGTTGGAATGCTAAAAGCATAAGCACAAAAAAGCGAAGAAAATACAAGTGAGCAAAATAAACTGCATAGCATGAATGCTGCAGTAGGCTGTGATCGACCAGACGATGCTCTGCATTTGAGTTGAAGTTAGTTAAACCGAGCGTAAGTAAATAAATTCATTTATTTGAAGGCTATACCGGAATAGTTCAACAAGGGAGAGAAGCTATCTCCATTTAAAGAAGGAGCTTTTAAATCGAACAGTTTTGTAAGTCAGGCAAACTTTTATCTTCTTTAATATATTCTATATTCAGTTCCCTATATCTTACATCCTACGCAAAACAAAAAAATATCATACGAATAATCAATTGAATAATAATTTATAAAATTTGTTAATAGAGAAAATATGTGATTTTATATATTTATTTTAATTCAAATTCTTTAGCAAAATTGATTGTGACTTGTTAAAAATAGCGTTCATTTAATTCTTTATATAAACATATTTTTGTCTAAAACTCAAAAAATTTAAAATATAAGTCAACTTAGGAACCCGCACGCAGAATTCCTTAGTGTAACCAAAAAAATATCAAAAAAATCTATTTTAAAAAATGAAATTCCATTAAAAAAATGTATAAAAATGTATTTATATATTTAGTGCAACAAGCTTTAAGATATTTACTTTTTGCTTCACCTCGATATATAAAAAGATGTTATAATAGCATTATGCTATATGCCTTTTATTTGCTATACAATACAATGAGGGTATGCTCCTTCAAGAAAGGACTCCCAAAAGTATACAATATTTGGTCAAAGGGGATTTTCGGTAGCCGGTCCGGCAAACTTCCAGCTCTCTCTCTCACTCCCCCGCTCACTGCCCCTGTCGCTGCTCTCCTGTAGCGTTAGGCAAAAGGCAGACAAGTATTGGAATTGCCAGTGACTTGGCGCCTCTTCATCCAGGATTCGACGGCCGGAGCCAATCATTTCGAGTTTCTTTCATTTCTCGAGTTTGGCTGCCTTCTGTTTGAGCTTTGCTTTCTTATTGCACCCAAGAAGTGAACGGACATACATATATATATATAGATATTTTCTTGTTCGTATTGCCCCAAAAGCTGTTGCCTGTTTCGATTTCGTTTTGTTGTTTGTGGCAAAACAAAAAAAACAAAACAAAAAAATGGGACACACTCTGTGGCAGCCGCTGCAGCAGTAGCATCAGCAGGAGCTGCTATTCGACTTTGACTGCTTTGTTTTAATTGAAATGCTTTTGCATTGCTGCGGCGACGGCGGCTAAGCGGATTAGAAGCAGTTCATAATGCACGAGCATGGTAAATATGAATGGCCAACAACAGCAGCAGCCGCAGCAGCGGCAGCGGCAGCAGCAAAACAATTGAGCCACAGCTTCAGCAGCTGCTTTTGCTCCCGTTGCCGCCTCTTTTGTCTATCTAATTGAAGCGGCATTTTAGTGGCGGTGCCTCAACAAACAATTTGCCAGCAGGAAACACGACTCAGAGATGGCCTGTGCCTAGTTTATTATTTACCCAACAAGGCTGAATCGAGTTTCTAGTATAATGAAATGCTTAAGCAAATATAAAAGATAAATTGATTTAGATTTGCTCTTAAAGAGCTAAAATATTCCGAAATATAATGCATTTCGCTTAGTTTACCTTAAAAGAACCCACAAACCAAATTTCTGAGTTCAATGGGTCTACTACGGAACATTTATCACATTTGCGAAACATTTTATTTTTGATTTCTGTTAATTTATTTTAAAAGAACCCTCTTACCAAATTCAAGATCTCTAGCTCTTTTAATTTTAAAGTTCTTCGAATCTACTGCTGCATTTTATATTTAATTTTAACATTTTTTGTTTGTTGATTACAGGGTATCAGATATCTGGCAGTTGTGTATTTTTGTGCGCATACATAATCAGCCCAATCAAAATGCTTTTTGTACTCTTTTTGTTGTTCAGGGAGTTGCATAGCTCTGCGGCGTGCAGTGGTAAAAACCAAAAATTATTGCGGCACTTTTAAAGCTCGTTTGTGTAAGACTTTCAAGAAATGTGTAAGCTATTGTGGTTAGTTAATTTAAATAGTTGCCAAAAATATGTTTATGATAATTAAAATATTTACGGGATAAGAATCTCTCGCAAAGTCCAAGAATTTTTTATGAATTTTTATAAATTTTGCTAAGCATTGCGTGAGCTGCAGGAAGTTGGTCCCCAAAAATTTACGTAGAGAAAAGAATTATTACACGTAAAATCTTAGCCACTTCATAACAGCTTTAATACCTCAGGTGAGCTTTGAGAACACAATATTATTCCCAGTTAGGGCTTAATTTCTTATAGACAGCTTTCAAATCTAAGTGGAGCTTTAATGTCATAATATTAATCCACTCGAATACTTAAAGCTTAGTTAAGCTAGTTGCATTTCTCATGGGACGACTTAGCCTAGCCTAGGCTTTTTTTTTTAAAAAAAAACTTGACGAGCTTTAAGAACAAAATATTTATCCTTTTTAAAGCTTCAAGCTCAGTTTAACCGATTGCATTTCTCTTGTGACTTCGCCTAACCTAACACAACCCGACCCATCAAGAGCTTACTTCTCAAAAACAGCTTTGAAAGCTCATGCGAGCTTTAAGGACATAATGTTAAGCCAACTTAAAGCTTAAAGCTCAGCAAAACCAGTTGCATTCTTAACCTAAAAAATCTTTAACTTACTTCTATAAGACACTCTGCTGCTTGATAATAAAAAGTGAATGATGACTGTGCTAACTAAACGAATCTTCAGCGTAAATCGAGTCGTAAATATGGAAATAGCCGCTAGCGAACACAACAAATGATTTTCACCCGTTTTTTCACGCACCTTTTCCCATTGTGTCGGGTTTCTGCAGCCTGGCAGCCTGGCAGCCTGTCTGCCGGTGCCTTGCAGCTCGCTCCCCTACTATGCAGACTCTCTCTCTAACTCCCTCTCTCTCACACTCTCTCTCTCGCTTTTTCTGGTTTTTTATGGGGCATGTGGCGTTGCATTCTGTTCAGTGATTCACTTCACTTATAGCTCGCAGCGTTGTTTGATTTTGATTTTCTAAAATATTTTGTGCCCGTGCATTTTACATTTTTCGTTTGCTGCTGCTGTTGCAGTTTGTTTTGGGCATTTTTTGTCGTATTTTATCGGTGCTTTTTTTTTCAAATACCCTGGAAAAATGTACGGAACAAGCAAATGGTGAGATCTTTTTCTGTTTTATAGTTTTTTTAAATTTGTTCAGCAAAATGTGTTATCGATATAGTCACGCCTGTCTGTCTGAAGAGTTGCATAACAACTATTTTATATTTTTTCCAACACTACCCACGCTTTCATATAATCGATAATTATTGATTTTAGGATCCTTCGTTTTTTATGCATATCCAGGATTCTTTTGAATTCATTCGAACTGACGTTTGTAAAAATATTGAAATTTGGCATTAAAATTCTTCTATATCAGACACAAGCTTAACTGCTTATTCGATAACACTTACTAAAATCGATAACTACCATTTTCCAACACTGATTATTTTAACTTTAACTTTAAATATCTCGGAGACGCCAAATTGGGTGTGATTTATTACAATTTCTTATAAAGTTTGTATACCAAATTGGGTGTGATGTATTCTAATTTCTTAAATAGTTTGTATACCAATCGGAGAGTAAATACAACAATTATTGAACAATCAATAAAGCAAAGAGAGCACAGTTGCTGCTTAAAGAAAGTGTATGTATTGTTCTCCCTCCCTCCCTATTTGACAGCAGCTCATAGCTGGTTACAGGGTATCGGTTGTTGCGCAACCTTTTTGTTTCATTTTCAGTTTGCATTTTTGTACTCCTATTTCATGTTAGCGCTTTAAGAACCACTATGGAGCAGTGCTTCGTAGGGAGGAGGGGCGACAGCGTTTGTTTAGTCTGAGGCGGAAGGGGGCGTTGCTGCTGCAATAGTTGTCGCTGCAAGCGATTTGTTGTTCTTGTTGCGCAGAGAGCTTGGGCTAAAGGAAGGAGTCTAACAGGATACAGGAGCCAGAGCTGACTATTTTATGTGCATTTATCTGTTTAAATGTGTGTTTTGTGTGTGCGTGTGTGTGTGTGTATGTGTGTCCCTAGTGTTTGTTCGCAAGCTGTGTCTGAATCCTGCTGCTCATGCATAAAGGGATACAGATGCAAATTGTACACATCCTAGTGGCTGCCAAGCTACCAACTTCATGCAAATCTATTTTATTTATAAGTGTGTCCCAGCCCCCCTCAATCTACTTGCCTGCACTCTTTCTCTCCCTCTCTCTCTCTCTACCACTTGCCACTTGCCACACTTAGTTGCATTATCAATCAAACTGATTTCCGAGCCATTCATCTCAGCTGCTTATCTGGCACCCAAACCCAAAGACAAACGGTCAACACTCGCCAGCGGTGCCAACTAGCTCACACAAGACAGGGACAAGCGTTCTTATCGGGTGTGCCCGACTTTTAGATACCCTAAGTACAGACAGTCCAGCTTCCTTATATGCAGAAAGACTCGTCGCTTGCTTCGGCTTTGCTTTCTCTTCCCATAGCCTTACTTTTTATTAAGAGCGTTCTTGAATAGCTTCGGGGTTTAAAGTCCGATCTTTATGCAATTTTCAATGCCTAATAATTTCACCCGAACTTGTGTACATACCAAAGCACAGATCTCTAACTTTAAAAATTCTTCTTTTTTATTCCATTTTAGCAGGAATGAGGAAGGTATGTAAAAAATTACATATTCTTAAGCCGTGTATGCGTTACGAGTAGTTATATACCCAGTTTGCTGTATTTAACTCTTAAAATCTTTAAGTAAAACTTAAAAATCATGTCGCAAAATCGATTTTTATCGATACTATGACAACGGGAGAAGATGTCGTGAATACTAAGATCGTTCTGCTTATGGTAAAGTAAATTATATATTTCAATTGTCAAGTCTCTAGTTTTGGGAATTTTAGACAGACAGATGGACTTGCTCTCCGTCCTGCTAAAAATTATATACATATGCTTGATGAAATCGGATTTGTTTTTTCGCCTTTGGGTTCTACTTATGTATATACGAAAAAAGGATAAATGGGCAACACTCACCTAGCTGTTGCTGCTGATGTTGATCCTTGCGCTGCGGCGGCAGCGGTGGCTGCTTTGACTTGCGCAGCGTTCCATAGCGTTGCGCCGCCTGCAGCATCTCGTGCGGCGCCAGCGGCTGCTGCTGGCTTGTCCCTGGCTGCTGCTGTCCAAAGCTTTGCTGGCTGAGCGAACTGGTCACTGTGTTTATGTGCGGATAGCCGGCATAGTCCACCAGGCCGCTGAATGCGGATGGCGGTCGCTGTTCGACATAGATTTGTTGGCTTTGGGCCGCGGCCAGTTGGAGACGCCAGAGCGCCTCCTGTGACAGATCGCGTGCATTGCTATAGTTATTCTCCTGGCTGCCGCTGGCGGTCACGTTGTTCGACCCTGAAAGGTATACATAAATTAGCAAAGGATTGGGCGGCAGCTGATGCGGCTATATTTAAAAACATGTGCGTCAGTTGAAGTAAGGTAAAAGTGTGCTGAGGTGCGGTGCGTTGGCTGTGGCCAGGCGGAAACATGAAAGTCACAATGGCTAATTGGAAACAGAAAAAGGCGCCTCGTCATGCTCATCAGCTGGCAGCTGTCCAACTGGACCAACGCCTCCGACGACTTTGGTTACGGTTTCGGTTTGGGGCCCTATCTGCATTTGATGTACTCGACGTTTGCATAATTTAGTCTGAAGTTGATGGACAACCCAATTGGATTAAATTACTTGAGCGACTCGACACACATTTCGAAAACATTTTAAATATTTAACGTTAACATTTTGATTTTAGCTTGTAAAATTTAAAAGGTGCTTTTCAGTTAGCTCTTGTAAGGCCAACCAATATGACAACTTGTACACTTGTTTTTTGAAAGTCAATAATTTATCCTGAGAATAAATTGGGTACAAATACAGCAGAGGTATATACGGCTTTTGTTATGACCTTACAGAGGGTATTCTAATTAATGTCAGGAAGCCCAGACAGAAACTGATATTCTGGAGTTGTAGATCGCAAATATTTATCTTGAGGATAAAAACAACATTAATTGCTGGGCATGTAAAATAAATAAAACAATTGATATATTTTAAAACCTGAGTGAAATGAAACTCGTCTAAGACTAAAACGCGGGTTATTATTTTGGGTGGGGCGTTTTTTCTCACGAGGAACGATATCTAGAATTTTAAGTACACATATACATAAAGACAATAACTGGAATGCATAACCGTATGCTTGTTTTGAGGACTGTTAGGGTCATGGTTTTTAGATCTGTGTAGATAGGTCTTTCCTAACGCCATTTGCCGAATTCTTTATCTTTCATCTTCTGTAGCACTTGAATGGTGCCGGCCACCAGCTCCCTGGAGCCGGTCACAAGGATGTCCAGTTCGTTGCGCATGCCATATCTCTGTTTGCCATATTTTTCGCGCAGATGCTCAAAGACGGCCGCTATCGAGATGGACATGTGCGAATTGTCGCGCGTGCCGTTTTCCTCACAGAGCGAACGCCAATTGCTGGCATTGCGACGGGCACGCTGTAGCTCCTCCATGCTATGCCAACTGATGGCATCTTTCGTCTCCTTATCCAGGCCCTCCTCCTGCTCCTCAAGGGAGTCGCCCTCAAAGTAACTGGGACTTGGCACAAAACAGGCCTCCTCAAAGCGCATATTATGCCGCAAAATGGTCAACAGATCCTTGGCATTGAACTCGTTAACCTTGCTGAAGAGCAAAATCTTTGGTGAGCGACTGCTGCGCGTACGCGTATAGAACCATTCCCGGCACATCATCATGCTCTCCAGCGTGTCCGCACTATCCAGATAGACATGGAAAATATCATGCTTCATTACCTCAAATTGGCCGCGCTGCTCGAACATCTCCAGGCCACGCGTGGCGCCCGGCGTTAACAGCACGCTATTGTGCTCCAGTCCCAGCACATACTCCGGATTGTAGCGCCGCAGATAGTCATAGGCCAGCTGGATGGCCAGCGAGCCATTTAGCTTGACGTTGAAATTGGCGCCGCTTAGCAGCTTCTTGCTGCCTGCATTGGCCTCCATATAGGCCGGAAAGCTGGGCACGCGATGCAGCTGAATGCCCACCTGCTTGGCCCGCTGGCTGAGCACCTCGCAGCATTCCGTTTGACTGGCGCTGGTGTAGACGCTCGCCTCGGGCTTCATGATGGCCGCCTTGGCCCAGGCAATGTCGCGCATTGAATTGCTCAAGCTGAAGTTCTGCTCCCAGCCCAGCGAGCTGATGCCAATGGTGCGCGCATGGGATGTGATATTGGTGCAATCGGTGGCACAGCCGTTGCCCACTTCCACAATGGCCACATCCACGGCGGCATTGCGAAACGCATGGAATGCCATCACAGTCAACAGCTTCGTGTAGCTAGGCGGCGGCTGCATGACGGCCAATTCCTGATGCAGCTGGCCGAACAGCGCCGTGAACTCCGTTTCCGTCATCGGATCGCCGTCGATGCGTATGCGTTCGCTGGTGAGAAACAGATGCGGGGCGCACAGTACGCCCGTCTTGACGCCATGAGCCCGCAAAATGGCCTCGACGAGCAGACAGGTGGAGCCACGACCCTTGGTGCCCGCCACCTGGATAACCGGTATGCGCTCTAGCTGACCCTCCTCAAAGCCCGTGTGCCTGAGGCACTGCAGCGTATGCTCAATGTTCGGATCAATCTGGTCGCTGCCTCTGCTCGTCTTCGACTGTGCCCGTCCGGCTGTCGGCTCGTGTATCTGATAGCTGTTCAGCTGCTTGACGGCCTCCAGATAGGCCAGGCGTTCGGGCGTCCTGGGCTCGGGTGGCTCCTCAACGGGCGGCTCGGCGGCGGCGGCACCAGCAGCAGCTGTGTCTGCTGCAGTGCCAGCTTTTGCTGTGGGCTTGCCGGGCTGTGGCGACTGGGGCTGGGGCGATGTATGCTTCAATTGTTGCATCTTCTGCTGCTGCATATCGCGTCCCGCCTGCTGCTTGGCCTGCATATCCTTCACCCATTGCGCCTGCTTGGTCTGCTGTGAGCCGTGCATGCGATTCATCCAGGATTTACGCTCCTCCGAACCGCCGCCCACATCCTCAGCGGGTTTCTTTTGCTGCTTCTGCTTCTGCTGCTGCACCCAGGCTGGCTGCTGGAACTGCTTGGGCATGCCAAAGTGCTGCGAATTGGCCTCATTGTTCAGCATGGGCGACGGCTGCTGAGTGAATTTAGTGCCGCCGCCGCTGCCGCCGGCGCCGGCTGCCTCAGCTTCGGCGCCCCCCTTTGCCTTGCGCAGCATTTTGGGCGAGACCTTGGCCAGCCATTTGTCGCGCTGATCCTTGACATTGATCTTAGGCGGCGGTACGGCTTTGTTCTTAGGCAGTTGCGGCTCATTGATGGCATCCTTGTGCCGCTGGGCTTGTGCATTCGTCTCGATTGATTTTTCCCGTGCCGTTGGCTTTGCCACCTGCTGCACCTGCTGCTGCTGGTTGGTTGGTTGGGGCATCTTAGCGGTCCATTTGAAGAAACTATTGCTACATTTGTATGCGTTGCGAACCGGTATTAGCCTTAGTCGATTGACCTGCGACTTAAGCAAGAACATTACAAAAACGGCGTGTAAAAATGGTGCCTAAAAAGTTAAGATTTAGATTCTAAAAATTTTCCTATGACCAAATTGTTTTTCAGTCTTTTGTTGTGTTTTTCCTGGTTTTCTGTTTCGTGTTACAAATCTGTAAAGCTGAAAGACACTTAAGGAAAAGCTTACAAGCCGTCTGAGTGTATGTCAAGTGGCATATAAAGTTTATATACACATATACATAAATCTATTTATATTATTCTAATAACCCGATTTGCATGGGTCAAGTTCCTCAAAAGTTGTGAACTTGGTTTTCCACTTATTTACCGCTCGTGTGAGTGGATTTGGAGTTAATTCTTTGAAAACTTTGAAATTGGTTTTCACGCATTTTCCGCTCTTGAATCGGTTTCTCCAAAATTCGTGTTATAAGGTTTGATTAATTTGTTATGAGGCGATATGGAATTGATAAGCTGTGAAAACTACTTTTCCACACATATTCCACACTTGAACGTGGATTTATTAAATAAACACCAAAACACACGGGTTGTTAATTATTTTAAGCATTGACTGCAATTATTTGCTATCTACTTTTCCTTTGTATGAAGTGGCTCAAATAGATTGTAAAGTGAAGAATATATTAGAGTGATTTTACAGCCGATCGGCCGACAATGAGATTTTTCACCCATGCAATCTTGTGGCTTTAAAACCTGTCTCGAGTTAATTTTTCTACAGATGTTTTGAAATAATTAAAAACCGAATTAGTTGATGAAAATGCTTTTCCCGTTTATTCCACCTTTGCGGGTGGAGTTGATAGTTTCGATAAATTGCGTAGGTATATTCCCCGGTCTGCAGGGGAATTTGAGCTTCGGATATATCTAATACTTTTCTTCAAGTCTACTAAATTTATCGAGATATATTTCTTTCATATGCATCTCCCTGCCTCAGCTTAACATTATTTAACTACATGTGTAGTGCAAGTGAATGATAAATGAGATATGCATTGCGAGTAGAAGGCGAGAATGTGGAACAATGGGTGCATTGGTGCATTTAGAGAAGGTGCGTTGCAAGTGGCATGGTGGCAAGTTTGCATGGTGCAAGTTGTTGTACAGTTTGTTATTGGCGACTTGTGTGCATTTTGTGGTGCAAAGTTCAAGTGTGCGGTGCAGTTGCTGGTGCTGTTGCTCGTGGTGGCGCCCACCACTTGCTCCAATCCCGCATCATTTCCTTCGGCCGTGTTTTACCTGTGATGGCGAGCGTTGTTGTTGTTGTTGCGGTTTTGGCATTACGTGATGTTGTTGTAATTGTCGTTGCCAGCGCTGTGGTGGTGGCTGCCGTGGCTGCGGTCACCTGCTGCAACTGCTGTTTCTGCTGCTGCTGCTGTTGTCCCCTCACCTGGCCAAGGCTGCCACGCTTTAAGGTGGAGCTGTTGCTCATGTTGTTGTTGCCGGTGGAGTTGCTGGAGTTGCTGGTGGTGGTGTTGGTGGTGGTTGTATTGCTGGTGGTGGGCTGCTTCGTTAGCTTGGCGGCGCGTGCTGCTGCTGCAGCTGCAGCTGCTTGGAGGTTGGCTGGAACGGGTGTCGCCTCAAGTGGTCCTGCTTTGGTTGCAACCGCATGGACCGCACACAAATACACCCAGGCACACACGCACAGCAACAAGCGCAGGTTCGTATGAGTGTGTGTGTGGGTGTGGGTGGATGGGCGTTTATCATACGATATTATGTGTGTCGCCAGAGTCGTTGGGTTTCCGGTTGGTTGGCAGGAAGCGCGAATGTTAGAGGGAGGCGGCAGTGTAAAGAAATAGTAATTAAGTTGGCGTTGGCGACGCGCATTTAAGTGCAGAGTCAAAAAAAACACACACTCACACACACAAAATGAACGTCGTGGTCCTAATGAAAGCAACAACAACAACAAAGCAGCCAAAGGCCAACAACACACACACACACACGCGCGCACACACACAATTAAACTGCATTCTGTGGTGCACATATTTTGGTCAAACTTGCCTGCAACACGGGGCTTGGTAAGGGCTGGGGTTGGGGATGTGGCTGCTGCCGCACCTTTTAGATGGCATGTTGCCTTTCAGTCAGGCGCAAAAACTTTTTCAACAGTTTCTGTAAACTATCAAAACATTTTTCTGGCCATGGCGCGTCCCTATTACGTCTGTCTGGGGGCTTTTTGCTTGACTATAAAATAAAAACAAAAATAATTAAAACAAAAAATAAACAACAACAACAATTTTTGCACAGCGTTTATACAAAAAACATTTACCCCAGTTAGGAGCAGTTAGGAGCATTATGCTCTTGGAATATAATTAAAAACTGTTTAAGGCTTTTAAGCACATTTCGAAACTGTGACCTTCGTATGCTGGAAAACTCATATGGCTGCTGCTCTCTGGCATTTGAATTGCTTGGAAAAGCCTCTCAAATGACACTTTTTTAACTACATTTATAAATATGCTTAAGCAAAAGTATGGCATAGTACAATTTAATTAAGGTTGATAGCAATTTTTTAAATATAAAAATATTTAATTGCACAAGTAATGCTTTTACTTTCCATCTAATAAAGCCATGAAAAACATGTTAAATACATTTATGTTCAGTCTAAAATATGCTTGCTTTCTGAAGAATTGTAGTAAGTAAATAAATAAGTGTTGGGTTGTGTTAAACACACAAAATTTTGCAACACTGCTGTTTAACTTTACTTATGATCACATTCCCCAACACTTATCCATCTGAGCTGGAACTTGTTACTGGTTGAAAGATTGATTGATTGATGATACTTCTGTAGCCCCTGTCCTAAATGTACGTTTTCTAGGTTACTGTTTTACTTTAAATATGTACTTAAGATCGGTTTGTGGAACGTTGCTCAACCTTTATCTACCTAGGCTGGACGTTGGTGCTAGATTAATGATTGATTGATTGATTGATGATTAACTGATTGATGGTACTTCTGCAACCCCTGCCCTAAATGTAAGTTTTCTAAATTACTTTTAATATTTACTTTTTTACTTGGGATCAGCTTGTAATCCTTCTTAGCTGTAAATTGTTAATTGATTATAGATTGATTGATTGATGATACTTTTATAAGCCTTGTCCTAAATGTAAGCATTATAAGTTATTTAAGGCCAGTTTGTGGAACGTTAACCAACACAAATATATATAAGCTGAAAGTTGATACTAGATTGAAGATTAACTTATTTATGATACTTCTGTAGCTCCTATCCTAGATCTAAGTATTCCAAGTAATTCCCTAATGTTACCGACTTTCTTTCTTATAGGTAGCTCAATAACAGATCAGCCTTCTACTGAGAATATTTCAATTCATATTTTCTCAAAGTTCAACTGATATAAAATGAATATAACGCATTGAAAGTCTTTAAATTAAAATATCGTTAGTTTAAATATTTAAATCTCTTCGATCTGAACTATATTTTGTTAAGCTTTTCATCTAACTTTATTGCTGTCTTTCCAATATATTCTGTTTAGATTTACTTTCCACTTTTTTAAGTCTTTTATCTTAAGAATATTTAGTTGCTCTCTAATTCTTTCTAAAAAAAAGAACGCTGCCAAATGACTCCAATTTCGTCTTTGCTGCCCGCTCTCAATGCTGTCTTATGCCAGCTCTTTGTCAGATTATTTACAGCTTTTACCCAGTTTTTTTTTGCCTCCATTTAATATGTCCATAGCTTCATTTAGGTTTGTTTTTTATTTATAGACTAGTTAGTAGCTGTCATGCGAGAGCTGAATTCTCTTAATCTTAAAGATTTTCATTTGGCACAGCTTTAAGCCTATTTGATTGCTGTGAATCCAAGTGCTGGTGCCATTTAGTTTTTAATTGTCTCCGTGTTTGTTAGGCGCACTTCGAGTGGCAGCCACTTGAGGGTAGCAACACAAGAAAAAAAGTAAAACAACAAAAAAGGGACGACTTTTGGCAACAATTTTATGAGCTGCAATTGCAATTGTGAAGGATGCTGCGACTGTTACGGCTTAAAGCCAATTAAAAACTTTCGTAGCTGAAGGAGATGCACAAAAGAAACGGCTAACGGTTTAATTCTCACTTAATTGGAATTACGCCGAAATGCTACACACAGGTCCTGACACACACACACAGGCACACAGGCACACAAACACACACACACGCACTCAAAGAGACGCACAGGACGCAGAACCCAGTGGGCAAGCGAAACGGATAGTCCGGCTGATGATGTCATTTGGTTGCCAAGGCATTTGCGTTGTCCTCCTCCAGCTGTAGCTGCTTATGCAGCACACACAATTTGCATGAAGCGTGGAAGATGGGGTTGGGTTGGGTTGGGTTGGGTGGGGTCGGGTCGGGATTGCTGTATATGGACACTAGATTGACATGAAATGCAATTACGCCCCGAAAAAGGCAGCACGAAGTGGCGGCAGCAGCAACCAGAGGCGTCAAAATGGCCGCCATAAATCAGCGCATACCCTCAAAAAATACGACGCTTAATGAAGATGCTGTCGTGCCCGAGTTATCTATTAGAGATGGGCATTGGCCGGCTCCATGGCACGCCTAGAATTTCGTACTTCCTTAAAAGAACGTGAAAGAGAAATATCCAAGTCAAATATTGCCCAATATCTGGTTATTGCAGCTCCTAATCATCGATAACTATGAGTTCAAAATCATGCTCGTGCCTGGCCCCGAAATTAAGGCACGCGCCCATCTCTAACGCCCACTGCTCCACCAGAGCCCAGCCCAGAGACCAGCCCCTCCCGCCCTTAAGCTGTGTTTGTTGCGCCTAGCCGCCTACTTACACTCGCCATGCTGTCCAGCGGCGGTTGGCAGCACTTGATAGCTGTCGCCATCGATGCCAATGGCACTTGTCACATGATATCCATAGCCATTCGGATGCGGCTGCTGCTGGTAGAGCGCCTGAGCCTGGCATTTTGGCTGCGTCTGATACTGTTGCTGCTGCTGCTGTTGCTGCTGTTGCTGCTGCTGTGTGTGCATCTCGCCCTGCTGCATGTTTAGCTGCTCGTCGGGATCGTGGAGGGCCGTTAGTGTTAGCTCCATGCCACCGTCCAGCTGCTTGCTGTCCAGGCTGCCAGTCGGATAGTAGGGCGGCGGCGGTGGCGGCAGACCCGATTGCGACTGCTGCGGGTCTCCAGTTGCGGCCACCGCCAGCGAGCCGCGTGATGCATCCGCATCGTACTCCTTGGTGCCTTGGCTGGCGGCGTTTGGCGTCGTTGTGGCAGCGGCAGCTGCCAGCTTCTTGGCCGCATGCGTGCGCCGGCAGCGACAGAAGGCATAGAGCAGACCCAGCAGCAGTACAAAGAACAGCCCCGCTATGATGATGGCCACCAGGGCGGAGGTGGTAAGTGACGAGCTGTGCGGCATGTAGGATTTGCCAACTGCAACAAGAGAGAGTAGCGAGAGTTGAAGATTTATTGCTTTTCTCGTGGAGGAAGGGCTATTTAAAAACAACAAGCGAACTAGTTCCAAATTGTTGCACTTTAAGATATTTAACACAGTTTTATGGTCTTTGGTAATGTATTCTCCTCTGGTTGTGATATTTGATGAACTAGTTCCGATTTGTCACTCTTAAGCTTGAAACTTGCTTGCCAGACGGAGCTAGGGCTACTTTAAGACAAATGAACTAGTTCCGAATTGTCTTAATTTAATTAATTAGATAAACTAGTTGCTATTTGTGAGTCCTATACTTCAAATGTAGAAATATTATCGTGGTCTATATTTAATCATGTGAACTAGTTCGTAAAAATAAGAAGATATTTGAAACAGCTTTTTGGTCTTTGGATATATATTTTGCCCCTGGGTGTGAACTAGTTCCAATGCTTGATGCTTAAATTTAGTGCTTGCCAGCTGTAGCTGGGGCTGTGTTTAGGCAACTGAATAGATACACCTTTAAGTAATATTTCCTTTTGGGTATGCATTTTTGTAAACTAATTCCAATTTGATACTTTAATAGATATTAAAAGCAGCTAGATGTGTTGAGCTAGCACAGATTTGGGAGTTTTATGCCTGAAACTTGGATTTATTGCTTTTCAGATGGAGTTAGCTCTAGTTTAAGACTATGGAGCTAGTTCTGATTTTGTTTTAAGTTCTTTATGAAACTGGTTCACTTGATTAACATGGACAAACAGCTTAAATGATAACAATGCATACTAAAGTTTAGAAAGCTTAGTTCAGTTGACTTTGGAACTAGTTCAATTAAATGATTCAGTCTATGATGTTTACTTACTTTCCGCATTGGCATAGGCACCACAATGCTCATGATTGGCCAGCAGACACAGTTTGACGCGCACCACAGGACCCGGACCGGCTGTCTCCGCCAGCGCCATGGTCCGATCCTCGCCGAGCTGCCCGCTGCCGGGACCCAAGCTGCGCCCCGACGTGGTGGCCGTGGTGTAGTGTGCGGTGCGTGCTATATGATTGATGACAGCCTCCTTGAAGGTGGTTTCACTGCCCGAGGGCGGAAGCGTCAGCGTCTCGACAATCTCCCACATGGGCACGGTGGCATCGCGGGCAACCAGAGACTCGACGACAGCGATAAGGGATAGGCAAGTGGCTGCCACATTGATGCCCAGCACATGGGAATTGGGATCGTAGCTGACGTGCAGCGGCGGTGGTATCTTGCTCACCTTGGTGGTGGCCAGCACCTCGTTCGAATAGCCGGATGTGCCCTTCGCATTCAACGCATAGACCTTGAACATGTAGCTCTGGTGCTGATCGAGCGGCGCCAGCTTGCAGGGATTCTCGCGAAAGCAATTGAATTCGATCCATTCGTGGGCGCCCACCTGTGCGGACGAGCTGCTCACCTGATAGCTAGGCGTATACGCGTTACCGGAGCACTCCGACAGCAGTTGCTCACGGGGCGTGGCCACACGACGATAGCTGACCAAGTACTTGGTGCTCATGAGGCCGCCATTGAAGCCGGGCTGCCAGCTGAGCACCGCATAATTGTGTGCGACCTCGAGCACCTTCAACGCGTTGGGCTTCTCCGGCGCGCCCTTCGGTTGCAGTCGGATCTGGGTGCGTATGGTGTCCAGTGGATTGACAGCACGGCAGGTGTACTCCCCGTAATCCGAGTGCTGCAGATGGGCAATACGCAGAATGGATGTATAGATGTCGTTGCTCTCCATGCGTGTGCTAATCTCATAGTGGCCATCGGAGGACATGGTCAGGGGCGAGGGATTGCTGCCGAATTGCCACTGAAATTCCGGCTTGGGATATGCCTGCACCTTGCAGACCACCTCCGCCGACTCGCGCACATCGTACGCCACCTTGTTGTACTGATGCAGGACAATCGGTTCGTGTTCGATGCGCAGATGCATCGAGGAGTTCGCCGAGTTCACGTCGTTCTCGTAGAGGCAGGTGAAGAGACCGCGATCGCCGGGCAGCAGCTGATTGCCATTGGGACGCGCCTTGCCGCGGAAACGTAAAATACTTTGCACGGTCACAACGCCCCCGCCGGCATCAGTGGGCGTGGTGCGTATCTCGTAGAGCTTGCGGGCGGGCAGAATTTCGGTGCCATCCTTGATCCAGCGTATATGGGGCGTCGGCTTCGCCTTGGCGCTGCACGTGACCGCATAGTCCACGTCGCCCACACGTCGCGTCATATGCTGCTGCAGCTTGGCCAGAAATTGCGGCGGCTGATGCACCTCCAGCACAATGGTGGCCATTTTGCCAATGCCCAGCTCGTTGACGGCATGACAATGATACCGGCCCTCGCTGCCCAAATGGGCCTTCGGTATGGAGTATTGCGGTCCCTGGGCCAGAATCTTTTGCGTATTGCTCAGCTCGCCGTCCATGTCGCGGAACCAGCGATACTGCGGCACCGGCCAGCCGGGCGGATTGGCCGAACAGCTGAGCGTCACACCGTTGCCAACGTGCACGACCGGCTTGTTGGGCGTTATGTATGCCTGGCCGGGACGATGACGCACCAGCAGCGCCACCGTGGAGTTGCCCACGCCCTCAATGCGTTTCGAGTTGAAGGGCTGCATCAGATTCACAGAACGGCAAATGTAATTGCCCGCATGCTCCGCCCGCACCGAGACCAGGGTGAGCAGTTCGCCGGCATAGCGAAAGTCCGGAGCACCTTCCTTCAGCCATTCAATGGCAATCGGCGGCGGATTGGCGGTAACATTGCAACGCACCAGCACCGTTTCGCCCTCCTCGGCCTCGTGGGTCTTCGATTCGATGGTCACGATGGGCGCATAGAGCACATCCAATATGATATCCTTCTCGCCGGTCTTGCCCAGACCGTTGTCCGCACTGCAGGTATATTTGCCGGCATGATGGCGACTCACACGATAGATCGTATGACTGGTCGTGGCACTCACATACTGGCCGTTGCGTGACCAGCGCACATTCGACACCATCGGCTTGGCGTCGACGCGGCAATCCAGCTTGGCAATGTGATCGCGTTCGATGCGCAGCGGGTTCTGTGGCCCCACATCCACGCGTGGATAATCTGCAATAGAAACAGTGGGGCAGGGGTTGGGGTACAAGTGGGTTAATAGCGTTTCGCTTAAGACTCTCGGGGTCAGCATACAAATAGTCAATTAAGGAGCCAAGTTTGGTTCGTTGCCTGCCCGTTTGAATGGGCCATTAACTTGCCAATAACCATTTTCAATTACACGACCAGGCCGGATACTAGCCCCTGCTCCCCACCCGGCTGCCGGGACATTCAGGTTGCAGCACATTGACGAGCAGCGTGACCCATCGACATTTTTAAATAATACCAATTTGAGGTATAACAGCCGCAACAACTACTAAATGGCCAGCTCTTGCCTATTACATTGTTCAAGTGCATTGGCCAAACGGTACCGCACAGTGGTCTCAAGCTTATTTAAATGGGAGAAAATCTCAAGCATAATTCAAGAATAACTTGGTTTTGGATCATTCAAGTGTAAGTATTTTTTCCTCAATTTTTTAGAGAAGAAACTATTTCTTATTATATTGAAAACACAATTTTTACGTTTGATTGTAATCAATTTTTCGTTTGGAAATTAACAATAAAAAAAAAGAACAGTACCAAAATGCATCTATAAAATCAGAAAAACATGTTTAGATTATATTAGGTAAAAGGAAAATTTCTAAAAAAAAATAAAACACAAATTATATATTTAAAATAAAAAAGAGGATAAAAAATAAATGTTGTAGCATGAGGAAAATATGATAACATTTTTAACAAAAAAATGGGCAAAGATGTTGAATTTAAAAAATGAATAAAATATAATTTAAATTTATATATTAAGCTATTTAAAATTTTTTGTATTTTATTAAAGATGATTTTAATCGAGATTTAAAATATTTCATAAGCAAGTCAATCAAGTCATATGTAAAAATATTTATATTTTAATTTAACCAATGTGCGGCGGCCCATTTTGCTTAAATGGCAGCCTGGCAACGGTTGCTAGTTGTTGTTCGTATCAAATCGGTTTTCGGGATTGTTGGCCACTTGGCTGTTTAGTCAAGCGTAAGGCTAACAGGTCTTAACTATTGTCGGCCTCGTTGTTGTTGTTGTTGTTTTAGTGCCAATTAACTTTGAAACGCTTTACTTTAATCACCCACTGACCAAACGCTTAAATGCCTATTGTTGTACATTGTTGTTTTTGTCCCACAAATTCCTAAAGTGCACAAAAATGTTCTAAGCCCGACCAGAATCGATGGTGGCTTGAAAGGAGGGGGGGCTCCTACATGTAGGCAACGAAAAACTGCGTTGCTCGGAACCCAATTACGAGGTAACCAGCACATTAAAGCCGACCAGTGTGTGTGTGTGTGTGCGTGCGTGTTTTGTGTGCTGGTGTGTGTAATTATAAAATAAAATTTAATGAGCAACGCTTGTCAGCGCAAAGAAAAAAAAACGAGTAAAAAGTTCCAGTTTTGCGTTTCAACACATGGTGCCTGGTGCCCAACTAGAGGGTACTACGCCCCTTCTCCCACCCTCCCCCTCTGTTGCTCATTTGCCAGCCCCTCTGGCATTTTCATGCCCAGCCAGCCATGCAGTTTCACGCTGAAGGGTGTTGCTGCCACGCCCATCCTAACTAAGTCCCATGCCACAAAAAACTTGCTGACATTCGCCATGAAGTTGCCTGCGCAATTTTTCATTTTCCCCCTTTTTTTTAAAAAAATTTTCTTGTGGATTTTTTGTTGTTGTTTTTATTTATGTGTCCCTGTTGAAGGTATCTTGATTTTGACACCTATTTGGTTAAGTTCAAGAGGCAGCTGTAAGCTGCTTAAGTTAAGGAAAGTGCGCTTGAAGGCTGGTAGCTATTACACATATGATGACAAATATAAAAAATTAAAAAATATATAAATAAATATTAGAACTACTTATAATAAGTCAATCAGAAAGGAAATATTTAACACAAAATTATATGAATATATGTTCACCTGTGTTGGAAGTTAATAAATACATGTGCCTTATAAAAATTTTGATTAGTTAATTTCGAGAAAAAAAACTTTAAGAAACCCGAGTCTTTTACAAAAAAAAAAACAATTAGTTTTTTTCTTCTTGGTTTCTGGTAAAGCTGGAAGAATTGTACAAAATAGCATCCTTTTTTTTCATCAAATGCTGTCTATATTAAAATTCTCTTTAATTTACCGCAAGACCCAGCAAAAATTATACAGAAAATATAAAAATATATATATTTCTATACGTAAAATCTTAACCTTATTTATATAGTCTTATTAAAAATTTCCTTGGAAATGTCCTTAAAAAATTGATAAATAACCAAAGCTATCAAAAACCTATTTTTACTTTATCAAGGCTTGATGTTGCATATATGTATACGTATATATATATTTATATATATGTATATATTATATGTATATGCACACATATTTACATTTACACTATCTAACTCTGGTATACCCTATTACTTTCTGCCATTAACTGTATATTCGCATAACATATATTCTATTGTATTCCATTGCTATCAACAGATTTTCCATTATATTCCATTATTATTAACAGATATTTCTTTATACTCCATTATCATTTACAGATACTCAATTATAGTTAACAGATATTCCATTATGTTATCAACAGATATTCCACTCATTAACAGATATTCCATTATTTTTAACAGATATTCCATTATTAATTAATGTTTTCCGCCTCACCATACTGCTATGTAATGTACCAGTAAGTTTTTACCTTATTGTATATCGTCTCATATCTGAATACATTTCTTTTTATTTATTTTAAATATTTTTTCCAGAGTGTTTTCTTTTCGCCTTATTAAATAAAAAATGTTTTTTTTTATATATCTTCACGTTGGTTTTATTTCGTTTTTAACAAGTTGGCAGCGCCGCATCGCGTTGCCAGCTTTGCTGCTGAATGTTCACATGCATGTTGCCACGCCCCGTCGCTAACGCCCGCCGTGCCGCTGTTGGAATGCAGCAGCGCATTGTGATTTTCTGACTGGCTACATTAGTGCCATGAAATATGCGTTGCCTGCACCTGCACCTGCAACAGTGGAGCAGTGCCCCAACTGTACTCCCGCCCCGCGAACCCCTCTAAGCCCCCCTTTGCCGTCAGCGAACCTTGTTACACGACCCAAACGAGGTCCTGGCTTCCGGCTAGGCGGCGTTAAATAAAATTGCGCGTTGCTCATACGCCGCGTGGTCGTTACTTATGCCCGTTGGCCATTTTGCAGCCAAATTAAATTATTTAACCCGGAACTGGGCCGAGCTGCGCGCCGTTGTTGTTGTTGTAGGCAGGATGTATCACACAACTGCTTGGAGTTATTTTAATGAGTCGAGTTTGCATTTGCTTAAAGCTGAGTGCGCTGCAGTCGCTGTAGCTCCGCCTACTTTTCCTCTGCCGCTTCCGCCTACGCCCCCGCCCATTTTGTCTTGGCCAAATTGAAAAGTTACAGCGGCAACAACAACAATGAGCATGAGCAGCAGATTGTATGGGGTGCGGGTCGCAGCAGCTGCTGTCGCGTACGTGTCACACAACACGTTACGTGACTTCCGCCGCGCGTGCTTGCAACACCTACATGCCTGTATGTAAATACCCCGCAGCCCTCAAATCGCTGGCTTTGGCCGCCGCTTGTGATTGTTTATGCCCCGCCGTGACGCAGTCAAACAGTGGCATAAATATTGAAACAATATTACGATGCGTCTGCTTAAATTAAGCTTGCAGTTGGAATGTGAGCGGCTGCTGCCTAGCGGACGAACATGTTTAAATACTTTGTTAAATAAATATTAATTGGCCTCATGGAAAAGATGGCAGCCTAAATGTAAAATAAATGTATATTTATTTTGTATAACTTAAACAGCGCAGCGACAACGATCGCGAGAATAAGAACAGCTTCGTTTAAAATTAACAGACAGATTTATTTAAAGGTTTTGCAAATCGATCTGATGCCAAATTCATCAAGAGGACATGTAATGAACAAAGACCCAAACCTCGCAAATATCGGATGCGATTTGACCAAGTTATGACGGTGGGAAACTTCGATCTATGTCTATATAGGGTATTTGAGGGTCCATTTGCACATGAATTTTGACCAGGAATAATGTTTCCAGATTTAAATTCCAAATTGATCTAGAGGCACAACCATGAACAAATAGCCAAACCTAATGAAAATCGGTTGAATTTTGACCGAGTTATGGGAGTGGGAAACTTCGATCTATGTCTATATAGGATATTTGAGGGTATCATTTGCACATGAATTTTGACCAGGAATAATGCTTCCAGATTTAAATGCCAAATCAATCTAGAGGCGAAACCATGAACAAAAAGCCAAGCCTAATGAAAATCGGTTGAATTTTGACCGAGTTATGGGAGTGGGAAACTTCGATCTATGTCTATATAGGATATTTGAGGGTACCATTTGCACATGAATTTTGACAAAAAAAATTATGTAGCCAGATTTAAATGCCAAATTGATCTAGAGGCCGAACCATGAACAAAAAGCCAAACCTAATGAAAATCGGTAAAATTTTGACCGAGTTATGGGGGTGGGAAACTTCGATCTATGTCTATATAGGATATTTAAGGGTATCATTTGCACATGAATTTTGACCAGGAATAATGTTTCGAGATTTAAATGCCAAATTGATCTAGAGGCAAAACCATGAACAAAAAGCCAAACCTAATGAAAATCGGTTTAATTTTGACCGAGTTATGGGGGTGGGAAACTTCGATCTATGTCTATATAGGATATATAGGATTGAGGGTATCATTTGCACATGAATTTTGACCAGAAATTATGTTTCCAGATTTAAATGCCAAATTGATCTAGAGGCAAAACCATGAACAAAAAGCCAAACCTAATGAAAATCGGTTGAATTTTGACCGAGTTATGGGGGTGGGAAACTTCGATCTATGTCTATATAGGATCTTTGAGGGTATCATATGCACATGAATTTTGACCAGGAATAATGTTTCCAGATTTAAATGCCAAATTAATCTAGAGGCAAAACCATGAACAAAAAGCCAAACCTAATGAAAATCGGTTGAGTTTTGACCGAGTTATGGGGGTGGGAAACTTCGATCTATGTCTATATGGGATATTTGAGGGTACCAAATTCACTTGAATTTTGACGAAAAAATTATGTAGCCAGATTTTGATGCCAAATTGATCTAGATGCCGAACCATGAACATAAAGCCAAACCTAAGGGAAATCGGTTAAATTTTGACCGAGTTATGGGGGTGGGAAACTTCGATCTATGTCTATATAGGATATTTGAGGGTATCATTTGCACATGAATTTTGACAAAAAAATTATGTAGACAGATTTAAATGCCAAGTTGATCTAGAGGCACAACCATGAACAAAAAGCCAAACCTAATGAAAATCGGTTTAATTTTGACCGAGTTATGGGGGTGGGAAACTTCGATCTATGTCTATATAGGATATATAGGATTGAGGGTATCATTTGCACATGAATTTTGACCAGAAATTATGTTTCCAGATTTAAATGCCAAATTGATCTAGAGGCAAAACCATGAACAAAAAGCCAAACCTAATGAAAATCGGTTGAATTTTGACCGAGTTATGGGGGTGGGAAACTTCGATCTATGTCTATATAGGATCTTTGAGGGCACCAAATTCACATGAATTTTGACCAAGAATAATGTTGTCAGATTTAGATGCCAAATTGATCTTAAGGCAAAACCATGGACAAAAAGCCAAACCTAATGAAAATCGGTTGAGTTTTGACCGAGTTATGGGGGTGGGAAACTTCGATCTATGTCTATATGGGATATTTGAGGGTACCAAATTCACTTGAATTTTGACGAAAAAATTATGTAGCCAGATTTTGATGCCAAATTGATCTAGATGCCGAACCATGAACATAAAGCCAAACCTAAGGGAAATCGGTTAAATTTTGACCGAGTTATGGGGGTGGGAAACTTCGATCTATGTCTATATAGGATATTTGAGGGTATCATTTGCACATGAATTTTGACAAAAAAATTATGTAGACAGATTTAAATGCCAAGTTGATCTAGAGGCACAACCATGAACAAAAAGCCAAACCTAATGAAAATCGGTTGAATTTTGACCGAGTTATGGGAGTGGGAAATTTCGACCTATGTATGTCTACATAGGATATTTGAGGGCACCAAATTCACATGAATTTTGACCAAGAATAATGTTGTCAGATTTAGATGCCAAATTGATCTTAAGGCAAAACCATGGACAAAAAGCCAAACCTAATGAAAATCGGTTGAGTTTTGACCGAGTTATGGGGGTGAGAAATTTCGACTTTTGTCTAATAGGATAAATTTTCTGAAATATTTTTGAAAATGTTTTGTAAGCCGATCGGATGGTAAACAAATAACTTTCATACAACCGCTTTCCGCTGATTAACCACTGCTGTGGCTGGAATTTCTCAAATCGCTGAAACCCGTATTTAATAACTTCTTATGAAGAGCTATGAAAAAAAGTTTGAATCGGACAAAACGTATAACGAAACCTTTAACTTCGCCCAAAAAATCTTAAAATCGCTTTTCTACCAAGGAGGAATGCATTTTCCAAAAAGTCTGAAACACCCATCAGATGAACTTGAACAAAGAATGAAATTTCCCGAAACCCCGTCTTAATATGCACCATCATCACATAAGTTAACTGTAGTGTAAATTTCCTAGTTCTTACGGCTTGGGCTGTCAGTCAGTCAGTCAGGCAGAATACACAGTTTTATGTATATAGCGATATTATTATTGTACATATATATCGATACACACAAATACATAAAGGCATGCATATATAGTAGCTGCTCGCATATAGGCTTTTTTGCGCATATGAACTGAGCTTTCAGTGCTGTCAGTCAGGCGGTTTTTTATTCTGCGATTGTCAGCAACCTTTTGGCAACTGCCCTAGTGACAGGTTGCCCGAACGAGGTCCAACCAAACCCAACCCAATAACAGGTCAGCATCAGTCCCCGCGGTCCCTCATTTTTATCAATGTTTATCGAGCGCTTGCATTGCTTATAAAAAAGTGTTGCCTACTTTTTTGGGCCGCAACGAGCTGGCATTGCACTTGTGTGCATTGGTCCATAGGTGTCATATGTATGGCCATTGAAATTAATTGAATTGGCTTTGCGTTGTAACAGTCGCAGATACAACAAGTGCAACAACAGCTGCTGATGCAACAAAACTTTCAGTCGACACTTGCGGTTGCACACACATGCTTGATAAAGTTGGTTTTTTTTTGTGGGTGGCTTTTGGTCGCTTGCTGCAAGTTAATTGAAAGTGGGCAGCAATTAATTTGCTTTGTCGCAAAAGCTGTTAAGTTCCCCCCAAACAGCACAGCCTCCCACACCCCCCCTTCAAACAGCTGCTGTAAAGGAAAACATTTTACAAAGTTTTTCATAGATAATTTGCGCTTTGGCGACTAAAGCGCTGGCTTAAAGCTCAGGTAGCTGAAATTTCAGCTAAAGGTGAAAACAATGTTGCATTCATTTAAATTGCCAGCACCCAAAACTGGGCCAGGACGAGGCGCAGGACAACAAGCTGAACGGCTCGCGGCCAACACAAACTTCAAATCAGCTTAAGGTAAACAGACAGAGAGAGAGAGAGAGAGAGAGAGAGCTGCGAGCTGAGAGCCAAGACAAAAAGCAAAGCGCTCTTGGCTCAAATCTTAAAGCATAACAGCCAGGACATGGCCAGGATATGGCCAAGGACTGCCAGCAGACTCCTTGAAGCTGTGCAACTGTCCGCATTTCTTTTGTGGTGCCTTAGCTGCTATGCAAATGTGTCCTGGCACCCAGAATGCAGGCCCAGCCTGCCTGGCAGGCTGACTGGGTGGCCAGGATGCCAACACTGACACTAATTGCAATTGTGTGCGGCATTAGCACGTGTCTGTATCGCTCCCTTAGGCTACCTGCCGCCTCATACTCTCCATTTGCGTGCTGGCAAAAAGCTTTTTGTGCTGGCACATTTTGTCCTTTGGTTTTTTGGCACTTTGCCTTTTGCCTTTGGCAGCGGCATAATCAAAAAGGACAAGCCGCAGACCCCCAACGCTTCAGGCTCATACACACACACAGAGGCTCCGATATTGGCAAGCAATAACAGGCGAGATGGCAGCCGGATCCTTGCAGCTCCTTGTTGTTGCTCCTGTTCGACTCGTTGTTTTGATTCTTGTTGTTGTTATAGTTAAGCCGCCTCAAGGATGTAAGCCAAAAAATTTCGTTAGCAATGGTGTCGTGCAGTTGTTGTACAGTGGCATCAATTATTCAATCACATCGCACAAATTTCAGCTGTCACTAGTTTATTTGATTTATCTAAATCACTTATATTGGACATGATTTGCAATCGATAAACGAATAATCGATAAGCGATGTCGCATATTCTGCCATAAATAAAAGACGGCCAGAGCAGATTAAGAAGCTTCCATTTCCCTACATTTCCCTTGAGCTTCTGACAAATCTTGTCAAAAGCTCTTTCCTAGTAGAATTACGTATATAGAGCTTTCAAGCTGTTTATAAGCAATTGTACTAATTTCAGATTTTTATAATTTAGAGGAGATCGAAATCGAGGGATTGTTATCTTAGTACATATTTGGGTACTTTTCTTAAATTTTATTTATAGCATTAACATATAAAAAATATTTAAATTAAAAAAAAATCCTTTTCAAAAAGAATTAAATAACTTGATAGCTAGAAATACCTAAGAGATTTCCTCAAAAAACAGGATTTCGCGTTTTTGACAGACGGACGTGCAGACGGAGATGGCTAGATCGACTTGGCTATTAATGTCGATAAAGAATACATATATATATATTTTATGGGGTCGAATATGCTTTCAATAAGTATATCGATTTAATTCGATATATATCGATGACAAATAATTATTTCACCATTATCCCTGCGGAATTGCAACGCAACTTCCATGTTAAATCATTTTACTTGAACTTGAACTATTTAAACAACTTTTAAAAATTTATAATTTCTTAACTCCCTTTAAACATTTCACTCATGTCTCACAACTATCGATAAGTAATCGCGCATCGATAGGCATGCACTTTTAATCGAATCAAAGCGCTTTATGCAAATATTTGGCCAGGGAATCAAAATGGAATTTGCTTGCACTTGGCTGCTGCCGCATTGGTTTTGTGCCAAGGAATTTCACGCTAATGCGCATTATTGTCAGAGATGCTGGCGATGCCATAGCTTGAATTTGCATGCCACCTGAGTAGGTGATGTTCGCACTGCCCTCCAACCGCGCTGGCAGCAGCATCTCTGTGCGTTTTTTTTTGTTTTTTATTCAAATTGAAATGTCTTTTCAACGGCTTTGCTTTCCACTTCAGCAGGCCACGACACATGAGTCCTGTTTGTCTTCGTCTCCAGCGACTTTTTGGCCAAGGACTCGTATGTCAAGCGGATGGAGGAGCAGCGGCCTAGCGGGGCAGCGCGTGGCATGCAGCAAATGGAGGCAGGTTTTATTACGTGCGCTGCATGCAACTGCACAAAAGTCACGCGCCATGCACAGGCAATCACACCCACAACAACAGCAGCGCACGTACACAAACACACATAGACACACACACATACGTTTATATTTGAATTTCTAGTGCCCGAACAGCTGCAAGTCGCGTTGGTGGCAACTGAAAATATGTGAAAACGTGCCACGCACGTGTGTGCCGCCAAAAAACTGTGCCAAGTTGATGCCGCCACGCGTCGCTTTTAGTATTTGTTCTTGTTTCTAGCTCTAGTTAAATACCCTTGCTAAGGCCATTTATGTTTCGTCACGGCATATGTAACGTAAATTGGTGGGAGAAATCTACAAGTTTACATAAATATTCATAAAGTATATATAAATATTCTAGATGCCGACTTGAGCTATGTCTATCTAACTGTTTTTATGGGTCTGTAAATTTGTTTATTAAAATTTTGAATATTTTGAATTTTTCAATAAACTTTTAATTATTTATGAAATGAACATTCATATAAAATTGGCCTTTCAAATTTGTTCGCTCATTATTTCGCTCTCAATTTGAAAAATGACTTTGGCTTGAATTGCCATTTAAATTTGACTTTAAATTGTCGCACTCTCAATTTACTCTTACTTTTAAAGCCTTTTCTTTGTAGAAAGGCGCACTCCTTCTAAGCTAACAGACCCAACTTCTTATCAGATTAAAGTTTTTGAGCGGTTCGCAGTTAATTTATTATCAATAAATCAAGTATACGTGGCTATGGGCGAGCAATATTTACGTGCAATTTATCATCATTATTATTAGAGTTATTATTGTTAATGACATTAATATTTTTATTAATTTTATTATTATTATTATTATTATTATTATTTTTATTTTTATTGTATGTATTTATTTACTTTTAATGTTATTTGTATTTCTTGTATTATTAAAATTCGCACAATGATTCTGATATGAAAAGGCGCTGCAAATTTAATTTTAATTTCAAAATGTTCTCTGTGTGGCCTGTGAATAGAGCCTATTTTGCATTTCCAACTTTTATTTTCAATATTCAACGTCTTCTAAAAGTTGTTTAATCTTTGATAAAGCCGAAAAAGCTGTTCCAACCTGCTCTAGTTGACGATGTAGTTGTTGTTGTCTGTTATTCTGTTGGCGATGCGTGGACACGTTGCGTATGCGCAATTCGCCAGACGGGCTTTCAGTGCGGCGGCTCTCTAATTTCACAGTTTCAATCATATTTGCAGCGAGCGCTCAAAAGTATGCAACACTTTTTGATTTGCTAGCTATGCTTATGTACATGCCGTTGGCTGGAGGAGTGCGAGGGAGGATGCCAAAAATTTTAAT
Organism: Drosophila borealis; assembly: GCA_035045885.1. NCBI lineage: Eukaryota > Metazoa > Arthropoda > Insecta > Diptera > Drosophilidae > Drosophila > Drosophila borealis. Next base: position 280,025 of record JAWNOR010000333.1, on the reverse strand, counting down.
AATTTCATTTGAGGATTTTCGTCCGTTATAAAACACTCAGCACTCGATGACGTTGACGACATGACGCATTGGGAGTTTATTTTTGTTGAAATGCTAGCGAATGTTTTTTTTTCTATTTCGAAGATTTGTTTTTTTGTTTGTTTGTTTGTTTTTCTTGTTTATTTTCTTTTTTGGCTTCGCTGGCGCATAAATCAATCAAATGCAGGCACAACACGCAATGCACACAAAGATCAACAGCAGAAGCGGCAGCGGCAGCAACAGCAGAGATTGAGGGTGGGCGGCAAGGGGGCGGCAGGGCCCGAGTAGGGTACGTGAGCTGGGGCTGAGGCTACCCGTTTCACATGCTCGGCATCACATTGGCAAGAATCCATGCAAACATTTTCAATTAAAAATTGCTCTGCCATTTGTCAGCACGCTTTGGCACAGCTGTGTGTGTGGGTGGGGGTGTGGGTGTGTGTGTGTGAGTGAGACAGCGTATTTCGTGCCTTTCGTTCTAGCTCTGCTGTTGTATCTGTATCTGTGTCTAATATTGCCAATTGCTTATCCATCACAATCACAGTCAAGCATTAGACATCAGACAACGTCGTCTTTGCTACCCGAATGCATTCATATCTATCTTTTAGCGGCACAGTGCTTGTCAAATTGTGTGCGGCTGCAAAACTGTGCTTAAATTTGAGCTTGCCAAAGTTTCTGTGTAGACTTTAAGCTTTTTTCTTTACTTGTGCAAACTATTTTAACGGATATATCCCAATTAAATTGTTAACTCACGATTCCAACTGCAAAAATAAATTTGTGTTACAGCATGCAGAGCCTCTCAAACTGTGCCAGGCCCTATAACATGTGCCTGACTTCTAATCGGGGCCAATGCGATGTTCAAAATGCTGAACTGCGCTCTAAATTCAATTGTTGTTAAACGTCTTGGCCAGGTTGTGGTCCCCGGGCTGTCCAGTGCCCCAAAAGGCAGGGGCACTCATTGTGGCCGGCATAAAATACATTTGGCTGCCAGCTAAATGCACCTTGGAGGCACTTTTGACTTTGGCTCATGGCCCAAACGCTGCCCGAGCACACATTATGGCCAATGACCTGTCTGGGTGTGTGTGTGTGTATGTGTGGTTGTGTGTGTATGGACTACATTCTATGCCTTTATTTGCTGCTGCTGCTGCTGTGGCCTATGCTGCTAATGGATTTTAAATGAGCATCATAAATACTAAACCCGAAATTGCTCCAACGCCCACACACACACACACAAGCACACACACACACAGATAGAAGTCGCTGCTCTCTCTCTCTCTCTTGGTTTAACAAGACGCTTTGCTTTCAGTCGTAACTTGGCCTTCAGCTTGAATGAGAATTCGCTGTCTGTTTGGTTTTTCTCATATTCTCCACTTGCTTATTGTCATTTATTCTGGTTTTGTGCTTTTGTCCGTTTATGTCTGCAACATGTATGGAAAGAGTTAGGCGCCGAGCATTTAGCCAGCTTTCTGTAATACCTTTTTATGCCGCTTAAGTGTGCCTTCAAATTTGTCATTAAGTTTGTAACGTCTCAACGGATTATTTTCACAGTTTCTTTCATTTGCATAATTTTGCGTCTTAAGTCTTTAAGCTGCTGCTGTTCTAATTTTAGCCAATTTATTGTTATTTTTATTTTACTGAGATTTTAGAGTTTGGGTTTGTAGTTTAATATACTTTAAGTGAAATTTCTTATCTTGTTTTACATTTATATATTGGAGTATTTTAGTATTTGTCTGTTTCTATGCGAACTAGTCCCTCAGTCTTAAGGCTATCAACTTAAAACTTTGCACATGCTCACTATGCTCCTTACATGTATGGGAAATTCTATTAACATCGGACGACCATATCATATAGCTGCCATAGTAAAGTTCGATCGAACAGTAAGTACTGTAAAATATGGGAAATCTTCCCTACTTTAATATATCTGCAAAACAGAAATATCTATCAATATTGAATCTTCGGCGTGCCGAAGACATCCTACTCTCTCGTTCTAACTCAACCTAAGTCTATGCAAAACTTTAATTTGGATATATTATTTATTGTTTTCTTTATTTTATTTTTATATTTTGATTAAATTGAAATATTTTCCTACACTTGTTATTGTATTATTTTATTTTGTTTTAAATAAGGTTGAGCTGGTTTAACTTATTTATTTTATTTGTGCTAGTTCGCCTTTTTCTTGGGCAGTTGTTTTGGCTTTTGGTTTCGCTGCTGTGCCAAATGGCAAGGACTATAAATATTTGTTACGCTGACGTTACGAGTGTGCTGCATGTGACACACACACACACACACACACACACACACACACTCACACATGCTGCTGCTGTTGTTGTTGTGTGTCTACTTTTGCGTCTACAAATCCGGCGTGTAGCATAAAAATGACTGCAATTTATGTTTTCCTATGAATATATTTGCGCGCCCCATCGCACCGTACACACACACATAGATATTGCACACTCCAGTTTCCTGACAACAACAGCAGCAAAACGCTGAATATCCTAACTGTTACTCTATGTGATTGCATAAATTTTATGCAGATTTCAATTGTTGTCATTTTTAGTGATTTTTATTAAATGCAACTAAAGTGACAAGATTATTGCGCATACGCTGCGTGGGCCGTTGCATGAAATTTAATAATGTTAAAATGATAAAGCGGTTAAACCGGTTGCCATGTGCACACACACACACACACTCTCAGACACACGAACACACCCTCTCACTGGCTGCCCGTTACCCAAAAGACTTGTCAGCTAATATAACAGCTTGAGACTTGAGTCGCCTTCGTTGCCGCAGGAGCAGCTTTTGTTGTGCTGTGGAAACCAATAACTAACAATCAACTGCTGTGTGTGTGCATGTGTGCGTCAGTGTGTGCGTGTGTGTGTGCCAGACACTTTATGGGTCTGTCATGTGCGCGGCTTTTGGGTCACGTTGATCATGCGACAACTGGACAGGCAACATTTGTTCAACAAACTGCAGCATTTAATTACAAAAAGTGACAAAGAGCACAAGCAAAAAGAAAGAAACCAAAAGAGAAACGCAGAAAGCGTGGGAGAAGGAGAAAGTGCAATACAACGAACATCAAATGTCCTATTGAAAATAAATTATGTTGAAGCTAGCAAAATATTGCATAGAGTAGGAACTGAATTAAATCGAGATAAAACAAAATTGAACTAAGCACAATTATTCAAATATTACTTGCTCTACATTTTCAGATATTATTTAAATTAAGTATTAATAATTTATTGATAATTGATATTTTAGATATTTTATATATCATAATTTTTTAAATCACAAAAATTAAAAAAAACTATGAATATATAAGGAAAAATATTATTTTCAATTTTTTTCGATTGCTTTCGTCTTGACTAAATCGATAAATATCGATAGTTGTGCTTTTTAGCATATCTATATTTAATACTTATCCAAAACAAAAGGATATCAATGAAGGAAATCAAATAAAGTGTTCAAGAGATATTTCACTTAAACATAAACTGTTCTTTAAACTAATAACTATCGATAATGATAAAAAAATCTATAGGAAAAACTAGAGATGACCTTATCGCCAATTCATTCCAGAGTTTTGCAACACTTCTTTTGTCCAAAGCGCAGAGAGGCACAAATTCCCAACAAAATACAGAGAGTTTTTTAATTAAAGCAACCAAGACTCTATGAATTTTCTTTTGAAGGTCATAAAGATAAATATATTTATATAAACAGCTTAAGAGGAAGGTTCATAGATTTACAGAATATTTCAAAAAAATAAACAAGAGGACGACCAAACCCTTGCCAGACAAATAAGAACCCATAGAACCCATTTTCCCAGCTATATTGAACTACTTGTAAAACCAACTGGCTACGTAAATATGGCTCACTTCATAACAAGCCCACAACAAAATTGTAAGAACCACTAAAAAGCCGAAAAAAAGAAAACTCTCAAAATCGCTGGACAGGTCATAAATTTTGGGGCTATGGCAGGCAGTTCTTTCGTGTTCTTTCTTTTTTTTTTGCTTGGCTCCATTTCGTACCATTCGAGTTCTTGAGCACCCCGCCTGGTTCCCCCATACTCACAGTTGACATTCAGTGTGACGCTCGTCTCCAGCGTATGCCCCTCGGGCATGGCACGATTCCAAACGACGCATATGTACTTGGCACCATCGTCGGCCCGTCTGGGCAGTATCTGCAGTGTGGCATTTGTGTAGTGGTTCTTGGAGCCGCCCTTTAGCGCATACGACTGCAATGGCACTTTGCTGCCCTCGCGGAACCAGCTGCAATCATACGAAAAGAAAGATAGTCCTAGTGAGTGAGAGCGAGGAAGAGGAGCATGGAGATTCAGAGAAGGACAGCGATTTAGTGCCGCAAAAAAGAACTGCATGTGCCGGCTGGGATTATTAATGAAGGCGACCAGTTAAGTGATTTACTTGCCGCCGGATGTGCTTAAAACTGTCGCTGACCACAGCGGCGACGACAGCTGTGAACCCAAAAATGTATAAAAAATATTCACAAAATTATACAAAAAATTAAAGTATGCAAAGGCGAAGCTGACATACTCTCACAGACATAAACTTAATAAGCATATGTTACTTTAATTTATTTAAATTAATTTAAATCGATAATTTAATCTAATTACTCCACTAAATATGTTAATGTAACTGTTTCTGTTACTGTTGCTGTTGTTACTGTTACTGTAATTGTTATTGTAACGGAAACTGTTTTTATTCGAACTACATTTTCTGTTACTATCACTGATACACTGAAAGGAACCTGTTCATAATTATCACAATTATTATTACTGTTACTGTGGCTGTTACTGCAAATGTTCCAGCTACAAATACTGTTCCTATTATTGTTACTGTTACTGTGGCTGTTACTGCAAATGTTCCAGTTACAAATACTGTTCCTATCACTGTTACTAACATAAACATTGTTACATCTTCTGTCACTGTTATTTTGTATTTTATTTTACTGTGAATCTTAATGATATTGTAACTGTTACTTTAACTGTTAGTGTTACTGTTAGTGTTACTGTTAGTGTTACTGTTAGTGTTACTGTTAATGTTACTGGTAGTGCTACAGTTACTGTTACTGTTACAGTTACTGTGACTGTGACTGTTTCTGCTACTACTACTGCTACTGCTACTGTTACTGCTACTGCTACTGCTACTGCTACTGCTACTGCTACTGCTACTGCTACTGCTACTGCTACTGCTACTGCTACTGCTACTGCTACTGCTACTGCTACTGCTACTGCTACTGCTACTGCTACTGCTACTGCTACTGCTACGGCCACTGCTTCTGCTACTGCTACTGCTACTTTTACGGTTACTGTTACTGTTATTGTTGCTGATGCTTTTACTGTTACATAGATTTACATCATATATTAATATATATACATATATATATCCGAAACCTGTGCAGGTTGTTAATGTTCTCGCAAAACTGTAACATGGAATTCAAATTTATTATGCGCTCTTACGTTATCGTAGGATCCGGTGAGCCGCCGATGCTGCTGCAGGTCAGCTCCAGTGGTTTCTCCTCGGTGGCCACCGCAATATTGCCGGGCGTCACCATGGGCGGATGTGGTGCTGTTAGCACGGTCACATTGTAAAACTCCTGATGCACATCGGCGCCGGTGCCTTTGGCCTTGATGCGGCACTCAAAGCGACCATTGTCCCGATTGTAGGAGGTGTTCTTAATTTGCAGATCGTAAAGGCCGCGGCCCGGCCGAAAGTCAAGTCTGCAAAGGGCAAAGCGAAGAGAAAAATAAATTGTTAGATGGTTTTTTAGGGTGGGTGGGTTTATATGGCGTGAAGCTAGAACGAACAAAAAATGTTTTCAGCTTTATGTAAATTAACTGCGGACATACTTTGTTAATTTACATAGCTTTGTGGGGTAAACACGGCATGTGTATTGTATTTGCGTTGGTTTAAGAGAATTCAAGGAGCAGGTGTTTCTTATAGAGATGTCTAGTCGCTGGGGTTTCGCTTTTGTAAAGCTCTTCAGCATGCTAATGTTGTTTTAATAATAATAATTTAAATTCTTCTTATTATTGTTATAACTACCTGTATATATACATATATTAATTTAAAAATAATATAATTAAAATAACAATTGTTATTATTATTATCTTTATTTTTAGTATTACTATTATTATTATTAAATCTTTATTTAGCTGGCTTGTGGCTCGGGGCTTCGTTTACTAAAAACAAAACTTTAGGTACCAAAAACCAGCATTAAATTCGAATTTTAATGTACAATATTAATAATAATTGTTTATTATAATTATTCTTCTTCTTTTATAATAATAATAGTAATAGCCTGGGGTTTGATGAATCGCTTGACGACTATGCTTCTCTCCCTGCTTTTTTGTATTAATTTAATATACATTGTATAAAATAAAATATATATAGTTTGAAATATATTTGGGCCTTACAAATTGTAAAAAAATATTTCTTAGCTATAAATAAAAACATTTTTACAGTTAGCTAATCCTTTGACGTCCAAGAAGTTGAAGATTTTTGGGTATTTGCAAATTTGATAGCCCTTCTGAACTAAGTAATCTTTAAGTCAAGAGTCCCAGAGTTCTCCTTATTAAAGAACTTTCCTTGCCACGTTTTCGAGTATCCTGTTCTGCTGTCCTTTGTCCAGCTGCAGCAGTTTCTTTATGTTGTTGTTTTCATTTTTTTATTTGTACTTTTCAGTTTGTTGTTTATTTTTTATTTTTTCCTTGGCTTTTGTGTGAAGCATTTGGGTTTCGTGTGGCTTAAGAGGAGGTTAGCGAGCGGCCGCGAAACCAAATGAAAAATGCTCATGGCAAATTAAGCGTCGAACTCATTTTTGTAAATTTATTAGCTTAATTTTGAGTCGGAAGGGAGGGGTGTACAGCTTCTCGGTTGCCATGACGCAGGCAGCCACATTACATTTTGATTAATTTAACATATTTTCTTTTTTTCCCCACTTATTTTTCTCTGGCCATGGTATTTGCTACCTGGCAATGGAAAGCGCGGGCAATGCGACGTACACTTAGAGAAAGGCCGAGTATGTGATGCTCAAATAAAATGCATATTGATGAGTAATTGAGAGCCTTGCCCAATTTGGCAGAATTATAAAGTTAAATAAACTTTAACTTGTCGCAAGCATAGTTTATTTATATTTGAAGCATGCAAAGTCTTATAATAAGCAGTTTTTGACTTAAATCTAATTTAATAATATTTTATTTAAAGATAATATACTACATATATGTTATTTAACTTTAACTATGTTGGTGTTAACCATAATTTAACGCGTGGTTTTTCTCTCAGTGTACTCTAAAGGAAAAACTCAATCAAGCGTAATAGCTCGAAACTGTTGAATACTTTGTGGCTCTGTCGCGTTGTTCAAAGAAATGCTTTTAATGCCTAGTCCTAAAGGTTCCCAGCAGCTACTGTTGCTGTAGTTTCTACCCATATTCTAGCCATATTCCCACACTTCTGCCCCAATCACCCTCCCTCGCGTAGCCCCTCGACTTTATCAACGTCATCGTCATTTATTTAGCCCAGCCGCCGCAACGCTTTGTGTTTAAGTTTTAATTTCTCTTGATGAGATTTTTTCTCTGCTGCAACCACAAACCTTGTAGACATATAAGTGTATGTGTGCGTGTGTGTGTGTGTGTGTGTGTGTGTGTGCAGGGGCGGTCGGGCGGCTGGTTATATAAATCATGCACTCGACATTATTAAAGTAGATCTTATAAACTTCTTGAGTGCATATGCATGCAGACGAGGGCAAAGCGAGAAACTTTTGAAATAAAATTTCAATTTTGATAACTTTTATGGCAACTCGACTTGCTGCAGCACTGCTGCCAGAAGAGAATGCAAGGGTAGGGGGTTAACCACACACATGTGCAGTTGTACAGGCAAATGCGGCGCACTTCCGTTCTGCCAGCTCAAATAGCAATTCGGGTGTTCTCTATTTTCTTCAGTTTTTCAGCTTCTGGGCCCAAGGAAATGGCTGCATTTCTACCGTTACCAGAGATTTTCCTTCATTTCGTATACCCTAGAGCCAGGAAAATCGCATTAAAGGGTATAATGTAGTTGGCAGAAATGTGGTTCGCAGGCAGAAGGAGAATGTGTATTTTAATATATTTTATATACTTATATATATTATATTTATATCAAATATATAAAGTATATTAAATAAAGTAAATATATTTTATTTATTATTAAACAAACTTATTAAATATATTAAACGCATTAAATATATAAAATATTTTAAAAAAAATATACAATATATCAAATGTATTAATTAAATAGATGTATATATTAAATATTTTCAATATATTAAATATATAAAATATATCAAATATATTTGGTGTGTTTAATATATTAAACATATTAAATAGGTAACATATCTTAAATATAATAAATGTATGAAATTTAGAAATATATGAAATACATGAAATAAATGTAAAATATATTAAATATAGTATATATAGAAAATGTATTAAAAATATATAAAAAAATATATTGAATATCTTAAGTTTATTACATACTTTACATTTAAATACATAAAATCTCCAGTATCACATACAGTAAAAATGTTTTCTCGATAACTGTCCAATTACCCAAAATCAATAAGTATCGATATTCAATTTGTTAAGGTATTCTAAATTTGGCATGAAGGAACACCTATATCGAACTTATTTTACTTTTATGATTTTCCGAGAATCAAATATGAATCTGAAAGCAGGGTAACTGCCAGTCGGGCATTCCCCGCTAGAGCATTGCTACATGTTTTTTCTTGCCGCTGCATTTCCGGCTGTGACTTTTACGAGGCTGCGTGTGCCTGCGTGTGTGTGTGTGTGTGTGTGTGCCAAGTGCTGCAGCTCAAGCGAAGCACATAATTGCCTCTGCCCCAGTCACTGCCTCAGCCACTGCCTGCTGCTACTGCAGCTGCTGCTGCCGCTGCATATCCTTCGCAGGACCAAAAAGGAATTTCTAATGTGAAAATAAGTGCTGCCTCCGTTATTATGTTGCATCGTCGCAGAACTTATGCAAAACAGTCGCAGAATTGTTATGCAAATTGCAGCCAATTACATGGCAAATGCCTGCCCTGCCCACTCGCCTCTCCCAGACCCGCCCCGCCCCCTCCTTCCATACTGCCTCCACCCTCACGTTCTCCCCCGCCTGCCGAGCATATCTCACAATGAGCACTCGTACAACATAAGTGAAGTTGCCTTCGCAAATGCATTGAACAGCTACACTGAAGCGAACAATTTCGGGGTTCTGCTTGATTATGAGGGTCCGAAAAAGAATACTTCAGACAGACAGACTTTGCTGTCAAGTGAAATTGACTGTCAATAATACATAACAGACTACTATGGTAATTAGAATAAATATTTAATATCATAATTTACCAATTAAAAATAAATAAAAAATAATTTGAGTCAATATATAAACAATTTTTTTTAAATTTTAAATCAACTCTTCAATTAAAGTCGAACCTAAAGCAAACCCGCAAAATGGTTGTGCAAATTATTGTTTCGGCTACTTATATAAATTTTTTAATTTTAAAATAATATTTCAACATTTTTAAAATCATTTTAATGCTGTATTAATATTTTCAGTAAGCCAAATGTACTTAGTTATATTACAGTTGAATTTTCTTATTCATAATTTTCGAAATAAAATTGCATAATTTGTGACAACTTCCGACACTTACAAAGCTGTTCATATTGCCAACGTGTCATAGACACGTGTCTATGTATGCTAGTCTTGAACCAGCGACCTTAAACTTGTAAGTTCAACTCTCAGGATCCTAAACGTCGCAGCATCAATACATTACGTTCGCAAAGCCTAACTTCCTGGCTGCATTAATGCGCCTCTCCCAAACTCTTACCATCTTTTTTCCTCGGTAGACTTTTTCAAAGCCACATCTTGGTACTCACTTTTGACCCAAGGAAAGGTTCTGTAGCTTATCAGTCCGCCAAGACAAACACCTGAATGGCAACTCAGGCACTCGGAACTAAACCTAGACCAAGAACTAATTAGAGGTCCAAGGATAAGGCCTAATTCGATGCCTGTAGCTGATATATTGTGTTTAATTCCAGCTAAATAGACCCAAAATTAGTTTGGGGTTAACAAATTGGCAGATAACTTCTGGATGCACCACGAGCTGTCTATAAGTCGATTATCGATACACAGTAAAGTCCTCTTATAGTTCAACTAACAGAAAATTAACTTGGAAAACAGCATAGAAGTTTCATCTGAAAGTTGCGGTATATCGATAGCTATCGATAGTTAATTATTGTGTTAAATTTTTTAAATTTATGTCTTAGCTCGCGATCCAATTAACGGGTGAGTTGAGCCAATCAAAAAGGCCTAGAGATGTGCAAGTGCATTTCCTCGTCAGTCCGATAGTCATTTAACGATAAGTTAATTTAATCACATATTTTTCAATAGCCGTTTATCGATAAATCAAATTGTTCACATTTTTGCCTGAGTGTAGCCAACGTCTAGAGACAGGCACACGTTCATCTCTTAGCTACCGATAATCCTCCTCTTTTCTGTGCCCCATACAGGCTGAGGCATGCCACGCAGCTTGTTAACTGTAACTAAAGCTCGCGTCTGCTCGTTAGTGGAAGCCAAAACTACTCGTATAGCTGCCAGATTATGTTATTATCGGGTTTTATTATCGAGTCTCGGCTCGGCGAGTCCAGCATGTCTGGCGTCTTGAAGAGCTACCTTCGGGGCTGCCTGGCTGAGCAGGTGTATTTTTTTCTTCATCCTCCTTCGCTGTATTCTATGGCACATTAAAATGGACGCAGGGTTGGGGGGTGGGAGGGCGGCGCTGGCAAGAGGGGGCGTGTGTGCTGGCTGTTCGCATGCCAAGGCGCCGTCTCATAAAAAATAATAAACTTTCTGCTTCTTCTGCTTTCTGTAGCAGTCATCACTTTGGACTTGGCTGAGCAACTCCGGCGGAGAAAGTTTAAAAAGCGCGCGCCAAAATTGACGCGTAGCAAGGATATGGCAAGGACTCTGCCAGCCAGGCACCGCCCCCACCGTCCGGGCGTCATGTCAACGATGTGCGTTATGTGCGGATAATTGACTTTTAAAATGTGTGTGCGATATCACAACAACAACAACAACAGCAACAACAACGCGCAGCTGCCAAAAGGGTCGCTGCGTATAATTAAACGGCATATTGTCACGCATCCTTGCAGCGGGGCCCGAGCGAGGGTGCGGGGGCAGACCCTCAGCGCCTCAAGGACAAATGGGTAGCAAGGACTTTTTTTGGGCTCTGTTACAAAATGAATGCCGCTGTTGTTGTTGTTGCTGCCATTTAATGTGGCACGTTGTTGTTGTTGTTGCCTTAAGCAAATGGTGCATGCAATGATATGTGTGGATGCGAGAGGGTCGCGGCGACGGGTGCCAGGTTTAGGGGCACGTTTAGGAAGAAGGGCAAAATAAAAGGAAACTAATTCGGAATGAGATTAAATAAAGATTAAATTAAGTGTATAATGAAAATAGAAATAAAGGAAAGAGATTTAAGATTAAAGAATTGCGTTACAAAATAACCTATTATATTTTATTTTATTTCGGTTCTCTTGTTCATTTATTAATTAGAATTCAATAAAGAATATTGCAGTTAAAATAAAGAAAACAAACATTCGTTTTATGAAACTGAAATTTGCGGCAGCGTCTGCCAAAATATTAAAATATTCAGAAATTTGTATTTCATAAAAAAAAAGTTTTATGACAAAACAATAAATATGATTTTTTGTAGCCTTTTTTAAAGAAAAATAAACTTAAGATGGAAGAAGCGGGAATACCCCGACCTTACCCGTGGTACGTTTAAAATAAATTCTCTCAAAATCTATGAAAATGAGTTTTAAACCGATCGGACGGTAAACAAAAGCGTTTTTCAACCGTTTTCCGCCAATTAACCACATTTACGTACTCTTACAGTATGGGCTGTGCCTTGATCACCAATCTGTCAGTCAGGACAAACAGTTTAATATATAGAAAGATATATAAAGGTCTTATATAGTGCTAGTTCTGCGAAGTCTTCCTGACTTTCTTAAACTTAACACAAAAATATTGACGATCCTGCCAAAATATATTCTTCTTTATTTAGTTTCTATAGTTATATAATTTCCCTCGCAATCAGTATGAATCAATCTATCGATAGTCACAAATTAATTGTTGCATAAAATATCGATAAGAATATTATTAGCAATATTTTCTAATCATAATAAAAAGCGAAGCTCCCAAGAAAGTCACCGCATAATTGAACTACACACGCAAATCAACACTGCTCAACATAAGCAGGCTTTATTTGCTTTTAGTGCTCATCTTTTAGCATTAATCCACAATAATATGATTAGGATTTGACGTGTATATGCCATGACCTACAACAATCGATTACGGATAGATGTAGCCAAAGGGGAGGGGGAGGAATGGCGACAACAAGCGAAGCAAATGATGAAACAACCGACTCGACTCGAGGCCTCAGCATTCATCAAGTTATTCACACAATTTCCGCCCAATTGTAATGACCCGCCCCCTTTCTCCCGGCTGCCATCACCCTGCTGCCCCCTGGGTATACCGTAGTGTGTCCAGTCGAGCCATTCGTCTGTCCGTCTTGTCCAGTGGTTTTGGACTGGTCCAAATGACGCTGCCAGTGACTTATTTATGCAAATGGCCATAACAAATGAGGCGCACACAGACAGCGGGACGGTTGTGGCGGACAGCGCGGGGGAGGGGGGGGGAGCGGTCGGTTTGGCTGGGTGACAAACGCAACTGAGTGCCGACCGCACTGTGGAAACGATTAATTTGGTGCTGGGACACAGTCACAGTTGGCATTGGAGTCAGAGAGACGCAGACGCGACGCCATTATAAAGGGCTGACCCTAAGGCAAAAGGGAACACAATGAGGCGGAGAGGGAAGCGAGAAAAGCGTGGGAAAGGTGAAGGATCGGGGAAATTGTCTGGACGACGCCGCCGGAGATGTCCAGCATATTGCTCAATCGTGGCCCAGAATGCGCTTGGGCCAAGGACTGAAGCGGCCAGAATGCGAGGCGGGTCGCAGTGAGGCAAGAAAATATCGAAAATGATATCGCAGCAAACAGCCGAAAGGGAATATCGCATTTAATATCGATGAAAATGATCGATAATATACAGTTAGGTAAGTTTCAAATATACTTATCAAAATTAGAAATCGGTTTTAAGTTTATCAAAGAAAAGCACTTCGATACATCAGATGAATTATCGATAAATTTAATTAATGCTGCATTAAATCAAATATATTTGACACGACGTTACTTTCCTATCGCACAGAGTCCTAGTTTATCCATATCAAAAATCGTTTATATCGCGCTATCGCACTTTTTTGTCGATACGATACATGTATCGATATATTAGATCAATTTATTTGACACGAAGTTTCTTTCTTATCGAACTTTTTTAACGATTAAAATAATTGATCGTAATTTTTGCCGCCTTTCTAGTACTTATATTGATATCAAATATCGCTTATATCATGCTATCCCTTTTTCTTATGGATACGATATATTCATCGAGATTTTCGTAGTCATCCCTAATGTAGTCAGGATTGTGCAACGCGGCAGAGGAAGCGTCCAGCGTCTGCTCATTATTGAAACATGTTGCTAACATTTGTTATGCAAAGGCGACATTCATGCTAAATGCGAGCGGGGGCGGGAGTGGGGGCGGGCACCGGGGGTCATGCTTGTTGAGTCACATGTATCTGTATCCATCATGCTTATTGGTATATGCCAACACCACCCCGACCCACCCATCCTGCAATACCCTCTTCAATGCACAGAGTTTCATTCATGCCGTTTATTTGACTTGGCGCTTGTGCAAAATTTCTATAAATGCCTTTGCTGTGCCACGCCCCTTCGCCCGTCTCCACCATTTCCCCTTACCTACAGGAACTCATCTCTATTGGCAATTTGATGCTATGTTTGGCTTTATCTGGACCTGTGCCATCACCCAATACCCCCCATACCCCCATCCCCCACAGAACCCCACTCAGCTGATGCTATCTTCTTTGGTAGCCTTTGTGCCTTCACAAATTCAATGCAATGCGTGGGTATATGAATGTGTGTGTGTGTGTGCGGGTGTGTGTCCTTGCTAAACTATTTACGTGTTTGCGCGGGGCCTTTGCAACAGTTTTGCAGGCGCTGCCTTTGCCTTTTGTGTAAGTCTGTCTGTGTGTGTGTGTGTGTGTGTGTGGTGCTTTTTAACGGTAAATGCGTGTGTGTGTGCGAATGACAGCAATGTGACTGGCAACAACAACAACAACTGCGGGTTAACATTCAACATGAATGTGTTATCCTTGACAGAGGCTCACTGTCAGCAGCAGCAGCAGCAGCTACAGCAGCAGGTGTGTTGATAAGGGGCAAAGGTCAAAGCTGTGCGCGCTACAACACTCGCAACATTCACTAATCAAATGTTGCCCAAGCGCCATTCAAAAACGGCGCTAATCAAATTGTTTACTTTGCATCTGTTAAGTGCAAATGAAATGAGGCAAGCTACGCAGCACAGTCCGCACCGAGCGTGACGTCACATCCATGCAATTCTGTTGAATGGAATGAGAATGTGAATGGAAGAGGGAATGGAAGAGGGAGGCAGAGGGAGCGCGCATTTGCATGAGCTCAATCACAAATTGACATGCACGCCTGCCACGGCAGGGCTGCAAATGTACCAAAACTTATGGTACACTGTACCTTTTTAATTTAAATAAATCAGAGAGATTTTAGCCTTTTACCTTGCTGGAATTTACTGTCAACATTGTACTTTTTTCTCCTCTTTAATTTCTTTTTTAGACTTAAATTAATACTTATAATGATAAGTTGGTACTTTTTAACCAATTTGGTACACTTACTTGTAATTTGTGGTACCTTATGGTACATATGTACAGAAATGCATACGCATTTACATGTGTCGGCATGCACGTGTTCTTTACACAACACGCAAGCCTGTGTATAAGAGCATTAAATTGCATTGAAAGCAAAACAACAAGCAACAACAACAACAGGCTGTTGATCGGCGTCCATTGCAAATTAGCTATGCTTCCAGCTGGAAATTGGGTTAACACATGCGCTCTCTCTCATGCAAAAGCAGAACTGCAGAATTTAACATAGAACGCTGCTGTCTAACATAAGCTGATCAGCGCCTTCTGAGCAGCGTTTCCAGTTACATATTTAGTTAACACTCACGCACTTTTTTGGGCATTGGAAAAAAATTACACAAGTTGCAAGCAACAACAGAACTCACATAGAATAATTGAGAAAATGGGTTAGCACATGCGCCCTCTCTCTCTCAGGCAATAGTAAAACTGCAGAATTGGAAACAGATAATTATTGTCTAACAGAAGCAGAGCTGCGCCTGTTGAGCAGCGTTTCCAATTGGATATTTAGTTGACACTTGCGCACTTTCTGGCTCTTTGGAAGCAAAGCTGCAATTAAAAGCAGACTTTACATATAGCTTTGCACTGTATTGTCAATTAATAAGCACATTTAACTATTAAAACAAACACAATATAGGCTTCCGCGTTTAAACTGCGTTTGCAGTGCGAAATTGTCTTATCTAGCACGTGCTCCGTTGCGCGAAATCCGAACACTAAAGCAAAGAGTATAAAATTAACTGAAAGCGGCTGCTTTTTACATTTATGTTAAATCGATTGAACAACAACAACAAAGCCTGTCGGTGATCAGCGCCTTTTGAGCAGCGCTCGCAGCTGGCAAGTCAGATGACTCTCGCGCTCTCTCAGTAATGGCAGAAGTAGTGTAGAAGGCAAAGGGGAATCAAATGCAGCTTGCCTAGCACCGTTAGTTCAAAGCAGAACAAGATAAAACTGTAATAAAACAGCTTAACTGGAAAGCAACGCTTCAGTTTTATTGTTTTGGCAAGTGTAAGTGTTTGTGTTTTGTGCGCGTATAATTAAAAATTAGAACTAAACGAAATAATAAAAGTGAATAAAGCAATTTCAAATAAATTTCAAATAATAAAAGTGAGTGAAACAAATTGAATGCAATAAATAAATAAATCATTTTGAAGCTAAGCTGAATGTCTTCAAGCGTTTAAAAGGAGTGAAAAATTATGTAAAGGTAGCTGCGTCATAGTTATTGTTGTTGTAAAAGGTAAGTGTTGTAAAAGTGCTGGAAAGGCCAGCAATGACTTTTCATATGTTGATAATATTATGTGTATTGAAATTTTGGAAGGGGAATTTATATGCGCAATGCATCAACTTGTCCATTTGCTAAGCGTCTTAGCATATATATACATATATGTGTGTGTGTTGATGTGTGTGTGGTGCTCATGCATATTTTGCCTGTCACTGATTTCTCAATAGATTTCACAGTGGAATATGCATAAATCATAACGGTTCGGGCGTTAAGCAAAAGTCAGAAAAACCGACAGTTGCAAAGCCAAGCACACACGCATACACACACACACACACACACACACTGGCAGCTGTGCTTGCGGCTTGCGTTTTATGCAACACTTTTTTGTCTGCTGTCAGTTTTTATTTGCTCAGCAGCAGTAGTAAAATTTTCTGCTGTGTTGTCGCCGCAGTCAAAATGACTGTGAAAAATAAATGTTAATATGCCAAGACAGTGTAAGAGAATCGTGTGGTCTGTGATAAGCTTGCACACACACACACACACGCTCACAAATATGCATAACTGCTGCACATGTGAGACGGACAAACGCTTGCCCCAACATAACCACACAAGCACAAGCTAGCTTTGCCCCCTTCTCTCTCTATCTTATTTGGCGTAATATACATAATAAAAGCAACGGCTACTTTACTACCACATCCACTACTGTTCCCGCATGCCATCTCCCAGTTCTCCATTCTTATACGCTCGCTGTCTCATACTCCGGCCGCCACGTCCCGTAACTTATAATCTGTGCGAAAGAAATTGCAGCAGCAGCGACGCCAGCGTCGCGTGTAACGCCAAATTTACGAGCAGTGCGCGCTCTTCACGCCTGCTGTCTGCTATCTGCTGTCTACCGCCTTCTCTTTCGCTCTCGCGCACACATTCAATATTGTTGCGGCGGCATATTTACGACTCTTATGTGGATGTGTGTGCGTGCGTGCTCGTACATGTGTGTGCGTGCGTATGCTGTGTGGACACTTTGCATATTTATGCGACAGCACATGATATTATAAATTTTATAAGATGTTTGTATTTACTTCGATTCCTGGAAACAACTACTTTTAGTGTTTATGTACATGTCAAATTTTGAATGTGTACATTTATTTAAAAATATCTTTGAGTGTTAAATTTTGCGTTAACATGTGTTGTATCTGAGTCTAGACTTAAAGCAGTTGCTATACGAACAGAAAAAAAACCTTTGTGAATTGTAAATATACTAAAAAATATGGCGGAAGATAATATAAGTTAATTTTATATGTACCGCATTTCGTTCTTTTAGCTTTTGATAATTATTAAGATTTTTCTAACTAAACAGGTTAATTATCATTGTAAACTAGATGAAATTAGACGGCGTTGCCCGGCGCTTCAGCTCGACTGCTTCTGCGAGCATAATACAAAAAGTTCTACATTTCTATTTAATTTATTATGTTTACTCTAGAAAAATGTGTGTGTCCTAATTAAATTTGTTACAGTTGTTTCTTTAACTACAGGCTTTAATTTCTTTGACTATCACCACAGAAAAATGTTAGAGCACAAAAAATTCGACATTTTTGGGATATTTTCTATCTCCTTCTTTGTCTATCTTGATTCTCTTCTTTTGTTGCTGCCGCCACGTGCTCTTCTTTTCGTCATATTTTGCATATTTTTGTCGGTTTCAGCTGTTTTTATTCTGTCTGCCGTTTCCGCAGCTTTTGTGCATAAATATGATGTTGATTTTTATGATTTTTATAATGTTTCATTATGTTGCGTTTTACGACTCATGCGGGAGCTGTGAGACGCACACATGGTCGGGTCATATGCGGTGCGGTATGCGGTATGCGGATGTGGATGCGGATGCGGATACACAATGCACTCACTTCGTTTCTGCTCTAATTTATGGGCTCATCTCTCTTGTGTTGTTGTTGTTGCTGTTGTACTGTTGTTGTTATCTACTTTTGGGCCTCTGCTTAACAGTTGTAACACTCGGTGCCCCGCTTTACACATTTTATGTGCGCTCAAAAGCCAATTTTGTAGAGATTTGGTAACGGCCCATGGCCACCAAGGAAACTTGCGCCCCATTATAAGCGCATAATCTTTAGAAAACACACACAAACACACGCACAGGCACACACACGCTCTGGCACACACTCGCATAGACACTGGCAACGAGGCTAAAAATGAAATGGCTAAGACCCCCGCCTAAGCTGCCTTTCTAAGCTATGCCCGTGCCTCTCATACCCTGCCCCCAAACTCCAAACACTACTATTCTGTGCTCTGGCATGTCGTTAGATAATTTTTCGCTTGGCTAACGCGTTACAGTGAAACTTGCTTAAGATGACTTTGCTTCCGAATAAGAGAATTCTTTATTAACATAGTTATGATTAGAATTGGTTTTATTTGGCAGAATTTGCTTAGTCCATTTATATATAAAATTGATGAAGTGTTATGATTTTATTATAATTTATTAACATTTGTATTATTTAGCTAGCTAGCACCAGGCTTTTAAAAATAAAAACTCTAAGTGGGAGGAAAGTGTGTTAAAATTTTTCACGAAAAGTATCTAAGCGTCGAACTAGGAAGCGGCAGGTCGTCAGTTCAAATTCAGTAGGTTTTAACAAAATTTAAGGCCGCTTGTGCGAAACCCAAATTTATTCTTTAACAAACTTTTACTTTTCTACTTGACGATTTGACTTTCTCGAATAACTTTTTGGATTGGTATTTGAAAATTAATCTAAATCAGGTCGTTCTCTGAGCTTCAACTACTGAAAACCTTGAAGTCTTGTTAGCCATTTGTGATTTTTTATTATCTTTTCTTATCGTTGGCTATCAATTTGTAACCTTTTCAACCGTAAGCAAGCTTGACTGTGCCTGTCAAATGAGCTTGTGGTGTAGCTGCTGCTCCTCCCTATTCCCTATTCCCTGTTACCGGTTCCAGTGCCGGTTCCGGCTGCCTTGAACAATTTTAAAGCGCACTTCTGGGCGCACATTGAACATCAGCGCGCTTGGACAACAGTTGGAGACGGCGACGGACCTCGTCTAATTTCTTTGGGCAATTTTTTTATGGTGCTCGCCTTACAAATGAGTTTCTGCTTGGGACAAGGCCAATTCCGTGGCTCCCCAGGGAGCGGGGGCATTGTGGAGGGCGTTGGGGTGGCGACTGGGCGGGGGGCGGGGGCGTGTATCAAGCTACGAGTTGGTCGTTCAGTTCTATTGCCTGCTTTATGACAGTTTCATAGACTTTTTATGTTTATGTCCCGAGCGTTTAGTGACGCAGCTGTTGCGCCATGGACATCACTTGTTCAACGCGGGGAGGGGCTGTGCGGGCGGGCGGCCAGGCTGGCTGGCTGTGACTGTGGCGGGGGGCGGGGGGCGGGTGCGGTTGCGGAGGCGTTGCTGTATTCATATTTGCGTTTCTTATCTGCACGTAATTAAGGCAATGGACACAACCGGCTGGTGTCGCTCCTTGGAGGCCTTTGCGCAGTTCTAATCATCGTCGCCATCAACATCATTGGCAGCGTGGGCATAGTTAAAGGGGGGGGCTGATATGGGAGAGGGAGACGTTTGGCTGTCATCGGAGCCCTTAACCCTTGGCATCCAAATAGCCGCCTTTATGCCACTGGGCAATCGTCTGTTGCCGCTGTTGCTGCTGTTGTTGTTGTTGTTGCTGTTGCCAAAACTATTTGCCTTTCACAATGCTCGCGGGAGCAATAATGTCTGGCACTCTGCGCTCCCCCTGCGCAGCAGCAGCTGCTGCTGTCAAAGCAGCCCACCAGCCCCTTGTGGCATCTCGTCGCAACCCCTCATCATTATTGTTTGTGCCGGCTTGTATTTATTTCATCTTGTTGTTGCCACCAAAAACCATGCTGCGAGTAATTCAACCAGCCAGCCCTCAACATATTTGCACCTGCGGCATTTTCCGACTCATACACAAGGCGTGCCTCACCCCACCCACCACCTCCCCTTTGTCATCTCAGCTTGCAGCTCTCAGCAGCCTTTCACTGATTGGTAACAGGTTACATTTAACAGTTAACAGATTTTTCCTGTTGATTTTGCGTTGAATTTTTAATTACGCGCACTTTAATGGCAGCTTCCTTCTTCATTTGTCTGCGCTATCCGTTTACCCACACTGGCTGTTCGTTTTGTACAGGTCACAGGGTTGGAAAACACATTCGAAATAAACTTTTTTGGTTCACAATATTCGAACTGATTTTAATTTTTGTTGGCATCAGGTAAATATATACGGATTCGCCGAAGCGTTTTTTACTGTAAGTACCGGTGTGGTAGGGTAAATTCTTGATCAGGTTCGTACTATATTCTCTATATTTATTGTCTATATGTCATATTTCTTGCTATGCAAATTCGCCTCTTCATTTTAAAGCTAATGTTATATGACTTTGCATAGCTCCGTCATTTTGCCTTTTGACAAATCTCGACATTTTTTAGCTTTGCAATGATGTTAACATACAGAAAAGAGATGGAACAACATGGAATTACTATATTCTAAAATTCTACCGTAAAAATCAGTCGAAAAATGCGTGTGGAAAAATTTAATTGATTTTAGCCATATGTCTATAAGGGTATTCCATCTGCCACGTAGCAATTTTTTTTTGTTTTCAATAAGAAAAAACTCTCTTTTCCAGTTGAAAATTAATTTGTTCTTCTTTGCTGCTGTATCATATCATTATCATCCGAGTTGTTGTTGTTGTTTCTGTTGTTGTTGTCTGCTATCAAATTTTGCGTGCTGCATTTTAATGAGCGTTCACTCCATATGCTTCCTGCGCGTTGCGCTGTCTCCGTCTGTGATATCTGCCCGCATCCTGGCTGCATTCTCATTCTGGTTTCTAGTTTGGCATTTCCCTTCACTTAATGAGCTACCCTTTCAGCCCCACCCCACGCCCCCTTTTCTCGCTCATAAACTAGTTGGCTTTAAGTCGAGTTAGCGTTAAATACACACATTTAAAATGCGGCGCATTAAATTTTTGTAGGTCGCACGAATGTCCTTAAGCCAATTTTGATAAGCGAGAGTGAAATTTCGTGCGGGTATTTTGTGTATGATACCACGCGCGCTCCTGTGTGTGTGTGTGTGTGTGTGTTTGATTGTGTATTCGTGTGTATGTGTGTAGGCAACGCCTCCTGCTCATTGTCTGCCAATGCTGTGAGCAGAAAAAAAATATTTCTACATTAAAGGTGACAGCGGCAGACGTTGACATCGTCTCCTGTTCGTGTCGCAGTTGCTACCACCGTCGCTGCCGGCGTCGCTGCCTGCCACATGGCGTTGGCAGTCAGGACAACGTCGAGGACGACACAGGAAACAAACAAACAGCGCAGCGCAGTGTAAACAGCCAAGATGGGGCGTGGTGCGTGAGGCGTGGCTGTTCGCAGTGCGTGTGTTTATTTTGTCGTAAATTGATTTTAACGGTGAATGACAAGCAGCAGCAGCGGCGGCAGCAACAACAACAGACAGCAAGAAGCACGCGCCGCATTTTTGCAGCATTTAAAAATGTATTTAAAAAACAGTAAACACAGAGCAGGTGAGCGGGCTGTGGGAGTATGTGTGTGTATGTGTGTAGAGGCATGTATTCATTTTTTGATTAGAAAAATTATTATATAAAATTTATGTTAGTTGCGCAAGCGACAAGAAGAAAGTTTATGGGCAGCAGCAAAGAAGAGCCGCGGGGAAGTGAGTGTGGTGAAAGAGATACGAGGGGCGAGGTGACTGCAAGACAGCAGCGAGAGGCCAAAGAAAATAAGTTACGAGTACTCTGTTCGAGAGTGTGCGACGAAGAGATATTCTGTAACCAACTAAGAATTGATTTAATATATATTTGTACTTCGATGGATCCACGCAATATGAAGAATTTATTCTTGAAAAACTACTGTGTTTGTTATTCGATCGGTTAATTGTATTCTACCTGTCTTAAGTATAGATAACGATATATATCGATGTATATATATCGATATATATGAATTTCCAGTTATCATTTGAGTAATCGATATATTGCAATGAATTAAATCTGCTGAGTAAACTTATATTGCAAAAAATGTGGGTCTACCTTCAAAACTTACTGAGAGATGCTCAAATAAACAAATCTGTATATCGATAACTATCAATTTACGTAGAATTGATGAAATTATCGATATTTATTAGATTCGCAGAGTCAGCTTACATTCCAAAGGCAGCCTGGCAGTATCTGGCTTCTACGGTCTCTGGGTTATGTTTAAAAAAATGCAAACTGACAATCGATAGATATCGATTTTATAAAAAAGGGTGAAGCTTTCAAACCCTATGTCGGCCTACCCTATTCCCGACATACATTTTCAATGGGTACAGGGTATGAAAAGAACAGCTAACAAGAGGCAACAGAAGCCCCCAAAGGCTGTTAATGGCTTCCTTTCAAGGCAGCCATGTCCTGCTGATGCTGCCACTGCCACTGCCGCTGCTGCCTACTGCTACTGCTGCTGCTGCTGCTCCTCGAGCTGCTGTGTTCCCGTGTGCTCCTAAGTTAGCTAAACTGTGTGTTGCGGCAACCGCAAACAGCAGCAGCAGCAACAACAACAACAACAAGCTTAATAAATGTCGACACAAAAGGTGGAACTGAGCAGGCAAGAGAGAGGGTGTGTGTGTGTGAATGTGTGTGTGTGAAGCTGGCTGTCTTGCAACTTGTTAAGCAGGTGTTTCAAAATCACTTACGCTAAAACATAACAACAACAAAGACGCCAGAAACAGCGGCAGCATAAATACAAAACTTGTCATGGTGGCTGCCGGCTAAAACAACAACAAATAAACAACGACAACAAAACAAACAACTTCAACAAAAACGAAGCAAATAAACATCAAATTTGCGTTGACATCAAATGCAGCACGCGGCGTATGCGCAATGTGCAACAACAGCAGCAGCAGCAACAACAACAACTATTTGTGGCACGACAGTGTCCACTGAGGCACAACTTTTGCGCTTGCTTCGGCTAATTCTATTATATAATCATAAAGTGCACATAAATATTTGATAAGCTTATTAAAATATTGTGCGGTAGAATAGATTATTTTCCTAGCTAAAGTTTTTCAAGATAAATATTTACAACATTTTTATAAATTACAATTTTTAATACAGAATTTCCTTTTCCTTTGACTGCGATATCGCTTTGCTATTGCTTTCATATCTTCCAATGGTATTAAGTGGGTTACTTTCGCAACTCTTCTGAATGAATGGCTTAGCTTATAGAGAAGATTGTTGACCAGAGTTAAGGTTTCGTATAGAAGCGTAAATAAGGCTGGGGAAGAAAAGCTTCTTTAAGAGATGGGCTCTGGTTTGGGACGGGGAAAAGATGCCAAGGCATGGCCTTGTCCAGCCCAGCTAAACACAGTCGAGGAAAATTTATTTTTGAAGAATAAGTTAACATCAGGCTTAAGAAATCATATAATTTGACTTTCGGTTTATATTTTGTGGAGAAATAATAATTTTTCAAAATTAAAACTTATTCAAAATGTTCTTTGTTCATGTTGCCTGATGACGCACTAGTTGCTGCGAAAAATGTTGACTTGTAAAGTTTCTGGTAACATGCAAACTTTAAGCTTCCGGCACAAAGGGTGAATGTGGCACAAAATGTTTTAGATCACAAACTATAATCAAAATGCGATCAAAGTTTGTGCTCTAAACACGGGTTCGTTAACACTAATATAACAAAATTGGAATGGAATGATCAAAAGTAGCCTTACCAGCTTGATGAGGACATATGTATTTTGGTGTATTTTGATTTTGCCTACGAAGTGGAAAGCTCATAACATTGCCAGCGTTTGGCCAGTATAAAGTGCAGTTGCAAAAATACAACTGAATAATTCATAAAGTTGTGGAGGAGCAAGCCGAGACTGTGGTTAAGCTTGTGGGCACAAGGACGAAGACGAAAAAGAGATATTCCTGCTGGTTGGCCGAGGCCGAGGCAACTGTTTCCTGTGTGCGTGTGCGTGTCGTGGCATGGGCCGCGTCTATGTGGCTGCGTCTGTTGTGGCGAAGGATGGCGGCCGGAAGTACACGTTGACAAGTCGCACTTCGTACAGCGGACAACTTCCGGCGTCGCCTCCGCTGTTGCTGCTGCTGCTGCTGCTGTTGCCTTTTGCGGTTGTCCGTAGCGCAGAGCACTGGGAACTTTATGAACTCCACATGACGGCGGGTGACCATGTGGTTGTTGTTCATGTTGTTGTTGTTGTTCATGTGGTGGCAGTTGTTGTTGCACGCGTATTTGCATAGAAGGTCACGTGTACTTGCTATGGTGAAGTGTGTGTTGCAGGCTTAAGCCAACTTTAAATTAAGCTTAGTGGCTAAAATTAATTTACGCATTGCCATGCTGCATAACCACGCCACAACAATAAACAGCAACAACAACAACAGCATGTACACACAACAGCAAATGCCACAAGGCGCGACACTCTCAGCCATATACAGCCTCTGACCCCAAGCTGGGGTCGCGCTCGAAAGCTGCAGTAAAATCACTGAACCTTAACCTGAAGCGCGAGGCGTTCCGTAGGTGCCCCTGCAACGCGGCAAGTCGTTAAATTTGCTGCACGCAGCACATTTAATGTTCAGCTTGAAAGCGTCGGTGCCCATTAGCAGAAATATATTTTTATATGCCACTCAAGTATTTTAAAAAGTTGAATTTTTCACCAAACTGCCTCGACGAAGCTTTAAAACACATTAATTAATAAAACAAAAACAAGTGAACGAAAATGAAAATAATGAATCTATAAAATGTGAAGCTCAACAATTTATTTAAATACAAAATTTACGCAGATTTAAGTCTGAAGCTGCAAATAATTAAAATATTAGGCCTAATATTTACCTGCAATATATATATAGAGTCTAAGAATTCTTAGTCTTTATTTTAAATTGCATAAGAAATAGGTTTTTAAATACATGAAAAAATCCTTGCATTTTCTCTTTACACTCTGAAGTTTACACTGAATATTTAAAGAAATTGTTTTTCACATTTGACAGAATGTGCGAAGATTTATGTAAATTTTACATAAAATAAATTGGATGAATATGTTTGCAAATGGAAGAAAAATCAACTTTAGAGAAAACATTTTATTTTTCCAAGACAGAAATTTTTATAGTTAGCAAATGTTTTCAGCAACAAATATTCAATTTTCACAGAAATCTTTGATAAAACTATTTTCAAAAACCGGCATCTGCTTTCAGTTTTAAGCATTTAAAATGCTGCCTGGATTAAAATTCTTGATAGGCTTTTGCACGTATTTGCACAATTTTAATAAATTGCTTAAGACTTTTTAAGTTCTATTGCAATCAAAATCAAGAGACATTAAATCAACAAAAAATATAAATTAAAAATAACATGAAATGAAACGAACCACCACAAAATATCTATAAAATTATTTAAGTTCTTTATGCGTTTATATAAGTTGTTCTTCTGCCTTTTGCAATTTGTTGCCGAAATATTTGATGTTGGGTCTATGAAGTGATTTATGCACATCTCCTGCTAGAGCAACATTCAAGCTTGCAGTTGAAAATAAATAAAAAATGTATATACACATATAAACACTTTATGCGATTGCCTGTTGAACAGCTCTGAATGCGACCAATTTATCTATTGTCCCTTTTTTTTTGTATTTTTATTGGTGCTCGCCCATTAACAAGAGTTTAATTGTCTTTGGGTGCACATTTTGAGGCCTGACAGTGCCGCAAACAAAAGGCAAACTGCTGTAAGCCAAGGGGCTGTGGGCGAAGGAGGCGTGGCCCTGACCAGGGTCTGGGCAAACAAAGCTGCAGACAGTTCTGCCAGGCTTTTTATATAACACACCAAGGACTTGGGGACTGCAGATGAAGCTCAGTTTACTCTCGATTGTGTCCTTTACTGTGCTTGATTTTTTTCTTTTGTATTTTTCTTTGCTTTGCTGGTTGTGTCCTTTTCGTTTTTTGTAGGCTGCATTGACACCAGACAAAAGGCTAATTGGAATGTTAGCAGGAGTCACATTTTTTATAGCCTACTTCAAGGCGCTGCCTTAAAACAAAAGGGCCCATATTTCCAGTAGGCATAATGCCCCAGCTGTTATATTTGTTGCTGGCAGCAAAATGAAAAATTGCCTTTTAAATGAATTCAATAAAGCGTGAGAATCAACAAAGAATCCGAATTCGTATAGCGGCTGACTTTTGTGGTATAAGCTAGCACGTGGGGCAGGGTCTGTGTAGGGGGAGGGGACTGGTTATATCCAAAACACGCCTACAAAACGACAGACAGTTAGCTGGCAGGCTTATTTGCATTTCAATTTGCATAAGTGTTGCCATAACCGCATATATATGAAAAAAAAATATGTATATATACACTCAGAGAAACAAAAGATGCTTAAATCAAAGTCGAAATTGTTTTTTTTCAGGCAGTATTTTTTAAATTTCATAATGCTTAAATACTAAGAATCACGTAACTATTGTAGGGGACTCTTGGCTACCTTTCAGAATGTAATCTCTTTTCTAGTCAGTAAATTCCTTTAATAAGTATTAGATTATATTATGTTTATATTAAAACGTCGTTTTTCATAAATCTAGTGTTGACCTATTTTAAGAATATTTTCGGGCTTAATGTATTCGAAACTGTGAACAACAGAATGGATTTTATTCTATTCAGATTAAACTTGAATCAAGTTCGCCATTTTTCTTTGAGTGTACATAGATACAAACATGTATAGATGTATATATATATATATATCTAAATATATATACATATTCTCATGGCGCTGATAGATGTTACGCCCCTGTCGCGACATGTGTGCGCGTATGTATGTGTATATATGTGTGTGAATATGTGTGTGCGTGTGTGTGTGCGGGTAGCACAAGTCAAACGAATCGGAACCAACACGTGTTGCCACATATTTTGATCTATGCATTTGTCTCTGTTCATGTGTGTGCGTCTGTGTCTGTGCGAGTGTGCACAAGGTAAAGGTTAAATTTTGACCCGCATTCGCATAAAAGAGATATAGAAATTGAGGCATGGGACGCCCTTTTGTCGGGCTGGGCTCCGCTATTGATAACAGCCGAATTTTTGCATAAATAGCAAAAATTATTGCGCACATCCATCACAAAATGGGAAATGTGTCAGCTTGCCCTGGCATTCGGCAGCAGCAGCAACAAAAACAACGACAGCCACAATAAAAGGCTGCAAAGACTACAAGAAATTGGTTAAAGTCGATTTAACAAAAACAACAACGAATTTTGAGTGCTCTTGCTTGAATAGGTTTCGCATAACTAATAGCTTAATCATGTTTTTCTTTGCTGTTAAACTAGAAAAGATTTGGGTCTGGGATTTGCGATTTTGATAAGAATAAAAGAAGTCAGCATAAATTAAATTTGATAATAAATGTCTGAAAGGATTTAATTTAAGAATAAAGTGAAATAATAACGAGAGAGTACGGATATCTTCTTTAATACCCTTGCAGACATATCCCTTTTGCTGATATTGTCCATATATATAAGGATCATAATGGAACTAAACAATCTCTCATTTGGTCAAGTTTTGGTCAATTAAGATTAATATATAAAAGGTTTTCATATTAGAACAAACTTTTCTACCGATCTTTGGTATGCCAACTCCGAATATATCCGGAGTCCGAATATATAAGATTGATAAGATTTTGTATATAAATAAGGAGCACAGTATAAATGATAAATGTTGAGTTTCCTCAAGATATCTTGATATGCAATAAAGTGCTCCACCCAACAGCATACTTTTCGACCGATCGCTTCTAGTTCAGCCATCTGATATAGTGGTCCGATCCAGCCGGTTTCGACATATATACTGACTGCAACAGAAACACGGCCCTATGCAAAGTTTCAAGACTTAAGATAGCCTTAAGACTAGGGGACTAGTTTGTCTAGGAACAGGCAGACGGACAGATGGACTGAAGGTATGGCTATATCTAATCGGCTGGTAATCAAGAACAAATATACTTTATGGAGTCAAAATTAAAATACCCTGTACAAGAGCATAAAAAGCTGAATAAATGCTTAAAAACATGAATTAACTATGTTTTAAAAATTATAATTATTCAGCGATTTTTGCGTCCAATCTCATGACCAAATCAATATAACTCCAAAAAAAGGGTATACACAAATGTTAGGCATCAAACAGCTGATACCGTCAATGCCAATGCCTGGCAATTTTTCGACTGATGTTATGTGAAGAGCTCCTCCTCGACGCCCAACTGTGTTTGGCTTTATTTTTGGTTTTCAGCAACCAAAAAATAAAATAAAAATAAAATTATTTCACGGGCAACCACAACAAAGACGCCAAAACAGCGGCCCCTGGTGGCTGCCTTGCAAAATTGAACGCGCGCGCTCGAAAATCAAAATTAAAAATCGATATGTAACAAGTACAACATGAATTTCATATTAAATTTCTTTTAACGCAATTGAAAAGGCCGCTTGCTGTCGGAGAATTTTTATCTGCACCAAGAAAAGAACGAAAAAAAAAAATGTTTTTTTGATTGTTTCCGAAATGTTGGCGGCACTCGAACACAAAATTCCAATATCATGGCAGAAACAGGCTAGCCCCCATAAAATGAAAATGAAAAAAAAAAACAACTTGAATGGGATCTGACAGCTGAAGAGGTGGAGCACAATGCTCCAATGTGGATGTGAATGCGTTGTTAAAGCAAATTTCATGTCATCTAGATGACAAAATTTTTGAAGAGGACAAAGTGCAAATGGACACCGAAACGGGCGGCATATGCCGTACCGTACCTTTTTCTTTTTTTTTCTCTCCCTCTTTTTGTTGGGGGTCAACTTGTCGA
The DNA here is from genome assembly GCA_035045885.1 of Drosophila borealis. NCBI lineage: Eukaryota > Metazoa > Arthropoda > Insecta > Diptera > Drosophilidae > Drosophila > Drosophila borealis. The sequence goes on along the minus strand of JAWNOR010000333.1, from coordinate 251,077 downwards.
GCCAAGCAGCTGGCATCCATCATCATCCACTAGCAGTTTAGCAGTCAACGAGCCTGCGTTGATTGAATGCTTCACATTTTATTTGGCATTAGAACATTTTTGCATTTCAAAGCAGCTTTCACTTGATTATGTTTCAACTTAATTGCTTTTGCGGCAGCATGAACTTTGTGCAGCTGGGAAAATGTAAGTGAATGTATTAAATTATATGGCTACCATATATCACAAACTTTATGCCGAAATTTTAAACACTTTGCTCTGGAATTAAATCCAAACATGAGTTTGCAATAGAGCCCAAAGATCAAATCAATTACTTTTTGTTGCCAACGTGCCAACAGTTGCACTGAAGCCACAAAAAAAAGTGGAAATGGTTGAAAAACCATCTACAATATTATGCTCAAAATGCAGCAAGCCATTTTGATACCCACATTTTTTTTAAAGCTGGGCAGTATTATTTTGTGATCAATGCCTTATTCATGCTTGGTAAAACCTTTTAAACAACATTCGTAAATCCAACAATATTAAAATATATATCCTGATATAACAAATAAATATTTATACTATAAAAAAATATATTATAGATAAATATAGCATGAAAATGAATGAATTTCAATGTGAATTTTGGAGTTTTAAAATGTTTGAAATGTAGTCAGAAATAATATACAATATTTTTGATAAAATTACATTAACAAAAAATACTAAAAACCATACGAAAGATGAGCTTATTATTCATATATTGTCTCTATATTTTATAATAATCTATTCTGGTAACAAAAATCAATATGAACAAAAGTAAATTTGATTAAAAAGTATAATATATATTTATGTATAGAGTGTATAAAGTCCATTTCCGATATCAAACAGTCATAAAAGCAGAATTAATTTAAAGGTATAACTAGAATATATAGCTATAACTAGTATGTCTAACTATAACTATATATAACTAGAATATGCTATAGATAAAGATATTCTGTATTCATCACATATATAAATAATATATGATAAAGAAGTATGCTTTAGATAATTCTGGTTTTAACGACTTTTCTTTTTTTATCTCTTTATTTATTATTATTAGACTCGAGGTAGATTTTGATTTTAATTAACTTAACCCCGAACCTTGAGCCAGCTAAATAAACAGATATAGAATATCTTTTGATCAATTCTACTATAAAATGATATATTTGAATGCGAAATACAAGAACTTCTTTTAAACAATTCTATTCCGATATGCTATGCTTATACAGGGTACCTTCTATTCTACATTCCGCAACATTTGTTGTTACCATAATGCGCATCCGTTGTAGCTGTTCTTGTTGTGCTTTGTGGCAACGCCATTAGCCCAGTCTCTAAGCCCACATAAATCAAGCAAATTGTTTAACGCGCGATTAGCAAAATTTTACAATAATTTTCTTTTGTTGCCGATCTGTTTGCTGTTTTTGCATGTTTAGCGGCTGCTCCTACCCATATTATATATTGGCATATACATGTATATGTATATACATATATATAAATATATATATATCATCTGGCCAATGAATGGGTCTGTGTGTGCCTGTCTCTTCAGTGCGTGATTGTCTCTTCTTGTGGGCATGTACTGTTGAACATTTTCCAAACGATTTGCGGCATACGCCGCATTGAATGTTTTTCACGCTTAAAATGCTCTGCAAAATGATTATTATGATTAATAAATAAATAGGCAGGGCGGCCAAACAGCACAATATTCAGCAGCAACAATAAGAAAATTCGCCACATTTTCCAAACAGCCATTTAAAGGGCCTTCAATGCTTGACGAGCTTTTCGGCGCTTTAATCAAGTTGCGTATACGCAATGTATTACCAATTATAAACAATGGCACAAATTGCTCAAATTGTGCAAAGAAAGTTGACGTTAATTTGAACATCAGTTAATATAATAACCATTTTAAGTAATATTTAATTATTTATTATGTTTATTTAAAATAAATACATGTGCATCAGTTATTAATAAAAATTAATAATATCAAAAGTTATAAATAATTATAATAAATTGTTATGGGAATTATATTATTAAATACACAAAATTAAATAAAAAAATATGTACGTTATAATTCGAAAATTGATAATAATTTAAATAATGAAAGCATTCAAAAAATATTTAAATATATAAAATATAAATTAATAAACACAATAGTTTATTATGATTAAAATATTTTAATAAATATTAAAAACGTGTACTTTTGTGCAATATTTTTAAATAATCATAATAATTTATTGTGAAAATTGTATTATAAAAATATTAAGAAATATGTATAATTACGTAATATAAGTAAATAATGATAATAATTGAATATGCGAAAACTATTTTAAAAATATATAAGTTAATAATAATAATTAATAAACATAATAATTTATTGTAATAAAATTAAATATTTATTATTTTATATGCATTGTAGAGTATTAATTTGAAGACATTTACTATGGCTTAAAAATAAATATACTATATGCAAAAATATTAATTATCATTAATTATTATAATTAAAGTAGTCTTCTTTAACTGTTTGCTATATTGTAATTTAACAGCGTTCGCAATTTTTTCTCTCCATTTCTCTAAACTTGTTATTTGAATCGCATTTTCTTTAATTTAACCGGTTTTTCTTTGCTTTCTTTTCTGGTCAATTTTGTAGAAACAATTTATTTTGCGTATTTCTCCCATTGTTTTAACGAAATGGTATAATAATAATTTCGCTTATGCTTACGGCACACAGCAGCGCGCACAGCTGCTTCTGATGGCCACGTTATCCTTATGCCATTCGAACCGAACCCCCAACCTTTGCCCCTGCAGAAGACCGAATAGCTCCCTGCCAAACCTTGGAGTATTAGCACAGGGAATCTCATCTTGTTTACACTGCATGCGGTGCTTGTGTGCACGCCCATTCATATTTCTAGGCGTGGCTGGCTATGAATTATCGCCTGCCAGATGAACATTTAATGATGTACACAACAACGGCGACGATGCCATCGATGTTGATGATGCCGTTGTCCCTGTCGTCATCCTTACAGCCATTGGCAATTTTAATAAATTTAACAGCTGAACGCATCGCGAAACTTTCGCATCTTTCATCTTTTATCAATAAATATTCGATAGAGCGGGCCATAATGGTGGAGGGGCGGGGCAGGGGTGCTTGTAATACTCGTTCCTTGGGCAGTTGAGTGTCGATGTCAGGCAGGCAATTAAATAAATGTGCAGCAGCAGACTTCCCGCAGCCACACGCCCCCAAGCCCAACACGCAGACGGCCTTTAACTTTTCGCCTGCTTATTGACAGGCCATCAGTGTTGAATTTATGGAGGCTGGCTGTGATTTATCAGACCATTGCACACAGGACACACAGACGGCTGGCCAAAGGACACGCAGTACAATACACACACAAACACAAACACACGCACACACTGGCACACTCTCTCTTGCACAACTTACCGATAATTCGAGTTAAGCTGCACATCGCCAATGGCCACATTCTCGAACAATGTGGGGCAGCAGGTCCAACGTGCCCAGTAGAAGGTGAAGTCAGTTGAATCATAATGCTCGGTGAAACGGCACTTGAGCACCAGATCGACGCCTTCGCGTGTGTCCAGCGATTCATCCGCGGCAACAGCCAACATCCAAAGCCACAGGCATGCTGCAATTGTGTGAGAGAGAGAGAGAGAAAAAGGATGAGGAAAAGCGGTTTAATAGAGAAGGGGTATTACATGGCAATGCAATTTGATTGTGTAAATTTGCAGCGCACATTTAATTAAGAATACGCCGTACAGTAAATCCTGCTGCACACGAACCAACTGCAACAACAACAAACCAAAATCCCAATACACATAGAAATAACTAAAAAGCACACACACACACAGCTCACAGGGAGGGGGTGAAGGTAAATGTATCCGCGGGCTGTTTGCCTGAACGGATTTGATTTATTTTATTATCGGAGCAACAGTCGCGGGTTCCGGCAATCAATACTAAAAATATTGTTGAAATTGTAGAAATTGTAAATCTCTCGCCAACAGAATGAATAATGCACACACACTCACACACACACACATACACACTGTGGCTCTATGTATATATGAAAAACTAGAAATAAATTGAGAAAATTTGTGCTTCGATGTGTTCCACAAATGTATATCGACTCAATTACATTAACATTTTACAAGCTCGTATTTATGGAGGCGCGTGTGTAAAAGGAAATCAAACAGGGGCCCCATTCGGCAGTTCTTGATTATAAATTATTTATATGTAGAGCATTTTATATGGCGATAGTTAGAAAGGGCCTAAAAATATGGCGTGAATATGTGTTGGATAAGCATCTATAGATCGTACTCAGTTCTCTGAGTATAAAATAAAGAATGTGTTAATTAAAAATGTCATATTTCGTATCCAATTTGATTACTTTGGATCACTAGTTGATAACTTGACAACCGATATCTAACTTGACACTCATTTGTTGCACTATGCTCCTCATCTTATCAACGGATCACTATATTATGTAGAAACGATCAAAAAGTCTTGCAAAATATTCCATGTTGAAGGCAATTTTAATCAAACTCAGCATTTCCGAGATTCACTATTTCAGTATTCAAAACAGAAGCGTTTATTTATTTTTTTTTTTAAAACAATTAATAGGAAAAATAAAAAAAAATACAACAGTAGCACACACAAATCAGAGGTATTTTAGCTTTGATAATTTCGGACATCAGAACTAACAGAAATAAGAAATGTGCAGTAACTCTAGTTAACAACATTTGCAAATAAGATTTGGATGTTAATATATTATGAATTGTTTGAGGACAGAAAATCTGAATTTATCGACAATAAGAAGTTCGTCTACAACCAAAGCATTGATATAAGTATAAAGGATATGGTATATATTATTGTAACTAAAAAAAATATATATTTTTTTTGATTATATAAAAAGTGACAATAATTGTTAATCTAGCATAAAGCGCTGCATTCCACATAATAACTGCACCTTTTTACAGGATATCTCTCGGGCAGCGCACTCTTATTAGCTTTAAAAACTAAAATTTAAACAGAAACCCATTTTAATGGGTTCTCAAGTCTTCCAAAATTGCAGCACGTTTGAAATAATTGTTGAAAATTTAAAGAAATCGATTTTGATAACGAAATCAAATTGTTTTGGGAAATGAACGGGGCAACAATTGAGTTGCCACATTGTGTGGTATCTATTAACAGTTTGAGCAGCACTGTGAATTAACAATCGAGCGCACAGTTCAATCAGTGTGTGTGTGTGTGTGTGTGTGTGTATGTGTCTGCAGCTAAATGGAGCAAATGGTCGAGTGGCTGCCATCGGGTCGAGTGAGACTCGCCCCCACCCCCCGTCCCACTCCGGAGAGAGTTGTTTGTACATTGTTCAGAGCGCTTAGTTTAAATTTGTCTGCTTGCAGTTTTTTAACCCATCACAGCAGCCAACCCCTAGCATGTATTTTGTTTGCGCAAATCTGTTTTTTGTGTGCAGTGCATATACATATATATATAGATATATATATATATATATATATATGTATACAAAACATTTTTTTTGCCAGCTCTTCATTGTTCGCTCAGACAGGACACAAAAAATAGTAATAATAATAAAAGAAAAGCGAACTAAACGCGCAATGTGTACACATGCATTTGATATTGTGTTGAGATTTTTCACTCTCCCACATAAAACAAACAGCTCAATGTACTCAAGTTGTGTGGGAGCGAGGCGGAGGGCCGGCAGGGCGGCAGCTGCATATTCAATTGCCGCCCGCAAAATTTTTTACATTCGACTACTTTTTGGCATAAAAAAGTTGTGCTTCAGAGCTCGTGCGCTCTGTGTTATTGTAATTAACATTGCGATTGTTGCTGTTGCATGGCCAGAAAAAATATCAAAACTAAGTAAAATGTTACAGATATACCAAAAAAAAAAACAAAACAAAATAAATAAATGCAAATAATTGCAACATTTGTTGGCTTAAATGCTCGCAGCATTTTGCTGAAAATATGTATTCCCATTTCCACTGAAACTGAAGCGATTTTTTTCTGATTGATGCCATTTGTTTGACGCTTTGTTTTATGCTTTGATTCTGTATTTCAGTTTTGTTAACATCTTAAAATATAATTTGAACTCTTTTTTATGATTTTAATGATGTCATTACGTTAATTGCAGTTCGTGATTAAGATAGGATATATAGTCTTCGTTCTCTTTGGCTTACATTTAATTGTGGACTTATTCTAATTTCAACTACAATGTATAACTTGCAATCTTTTATTTAATATATTTAAACCTTTTATGAAATTAATATAAAGGCAAAAATTAACTAAATACATTTGAAAAAATTATAATAGAGTTGTGGAGGGGCAACAGGAAACACGGCAAAGCAAAGCAAGGCAAAGCAAATGTGCAGCTGTGAATTTAATTTTGACTTTGCTGTTGGCTGCTTTTACCAACGATTTGCATATATTTATGCAAATAATTATAAACGTTTGCTGGCCAGCACAGGAGCCACTGGTCAACATATCCCCCTGCCGCCCTGACCCCTACTAGCATCATGCACACGTATTTGTGCTTATGTAAACTTCATATGCATTTTAATAAAGTTTTCGTTTGCTTTATTTAAGTTGTTTGCTGGTAAATTAAAATATGCGCGTTGCCAAAAGAAAAAGACAAACAAATATCGCTGCATTAAAGAGATAAATGAAGTTTTCTGTGTTATGTCAAGATATTTTTTTTATATTTGTTTTCATGCCGCAATGTAAACAGAATCTTGTTTGGACACAGCGAGCTGTACGCCAATGTGCATTTCAACAGTTAAAAAATCATTTTTTAAAAACCTCTGATGGATATGTACATTAAAGTTTGCCGGCAAGGTCTAAAAAGAGTTTCAATTGATGAACAAACTTTCAATTATCAATTAAATGTGCTCGCTCGATTAACTTTGCCACAATTAAAAATTTAATTTCCAAAGATTTTAAAATGTTTGCTTATTTTTCGATCAGGTATGCTCAGCCCTAAGATGCCCTGTAGTTATACTTATTGTTAACACATTTTTATACCCCGAACTCATTGAAAATGGGCAAAAGGGGTATCAGGTTTTTCTATATATGTATGCAGTATAGCTACCGCTTTTTTAAAACCTTTTCTACTTTCAACCAATCTTCAATCTTCTTCAATTTAAATCCCAAGAATCTAATTTAGTTTAATAGAATTTATGCACAACAATGTTAAAATCGACTCAGTGTGTGGCTTTCCAAGCGATTGTGTGCGACTTGTAATAATTAGCCATCATTAGGGCTTTAGCACACACAGCCACATACACACACACACACACACACACACACACACACACACATGCACACACTACTTCTTTGTATCTTTTCCGAGTATTCACTCATTTATGTATTTCTCTGGTGGGCTTATGAATTTTTCAATTGTGCTGCTGCTCCTTTGGTGGAACTTGCTGTAGTTTCGAGTGCTTAAACATTCATAAATGCAAGTGCACACAGCTCACTGGCACGTCTCACATGATGGTGGGCGGGGCTGCGTGGGTGGAGGCGGGGGTTGGGCCATGGTATAAGTTGACTTTTGAGGTTGTCGTCCTGCTGCTGGTTCATTTGCCTGGGCACACAGAGATGCCGGCACAAGTCAAAAGTCTACGAATTGCAACCAAAACAAAACAAACATACAAAAAATCACACACACACACACACACACTCACAAACAACAACAGGCAGCAATAAGAAAAACTTTTGACTTTTTACTCAATTCTGCTATGTTCTGCCTGAGGTTTCCACTGGCATTAAGGGGGGCGCATACGACTGCGATGTCTTCATAAGCCAAACGAAATCAAAACAGAAATGTAAGTAACATCATAGCCGAACATGAAATGCACTGAGCAAAACAGTATGCGATTTGAATAGGAAATGAAGCTCTTTTTAATACGATTTTTTAAGTGCACATACGATACAGACGCAGCTCTGACCAAGTGTGTGTGTGGTGTTTGCCTTATTCAAGGTAAAAAGAATGAAAGAAAGCATGAAATATTTTATTTGATTTTTATACGATTTTAATTTTAGTATTTTAATGAAAATTAAAGCAATAATGAAATTATTCGGAATATTATTATTTTATTTGTTTTAAATATTATGAAGGCTTAAGAAGAACTTTAAATTTTTTCTAACTCACAATGGGTTTTTTTATAATGCCGTTTTTAATCAATGGGTTCTAAAAATACAAGACAGAAGTTGCGATTTCACATCTGCAAATTATTTCAAATACATTTTGTTTAAATTTTATGATGTGAATTCGCTATTCATGTCCCGGAATTTCATAGTTAGATCAACATTAAATGTGGCAAATTAATATTTTTGTAACATACACAACTAGGCTGATACAAGCTTTTGTAATTAATTAATCCAACATTTGTCAAAGAAATCTATTGACGTTTTCCTATTAATATATTCTATTTCCAATTTCTATTTTATTTTCTATTGATAACAAACTTTCATTGTGATTAAAAGCATGTGAAATAGAGATTTAAAATTGCTGCCAGATTTAAGCCGGCGATCTCTCGGTTAGTCAGTGCACTCAGTCGGTTGGCCCCCGTTCTCTGTTTGTTCAAAAACACATCTCAAGATGTGTTCATTACGAACAGCAGAAGGCATGGCATAACCGCATAACAAACATAACTCAACTCAGCTCACAAAAATACTCTTTAAACAGGATACTTGAGCATACATATACTTCATGCGGCCGCAGTGTAATGCACTTTTAGCACTGCCGGCGTCGACGTATGTTTCCTGCAACTGACTGTATCTCGCTGAGAAACGCATACCCCTTCCCATTCTCCACTGACACACACACACATACACACGCTCGGGAACATTCCTTTGATGGCCTTGCCCAGAACCGCTCTGCACTAAACATCGTTGTGGTGGTTGCTTGCTTGACTTGTTTGTAATTATTTATTTCATACTCGTATAAAGTGTAGCATACTTTTGTGCGTAGACAAGAATTATGGCAATGCTGCCAGTTGTTATTTGTATTGCACAAGTGTGCGTGTGTGTGTGTATGTGTGTATTTTTTAAAAAGATTTCATGCTACAACGCCGAGGCCAACAAGCGACAGGACAACAACAGGAAGATGTTTGCCAGCAGTCGCCTCCTGCCAACTAATGTAAGTTGTTCATGTGTGTGTGTACGAGTGTGTGTGTGTGTGTGTGCTTGCCTCTATACTTAAAACAAGCTGCTTGGCTCGTTTACTTGTGGCCTGAACTTGTCTGCGCCTGCACACGGCACCCCCCAAATTCCCCGCTGCCGCAAGCTTTTGCTTTTCTTTCAGCTTAATGCGAATTTCTGCTTTTAACAACAGCTATTGCAATTGTTGTTGTTGATGTTGTTGTAGTTGTAGTTGTATGTTGTGTGGCATAACGGCATAAATATAATATGCAGTCTCGCCTTTTGCTGTTGTAAAATATATTACTTTTTAGCCACCAGCTCCCCCGTAACAGCCCGCTCCGTTAACCCTTCAGCTGTAATTTCAGCTCATAACAATTACAACAACAGCAATTGCTGTGCAAAAATCAACTACAATCTATGTGTGTGCTATATATATATATGTATGTGTGTATAAAGCAGACCGTGTAATGTGCTGCTGACATGCCTGGCATTGTTGTTGTGCCCATTGCTGTTGTTGTTGTAGCTGGTGTTATGGCCAAATGTCATAAGTCTTTAGTTGTAGGCACAAAGCTGGGGCAACGCAAGTTGCCTTTTGTATAACATTTTGGTCACGGTGTGAGTGTCTGTGTGTGTGTGTTTGTGTGTGACAAGCATATGGCAACTGATGCGCTTAACAAGATGCTGCTGCAGCTGCAACAGTCACATTTATTGCTGCAACAAATGATGCAAGCTGCCACTCGATGCGCTTACACAGCGCAAACACATTGAACACAAAAGACGGGCAGGCTCAAGGTAAGCTGCTGCTGTGACAAATATTTGCGGCACATAAAGCATAATAAGCAATATGGCCAGCAGTATATATATATATATGTATATACATATATATAAATGTACATGTGCATGTCGTCAATAAATATACGAGTCCACGAAGCGTTGCAATTGTTTCAATCAATCGATGGGCAAACAATCGCTTAAAGGCAACTCAGAAACTTAATGAAACCTGTCCCAAGCACACACAGAAACGAGCTGCTGCTTGTGGTGCACGTGCTGCAGCAGTTGTGGCAGTGGGTAGTGTATGGTGAGGAGGGTGTGGAAGGAGGGGGGGGGGGGCTAATGGGTAGCAGGGGCTGGCCTTTAAAGTGCCGAGACAACTCATTAAAATGCCAGCATGTGAAACATTTTGCAAATTAACTGCAAACGTTGCGTATGCGTAATATGCGAGAGAATGAACAAAGTATTTGCTTAGCCCACCTCCTAAAGTCATCCCCTAACGCCCCCTTCCTCGAAGCACACGGACGACAACGTGTAGGTGAAAGCGGTGGGCGGAGCTAAAGGCTGATGAGAATGACGACTAAGCTGGCAATTATAACAATTGAAAGGCGGGGCTACATTCGGAACCGAGGCGACTTGACAATGCGCTGTAAATAGCCAAAAAACAAAAATATACAAATATTTAAAGAGATGTGTTTAAAATACGAATTGTGGAACATATCATTAAATTTATGAATTGTAAAATATATAAATTTAAATGTGTTTAAAAATGAATACCAAATATCATCGAATAATTCATGATTATTTTTAATTTGGGGGTTTCCAGTTTTGGGAGCCCCAAATATATAAATTAATCAATACAAATTAAAATGTTTCAATTAATAAGTAATGATCTTAGGAAAATTCTGACCATAGAAAAGAAAGACAAGATTATAAATATAATATATAAAAATAAATATATAATAGAAATAAAAAAGAATAAGTATATATAAATATTATGAAGAGCGAAAGTGCAGCTATAGACCTTCTCTTTAAAATTCTCATTGATTTTTAATATTAAATAAATAATATTTATGTATAACTAATTTCACATATTTCTTAAACTAATTGTAAAGATCTTATAATACTTACATAAAAATAGAATGATAAATTTATATAAATAAAATATATTTAAAAGCCAAGGAGTACAAAAATTTATTTATGTATTTGATTATATTTATATTTTAACTATAATTTAAGCGAATAACTAAGCCCAAGCTTAAATCTAATTAAGCTCCTTTACTTTATCTAAGTTATTAACATCTAGGACTCGGCGAATAATATAATATATTATAATAATAATAAATATATAATTTTAAACTTTTCAATACACTCTTTAAAGCAATAGATATTCCATATTTATTTCATTCTATATCTTATACTATATTTAGTGTTTTATGATTGATATTTTTAATAAACATTAAAAAAATTTCTATATTTTTTCAACCATTAGCCAGCATTGCAGATAAGAAACATGATTAGATTATATATAAAACCTTAACAATGCTCTTTGCTTTACTTTACTTTAATCCTATCCCGTGTTTGTTGTTTGAGAATGAGAAAATGAAATATTTCCCAATTTTTTTTTTTTTTGGTATTCAATTTAGCTCAATTTCAGAAAACTTCCTAAACAATTTTTCTATATTTTATTTTCTCTTCGGGCAGAATCGCTTACATAGCTGTTAGACCTGCAGCTCAGCCCGAAGTTATATATATATATATATATATTTAGCGTGAGAAGGGGGGGGGGTGGCAAAGTTTTACGCTGCGTATGCGTAACATCTGGCTATGGCTAAAGTCAGTTGGCTGCTGGCTGTTGACTGTTGGCAGCTGAGATTGTAGATTGTGGATTGGGGATTGCCACTCAGAATACCCAATTCCACTTTAATTAAAACATTCGCAGTGCCTTTCCCATTTGCAGCTAGTAATGTTGCAAAAGTTGTCGAGCCGAGATACCCATTATACACACATATATAAACCCTTTGGCACACATACACACACACACACGAGTGTTCCTGTGTGGGCGGCTGTGCACGTATATTACATAATATGCCATTAATAAAAGTGTTTAAAGTTCACTTAAGTGCCGCATGGAGCTTTAGACAAACGGAAACCGTATCAACAACAGTTAGTGCACACTGAGGAAACTTAAGCTCGCACACAACGCGCTAGAAGGGAGGGGTTTGGGTGGGGAAAAGGCAGAAATTGAGATTGGTTTGTGTTGGGTTCGGTTGGAGTGGAAATTGGGTGGTTGGGCAAGTTGAGGGGGCTGCTGCTGCGTGCGCTTACCTAGCACACAGTCTCGGGCACTGGATTCCATGACAGACTAACACTCGGTTGGATTTATATGCGACCAGCGTCAGGGTAAATATGAGTTTAGCTTGCCAAAGAAAGAGAGCGAGATAGGGAAAGCAAGAGGGGAGGGGATAGTTAGATAAAGACAGCTCGCAGCAAGACAAATGAACAAATAGTGCAGCAATAGCTGGTTGTATGTGGATTTAGATGAGGGGCGGGGGGGGGAGCCAGAAACAATGCTGGCCAAAAGAAATGCAGCGTCCCTCATTGAAATGAAAAATCAACGTCGCATAGCTCACAGTTCACATTGTGCCGTCACCAGGATAGCTCTGACTCTGATTCTGGTTCTGATACTGATTCCGAAGCTAAATCCAATTCTGGCTGCTGGCTGTGCGCAAGGTGTCCCTCTGTCCTGGCTCCGCTCGTTCATTTCCGCAGCCCGAGCTATGTTCACAATTGACTTTGTGGGCACAGTTTTGCCCTGCTAGCCAAGTCAATAAGGCACGCACGCAGCAAAAGAGACAGCACGAGATGTTTACCTTGGCGAACAAAAGAGATGGCAAGAAATACCAGAGTCTAGTAGCCGCAGTTTACTCGATTCACTCCAAGAAGGCATAGAGAAAATGTTGCTAGAATTGTAACACCTTGCAGAAAGCATAAGACTTAAAGATTCGTAGCTCTAAACTTTAATAAGTGTAGCGATTCTTGGGAGAAGATTTGTGGAGCAAGCTATTTATTTAAGCTTCTTGCTTTTTGGCTTCTTACGAAAGCTGTAAAATAAACTAGGAAATTTAGTTAAGTCACATTTTATGGCAAAAAAAATGCCTTGACTTGTTTCTTTTGCTTTTTGGCTTGTGATATATTATGATATTTCTTATTGTTAAAATTGTATGTATTTTATTGTATATGTACATTTTTCCATTTGTTTTTTGTATCTTTAAGGACCTGGATAATCAGGAGAATAAAATTAGAGTGCGCTATAAAAATAACTTTTTGAAGTAATTTTATATTGGTCATTTATACTTTTCTTAAAAAAATATATAAATATATGATTTCTGTAGGCCGATCGAATTACGTCCTGAAAAAAACTCTCAAATCTAAAATACTTAACATTCGAAGGAATTCAAAACACAAAATATTCAAAATTTCGTAAATAAGTTCTTTTTACATGTTTTACAATAAGTTCTATGCTTAATATTTTTGCTTATTCACATATTATTTTTCATATACTGCAATTTTTATAAAATTTTGTTTTAGTTGTCAAATTCAATGTATATAATTTTCAAACATGTACTCAAGTGTAAAGACATTTCCTATTGTGAAGAGTAGCTAAAGTTTGCGGCTTGCTTGAAGATAAATGTCTGCTTTAGTTGTCTGTTTGCATTGGTCGTGCTTTCGAGTGTTTTGAGTGCCACGCCCACCCATTGATGGGCATTTAATTTGTCATAATTTGTGCGACAATTGAAAATGGGCGTCGATTTGGAGCTGAAAGGATTTGGTAGGCGTGGTCCGGTGAGTGCATAAATCATGTGGTTAAACATGAAGCTTAATTTGCTGTAAATTAAATAATGCCAACTATTTTGTTTATTGTTCGGCCTGGGTACAGATTTCGGTTGCATACTTTTGTGCGACACTTGGCGAAACATGCAACAGCAACAGCAACAACAACAACAAAAACTGCTGCAGCAGCAACAACAACAGCTGCAGCAACAACTACAGAAACGACTGCAGCAGCCGCCGCACTTGCCACACAATTTATGACTGCATTAATACACACACAACATGGCACTCACACACACACACACACACACACATGTGCAGCTTGACCATTTTGCTGTGTATTCTTGTTTTGTGGCATATGCCACACAAGTCGCTTTATGCTGCAATTTTTGTTGTTGTCCTTGTTGTTGCTTCTGTACTCTCAGGCCGGCAGCTGCCGCCTCTTAATTAAATTATGCTTTTAATTAGGCCTTCGTGTTTGTCTCTTCATTTGTTGCAATATTTGCGGCAACTAAAATTTTTGCAGCTTGTACTTTGATTGCAATAATTTAATAAAGAGCTTTCGCCTTTGTTAAATTAATATTGCTGCAGCAAGTTTTATACACAAACATAAAATTAACTTTCTACACGAAATCCTTATGAGAATTAGTGAACGTAAAAGAAATTTATAGAGATTTATAGAAATAAATCATGCATTTAATTATATTTCAAGCATTATAAAAGAGACAAATTAATGCATGCATTTTGACTAGGAATAATGTTACGAGATTTAGATGCCAAATTGATTTAGAGGCCAAGCTATGAACAAAAAGCCAAACCTCGTGCAAATAAGTTGAGTTTTGACCGAGTTATGCGGGTGGGAAACTTCGATCTATGACCTGTTTAATTTCTAATTTTATATCTTGGCCAAACTCAAAAAAGAAACTATTTGAAACTTGGAGTATTTCATTTAATGATTAAACTTACATTTTCAAGATCAGCTCTTAAAATATTTGATTTTTATAAATATAAAGTATAAAAAAAATAAATAAATAAATAATACAAAATTTTACATATTTAAAAGAAAATTAAATAGAATTCTATTCATTTAAAATAGTTCCATTATATATAAAAAAAAACTTTGTTTCTATGTTCATGTAATTATTTTGAGAAATGTTTAAATCAATGATTGATTTTATATTTGTGAAGCTTAGCCCTATTGATATTTTTATAAATATGTTTGAGCTAAGAAAAATATAATTCTATTTAATTATATTAGGCACATTTTACCATCAATATCTTCTGCTGCACTTCGTACTGCAAAGCTTATAAGCTTATAATTGTCTAAGCTGCAAAAACTCAGTTGACTCCGTGGCATAAAAACATGAAGCTTCTGTTTATTCAATTGAATATTTAAACTTGTTCAGCTCTCAAGTCAACACCATTAACCAAAACAAAAACCAAAGCCAGAAAAAACTCGTCTAAAATACTTACACATGCATATTTCATAAGAATAAGCCCAAAGAGATTTTAAACTTTTAGATTTCTCTCAGTTTTTTGTGTGATAGTTTTTCATCTTTTTCTTTTTTTATTGTAAGCTTTTTGTTGCTGTCATATTTGGTTTTCTGCATAATTTGGCATCTGGCATGGCCAAAGCTCTGCTCTGTTTCCCATCCATTTGCCCCTGTCAGCCCCCTGTGCACACAGTCGAAAGGACTGAAGCACAAGGACGATGACGACGACGACGACGACGCTTATCTCAAATTTTGTGGCTAAACGCATATTCTAACACAAATTTTTGTCATGTTTTTGCCGTTGTGGTTTTTCTTGTTGTTGTGCGAATAATTTAAAAACAGGCACCTTTGACACTTGCAACTGACACTTTGCTATGTGAATGCGGGCTATGCCGGGGCTGCAGAGGCTGCAGGGGTCTCCGAATGAGGTGATACCCCGAACGCTTTAATTTAATATGCCGTTGAGCAGACGGAGCAGCAGCAGCAGCAGCGGCAGCAGCAGCAGGAGCAGCAGGACAAAAACCAAATCCCAAAAGTGTACCCAAATCACTTTTGAAACTATCTGGCGCCTTGACGCAGTCCGAGTGCCACACAAACAGGCAGACACCGAGACAGGCGAACAGACAGACAGATAGAGAGAGCAATAGATAGCTAACAAAAAGCAAAAATAAAGGATGGCCTGCTGTTTGAGGGTCTGGCTAAACATTTTTGACCACAGCAAAAGGTTTGCGAAAAAGCAAACGACCCAAACATACATATTTATGAGGTCCTTGTGGATTTCCATTGAGATAAGCGGCCGGCATTTAGGCAACAAGCGATTGCCCAGCGGCGAACCGAACCTTTTTTTTGGTCTTGTTTAAAAATTTTGCATTTTTATTGACAACAAATTTAATTTAAATGTTTAAACGACGGCTCCTCCTACTCCTCCCCCCGTAACAGCCACATACTTCCGTTGGCCTACAGTTTGACAAGCATTGTCAATTGCTAGTTTTGTTTTTGTGGCCGGACAACAAAGCAATTGCCTTGGCTCAGCACGAGCGTTAACTGCGTGCACTACGCTTCGTATACGTAATGAGCGTTTGCTTTAAGAGACGCGCAGAAAACAACAAAAAAAAAAGTTAAGAAAATTAAAGCCCCAACAAAGCACAAAGCAACCGAAAAAAAACTAACGAGCTGACTGACTCTAAGTGGACCAACTCGAGCAAAAACTGACAACAGCATGAAAAATTGTCACTGGCTGAGAGTTAAACCAGCAGCCGGGTCAGTCACAGGGGGGGGGGGGAGGGGCGAAGTGGAGGAGGCGAGAGAAACAGCTAAACATAGCCATGAGGCATCTTTGGGTATCTTTGGCCATTGCCATTGCTGCAAACACTCGAGAGTAACCGGAAATGTTGCTTAATAAAAACGGATATACCAATTTAGTTTTGTTCAAACAGCTACAAATACACCTACAACAACAATAAGAACAACAAAAACAACAACAACAGACATGGCCAAAGAAGCAATGAGTACCGGAATAAAACGGCAACAGACGACAACAGACGATATGGTTGAGAGTATGGTTAGCCATGGGGTTGCCTAAGGGCCAGAGGAGAAGCGGGGATGGGGGTGTTAGCGACTGCAAAGCTCAAATAAACACAAAAATAATAGAAATTCATTTAAAGTTAAAGCGCAAGTAAAACAAAGCGCACAACACACAAAAATAGCTGCGAAAAAAATGCAATCAAACGGGCAACAAACCCCAAACTTTGAAATACCCTAGAAGAATTTTTTATTTAACTTGCAAAGAAAATTTTAATTCACTTAAACAAAGAAGATGTAAAGAAGACTTTATTTATACAAAAATGCGAAGAGGCAGAGAACCTATCGATAAAATAATAGAAAGATCTTAAGCTGAGCTTTCTCAATTTTACCTTCTCTATTCTTCGCAGGAAGAGAACACTTTTAGCGGAAGAAGCGAAAATTCTGAGCGAAGTTCTGATCAATTGAATCGTATCAAATATATATGAAGCGCAAACAAACATCTTCAAATTAGATTCTTGAATAGGCTATGAGAAATAAACCCTTCTAATAATTAATTGAATTCTACTTAGCGAAATCGAATACCAACATATAAAAAGAAGACATTTCATTAGATTCTTAAAGAAATTATGAGAAATAAACCTTTTTCCAATCAATTCAATTCTACTAATTATAATAATATAATATTTGATCCAAGAATTTAGCATGTTATCAATTGGTTTCGATGATTCGTACACATAAAAAAACCTACGTCAAATAGAATAGAAAATATTTAATAGACATTCTCCTAAGACAGCGCTTGCTATTATTATTATTTTTTTTTTTGGCTCTCCCAGTCAGTCAGTCCAAAACACCCTACAAGCACTTAACAAATAACAGAGTATGCATACAAATAAAACAAAAGAAAATAAAATAAAGCAAAGCAGGGCAGTATAAAAAAAATAGAAAACTGTGAAAAACAACTCAGCGTTAAAATGCACAGCGCAGTGATCAGGATCAGGAGGACAATGGGCCGGTACCAAGCTGCGGCATGTTGAACATATTTGCAGAGTGGAGAACTGTGGACTTGCCGCAGCAGCAGGCTTACGTGGGATGGATGTAGGGGACCTGGGCCAGGAGTAGGGGAGGGGGGGGGGGGGCTGTACAGGCCGTGCAGAGTTTGGGTATATGGGGTTACTTGTAGGGTTTACTGTCGCTGAAGTTTAGCACACAGCTCGAGTGGAGCTATTTTTGCTGTTGTTGGTAGTTGTTGTTGCTGCTGCTGCTGTTGTTGTTGTTGTTGTTGCTGTTGATGGCCGCCAGGCCGCAATTTTTGTGTTTTAGGTTTTTAAGCTTTTTAGTTTTTTGTGTTGCAAGTTTCGTTCTTTTTTTGTATTTTTTGTGGCTCGCTTTTTTTTGTTTTGCGGCCAATGCAGCTTGTTTACGATTGAATGCATTCGGCCCAGGCGAAGCAGAGTGCGACAGAGTTTTAGAGAACGAGAGAGGGCGAGAGGAAGAGAGCGCGAGTGTATTGTAAGCCAGGCCAGTCCACTAGGGGGCTTGTCTAAAACAAATGACCAAAATGACACATGGCCCACCAGCGACGGCACAAATATTTAGGCCAAAAGCCGAATTCCCCCTCTAAATGCACATGGCAACAGAAAACAAAAAAGAAATTGCATTGGAGCAAACGAAGCGAAACAACGCAATTCAGGCCATATATAACTCAGTAGGCTCATAATTAGACTACACGGCTATTACCAATTTCCCAACGCCTCAATTCTGCTCGGCATTCAACCAAATAGATTTGTCAATTTTTGAAAAGGGTTTAACGCGCAAAATCGTGCGTAAAATGGCTCAGAAATGTTTCTTTTTTTCAAAAAAGGGTTGTGTTTGGGGGCGCAACTACGCACAGCAGGAAGTGCCCAAGTAGAAGCCAAACTGAACTGAACTGAACTGAATTGAATCGAGCTGAGCTGAGCAGAACCGAGCCGAGCCGCAGCAAGCGGAGCGGAGCGGAGCTAAACTAATGGCTGGGAACAAAATGTTGTTTCAAGCTGTGTGCACGAGCGAGCTCAATGATATTATCCCTGTTCTTTTGCCTGGCGTTTGCGTGTGTGTGTTTCTTTTTTTTTATTTCTACATTTTTTTTTCTTGGCAAAAATCGTTCCGGCAAAAGCTGTCATAAAAATTCGCCATAGGAAACAGCCGCCAAAACCTACGCAATATTTTTTTGCTTTTTTCAAAATGAGCACAACAACACGAAACGTGCGGAACCAGCTGGGCATAGAGCAGCGTTTGTTAGGCCCGCCTTCAAAGGAGTACAAGATAAATAATGGCCGCCACTGATGAGAACAGGCAGCACCATTTGGCTATTGGATTGTGGGCCGGGAAAGGCAGCAGCTCGCAGAATTGGTTGTGTTTTTCGTTGTTCTGCGGGGGAGAATGCAGAAACAAAAGCAAAGCTAATACAATTGAGAGCTCGCATGATTGAGAGCTTTAGCATAGCCTGAGGTTGTTCCGAAAGTATTACTCAACACGTTGAGATAAGAGGGGACACCCGGAGTTCATGCAATGCACGGAATGATAGATAGGCAGTGCGAATCAATTAGAAAAGTATTATGTCAGGAGGCAAGCAGTTGCAGGGGATAGATGGGAAGAAAGATGGGCAGATGAAGTTAGATAAAAATAGATATTGTATTTAGAAAGAGATCAGATTTTGTTGTGTAACTTAAATTAAATTCAGACAAGAACTATTCAGCCATAGCTTTTATTATTGTGTTAGAAAGATTTACAAATATTAATTTCTTTTATTAATTATACAGTTAATAGTACGCTAATCAGTCCCTATTACTGCCTGCGCCATAAATTACGTAAATAACTAATTACATCGACATGCTAACAATTTAAGATATGTGACCTAAGCCCATGACTTAGCAGTCAGCTTTTGTTTGATAGTGCTATATTTTTGTAGCAATCAGCTTTGTATAACAGAATTTTCTTAACATAGGCTCAATAGCTGTTAAGTGCCAGAACATACTTTATCTGTAATGTAAGAGAATCAAGATGTTTGTAATTAAGATAGTTTAGAATAACTTTTTTTAGCACAATTGGATCGAAACCTTTTGTCTAGATTCCTGATGGAAGAATTGGGGAAATTCTGTGTAAGCCCATGTCATTCAGCATAAGCCAAATAAAATATGTAGGATTGTTTAATTCAGGAAAATAAAAGACTGCTTTCTGAAACGCACAAAAGCCGACGTTAGCTTTTGCGTTAGTTATTTTGTTTTATTATATTCATGGCCATACCCAAGAACTTGAGCCGATAAAATCTGAAAGTCTCGTCCCCTAAAACGCTGCCAATCGCTGATTAAGCAAATTATCCAGTCCTTGGGCTATACAATGGAGCGTAAGCCACTGTGAATATGTTTTTGTATGTAGCCCTATTCTCCCTACAGTCAAGGACTTATACAATCCGCTCAATCAGCCCAAGACAAACAATCAGGATTCGCATCCCTGGAGCAAACATCAGATTGCAAACACAGCAGCGAGCCGCGAGTGGCAACAGAGAGGCCTGCACTAAGCCGCCGAAACAGTCCAAACTACTTAAGAGCTGCTGCCAACAGCGACTGGAACCCTAAACTAACCCCTGCATCGCGTTCCCTGCCCCCTGCCAAAACCCCGTATCCCTTTGTCCACCTTTTGCTGATTAAGGTGCGACTGCCAGCATTAGGCATACCGGGCGTATGAGCGACGGCAACGTTGTTAACGGCGTTCAACTGTGACAAATGCGTTTGCCGGCTTATACACCACACACACACACACAGCACACACACACATAACTTGGAATCTCATAACATATGTTTCTGTGCATGTTGGCGGCTTAGAAATATTATTTATGAACCAGGCAACGCACACAGACAATAAATGCCTCCCCCTAGCCCTGCCTTCAACCACATACCCTCACCCCCTCTCTTATTGTATGTACCTCCCATTTCTTTCTGACACTTGTAATTTTTGCTGAGGTTTTTGCACGTTTAGTAAATAAATCACGCGTTTCTTGTACCCCGCCTGCCAGAAATTTCCCTCTCTTGTTCCACCCACTCCACCTTCAGCTATTGCTGCCACAAAATGCTGTGTGCCATTTTTTATATAAATAATTTGCTTTTGGGCAGCGGCTGGCCAAAGTTGGTCAGCTTTGTTGTTGTTGTCAGCTATACACTGAGCAAAAGAAACCTATTGTTCATTTGAACTGCACTCATTTTACCTTAAAACAGACGTTCGTTGGCCTTTAAATACATAATAAATAAATTATTGATCTTAGTAAAAGAGAATTATAAGCAAACCTTGCACAGAATTTGTTAATATGTTTGAACCTTTACCTTTAAACTTAAACCTTAAATATCAATAGTTTGCTTATATACAATATAATTTACATATTTTAACTTAGTATTTTATATCGATTTTTTTTATTTATTTTTAATCTTCTTTAAAAATTTATTAAGCCGTTCCCCGAGCCAGCTAATTAAATATTTATCAATAACATATATATATAATATATGAAAATATTTCACTTTTCATTTATGAATTATATGAAATTAATAAAATAAATATTTAATTTGTTTTAAATATATTATTAATTTTCATTGTATTATCTTTTAATGCTTTGCAGCTTTTGATGAGACTTCGAGTCTTATGCCTTAAAGCGGGATTTGTAAACAGCTTTATATTATGTTCGATAAAACGTCATATCGATAAAATATGTATCGATAAATGTAAAGGTAAGCATTTTAAACTATACAAATATTCAGACGAAGTGATAAAATATTTTGTATATTTTTTATGAAGTTAAATACAAATTAAGAACCTTCAAATATTTTAAAAAATGTTATATATTATATTTTATATAACTTCTTTTGTCTTCGGTCTTCATGTGGCTGCCTTCCCTAAGCATCGTTCTCTGTGTGCTGAGTCTAATGAATTTTTGTTTGTGTACACGTACATGAAACTATACACTGATATACTCACACACACACACACACAGAGAGACGCATGCACGCGCACACACGCACACACAATCTGACCTGAGCGAGTGACCACCGTGTGTGGCGTCTCTGATGATTTATTATGTGTTGCCTATTAACGTCTGCCTCGTGACGTGAGTGTGTGGGTGTATGTGCGTGTGTCTGTACGTGTGTGTATGTTTGCGTATAGCAGGGATTGTAGGCTACCCTCGGGGGCAGTTATATTTGATACCATAAATAAGCGCAAATCTATAAACTAAACAAAACTAAATACATGTGTTATTTATACATACAACATGGCCCCGGTTGCCAGCTAAAAGCGACATTTAACATGACTTTGGTCATGTTGCAAGCTGTTGTTGCTGATGTTGTTGTTGGCAAAGCTAATGAGCACGAAGTTGTCAATGTGTCAATTTAATTAGACAAGAAACGCAACCTACGAATGACACCGAATTGAATTATTAGACAACATTTGCAGCGCAGTCCTCAACGGAGTTTCACTTGAGTCGTGTTTGTGTTGCCAGCTACAACATGTTGTTGTTGTTGTTGTATTGGGTGTTAAATTATTGCTGCTGTTGTCGTTGTTGTGGTCGTTTTGTTGTTGTTATTGTCGCTGTTAACATTGCAACATTTGCGCCAGATGATTTGTTGACTTGCCCAGAGGAGAGGCCGACACCGAGGCCGATGCCCCAAAAATCAAAGCAAGAAATCTTTCAGCAACCGCATTGCGCATACGACGCGTGTGCCCTGGCGGGCGGGGCCAGAGGGCAGCAGAGCGGCGGGGGATACGGGGGTTATGCACCGAAAACTAAAGCAAAGCAAAGCAAAGCAAATCAAATCATTTATGCTGCCGGCGGCCCATCAATAAAGCCCATTTGACAGCCACGGCTAAGAAGCATTGGCCAAACAATTAACGGTGCTTTAATGATTTATGTGCGTGTGCGTGTGTGTGTGTGCCTGTGTGTAGAACTTGTGTGTTTTGTATGCTGTGTGTGCGTGTGTATGCGCTGTGGGTGCCCCTCCCTATTGTGGGTGTGTTAATTATGCCTCAGCGGAACTGAATGATGAGCTGCCTGAGAGGTTTATGCCGTTGCAGAAGCGGACCAATAGATATTCGGGGCTTAAAATGGGGGATTAGTTGTGAATGTAATTGCTGACCTACAATTGATTTTCAAAACTGAGAGGGGCTTAAAGATAAGGTACACTATACGGTCCTTAACTTTTCTTAAGACCGAATCGCGTTCACATATCTTGAGTGTGATGGCCATTTGTATAGTCAAAAACTTACAAAAAATTTTCTTTATCCACAACGAAGAAGCAGATTAAATAATACATAATAAAATAATATATATTTATAAGATATTTGCTTGATACAAAATATATGCAGAAGATCAATTAAGTTATTTAATTTTTTTTTTTTTTTGTATTTAATTTTAAATATTACAATGTGATTAATTGAGCTCTGCGAACTCTCTTATAAATAAATATGCGCAGAAATTCAGGTTCATTATTAATGAGAGATAGCGAGCGACAGAGAGGGAGAGAGAATGAGAGGGCGATGAGAGATAGGAGATTTAAAGCACATTCTGAAACTCTTGTTTCTACTAACATTGTCAGAGTTCGCTTTATCTAAATTGTTTTCTTTCTGCCTTCCTCTCTCTCTGTGTCTCTCTATCTATCTCTCTGTCACTCTCTCTCTCTTTCTCTCTCTTTCTCTCTCTTTCTCTCTCTTTCTCTCTCTCTCTCTCTCTCTCTCTCTCTCTGACTATCTTTCAGAGTAAGCTCTATCTAAATTTTTCTCTCTTTCTTTCTCTCTCTCTCTCTCTCTCTCCCTATCTCACTCTCTCCCTCTACCTTTTTCTCAATCTCTTTCTCACTCTCGCTCTCGCTCTTTCTCTCAATCCCGATGTCTCTGCCTGTTGCTCACTCTTTGGCTTAATTTAGCCTATTTTCAAGCACTCTTTGGCGGTACTTTCTCGCAGAAACAGTCTGCGGTATTCTCCAGTTGGCTCTACAGTTACAGTTGCTTCTCTCTCTCTATCTCTCTAGTGGCCCATTCAGTGCGCTTGCTTAATATGCTAATTTGATGGCTTTAGCTATAAAAATGCGAGCCGGCAACATTTTCATTTTCAAATTTCACTTGGTAAAATTTTAACTACTTTCGGAGCCAACTTTTTGCAAGGCACTCGACGGGCTGCCCGCTCGCACTCTCTCGCTCTCACTCTCATGCTTTCTCTCTTTCTCTCTCTCTCTTACTCCGCTTTCTTGACTTTTGGCCTGCAGCATTTGATACTCCTTGCAGCCAACCCGTTTCGGGCATTGTTTGTCTATTTACACGGGCTCATTAACATTTGAAATGACTTTTTGCTTTTGCTAGCCATGAACATTTTCTCGTGCGTTGAGTTATTTTAATGTTTCGGCTCGGCAAATATACAGCCCCCTAACGCCCGTAGCCTCCCCCTTCCTGCTTCATCATTTGTTTTAATTTTTTTGCGTTTGGCATTAAATAAAATTTGCAAAAATAATTTTAGCCGACCAAAAAAAATAAGTAAAAAGAAGCTTTTTAAACATTTACACAGCTTCTAAATAATTTTTTTTTGACTCTTATTTATAATCAGTTATGAGTGCGTGCGAGCGAGAGAGAAGATGTGAGTGCGATGGTCTCTGCCTCTGCCTGGCACTCATTTATGTTAATTTGCGTAATTATGCGCTTCATAAAATCACTTGGCAAATGCAAGCGGCTCCAAAAGTTGAAGTTTCCACTTGCCGACATTTGTTGCTCTCCTTGTTGTTGTTTCTGCTCTAAAGTTGTTGTGGTTGTTGTTGTTGTAACAATTAACAACAGCAGGTTGAGTGGAGAAACAGTAGGCAAAAACGCAATACAAATAACACATAAAATATTGAAAAAGTTTTCCCCACAAGACAGAGCGAGTGGGGTAGAGAAGAAGAGAGCGCAAGCGAGCTGAACATGAAATGAAAATTATGAAAATTTATAAATGAGTCGTGCCTGAAGTCTGTTAGTTATCCGGAACCTACAGCAGAAAACCCAAGTTACTTCAGTTGTTGCCTTTTCATTTAATGTTGCCAGCTTTGTTTTGATACCCTGCCTAAGAAGGTTGCCTAAGCACTGTCTCTTAAGGCGGTAGAAATGAGTTAAAGAAAAAGAAGAAATTGAATAGAAATTTCACAATTAATATAATTGCCTTGAGACTAACGAAAATTTGCCAATAAATATCCCACTTCATGCTAGCTTTAAAGTAACAAAAATTATAAAATATATATTTTATATATAAAATAAAATATATTTTTAAAATTCAAACAAAAATATATTTATATTCACAATTTAAATGAATGCCTTGCACTCGAACTCAAGTTTTGTCTCAATTTTTAAAATTAGTAAGAAAAATAAATTTTCTTTCATATTTATTTCCCTAAAAGCTAGCAGGAAGTTGAATATGTTTTGGTAAACTTAAGGGACTCGCATATTTTAAACCAGAATGTTTTCTCAATCAAAACATTTTTATTATTAATTATTAGTATATGGTTTTGTTCACGTTTAGGCTTGATTTTACATGGCTTATGGTTTGGTTCAAGTTTCAGCATGGCGCAAAAAGAACCCTAGCCTCAAAACACGCTTCCAGTAATCCTTTGTATAGCGGAGTCTTACAATTGAATTACAGACACAATTTTAAAGCTTAACTCAAACATTTGGCAAGCGTTCATAAAAGTTTCAATAATAATCACGCCAAAGCTGCATAAGAAGGTGTGTGCAGTGTAACCAGCAGTCGTGCACACTCTCCTGAATTTCCTTTAATTTTTTTTGTTGCCATTTTTGCTCCCATGCACGCTGAAAGTTCTTGTAATTGGTTTGTTCGCTTTCGAGTGAAGTTTTGCGAATGAGGTTTACAGCTTCACGCCTGCTCACAGCCAGAATTCGTGTATGCTTCATTTGCGCGTTGAATAATTGAACATGGTTTCACATACATGCCCTAAATAAAGCGGGAGGGTGTATGAAAGAGAGAGGTAGGGAGATAGAGGGCGAGCGAGGTGAGTGCTGGGAATTAGCTGCCTTGTCTGGCTTCATTATTTATGACATTTCCCGAGCAGTGACTGCCAAACTGTGCTCACGGCATAAATTATGCTAAAATGTTGAATTGTTGTTGCTGTAATTTTCAATGCAACTAATGAGCATCCAGTGCTGGCAGACGAACCAGCCGTATTGTATTTCAAAATGGCCCGGCTAATCGCTTTTGCAATAAACACCTGCCAACCGAACATTTTGTTTGAATAAAATGACATGTCGAACGTTCGACAACAACTACATCGATATCCCATCGATATGGCCCATCTACTATTAATAAACGGATTTTCGGTGTATTTCATATGCATATTTTATTAGCTTCGCCGGTGAAATGTGCGACACGTCACGGGGTTTGTTGAATATTTGAGAGAATGCTTTTATTTGTTGAATGCCATTAAAGTTGCCAATGCTCAAATTCGAATTTAAACAAATGTTTTAGTGCTAATGCGCTTTAGATATATGAGCTGTGCTAATAATGCATAAATATTAATTATACATTGCATATAAAAGCGATTATTATTTCGACTAATAACATTTTTTTTTTTAATTTTGGCATACTTTCAAAATTATCGATTATTAGATAAACACATACATATTTAAATGGCCTGGAATTATTTTTATATTAAGAAACAGCGCGAAAATGTGCAAAAAGAATATTTTTATAATTTATGCGCTGTCCCACGTTGGGCGTCAACGCGGGCAAACTTTAATACCTCGCATTAATCGCAATAAAACGCTTATGTTGGAGGCATTAACCCTTTCCGACTGCAATTACTAGAAAACAGGGTACATATAAATAAATAAATACTATTAAATGCGACTATGTGAGAGTTGAAACTAGCTCGCCAAATATTTCGCGGCCAACCAGCTATATAAGTTACTGACATCGAAAAGAAAATTCAATTTTACTATCCAACAATCTAGCATTGGTCTATCGAGTACCAGAGCCCATGCCAGCCCCGCCCCGCCCCGCCCCACCCACAGTCAATTGAACTGAACTTGTCGGGCCAGGCACATTTTGCCATTGAAATGCAAATGAAATTGAATTGTTAATTTCGAATAGAAAATCCTTGTGGGCCATTCATGCAATATTGAATGTGTTCGCAATAAATGTAATGACTGGCACAGTTTTTCTCGATTTTCCTACTCACCCAAACACACTGAGTCGACTCTCTGCCCGCCTCCCATTCTCAACTGGCGGCAAAATTGGCACGCAAACAAATTTTGTAGGAAACGCGGCCCGTTATTTTTGGCATGACAGTGCGCGAGAGTGCAAAGAAAATGCCATTTATATGGACTTTATACACCATATATATATATATATATGCTCTTCTCTACATACGTACATATATAGCATATGACATTTCCGCTTCCGTTACACCCATTGAAAACACGAGCAACGACAACTTTTGTGCGTAAACATTGCCAAAAACAAGAAAAAACAAGAAAAAACCGAGTAACAGGAACATTTCGAAATAAAAGCCAACTTTGATTATTTATAAAAAATAAACGTTTTTTAAACGCGACTTTTCATAAGAAAAATCGTAAAGTATTTTTTACAAATTTTTTTTAAATAGTTTATAAAATATTTTCAATTCCATTATTAAAGCTTTTTGTTAGCTGAATGCAAGAAAAAACTGTGATATATGTGAGCTTAATAAAATAGTTTAATGTAAATAGCTTATATTTATGCAATTCTATTCAGTTCTTCTCGATTTAAATCTAGTTAACTTCTTAAAGCCAAATAACCGCTTGAAGCATAACAATTTCAACCCCCTACACACACACATGTACTATAGATAGCCGAAAAACTAAACGTTCCACATTCTCGAAATACGTTGACAAAGGTCGAGACCTCGTTTACCTGCCAAAAGGTTGGCAGTCCGTGCAAAGGGTGTGATTATGCCGCTGACACATGACACCTCCAACTCACAAGTAAACCTGTGCCTGTGTGTGTGTATGTGTTTGAGTGTGTGCGGTCAAACTGTTGCCCCAAAAAAGTAACAGAAATATTGTAACATATTTTCTAGCGTCGCCCAACCAATTTTTTGATACACTACGTCAGGGTACCTACATTTTGTAATGGCCTGTGTGAAATACTTTGAAGAGAACTATTAAGTTTGTCTAAAATCTGGATATCCATAGAAAGAATAAATATGGCATTTATATTTATATATCAAATATTTACTTATTGAAAATGTATTTAATTTATTTAAATGTAAAATATATTTATCCGTTTATCAGAATTAATATATATGTTATATCTTTGTTGTTCTTTGGATATCTTGATCAAACTTATCAAGCTCATCAAAATTTCATAATAAACATAATTTTGTTGCTTTAAGCAAAATTTAACAATATCACATTTATATTTTGTTTCCATTTGTATAAACATAACGATATTTATTTATCTTTTTAAATAAATCTCGAGTAAATTGAAAGATAACGAAGCATTCTCTACAAATATTTTGATATGCACATTTTTACTATAGAGCCTCCTTATATTAGAATAGTTCAATTAGAATAGTTCCAAACAAATCAACAACAATAGTATATAATATTTAACAGCTATAGGAAGTTAGTTGTGAATATGTTATAAATAAATAAAATGAAATGCATTTAAATTCTTACTACGATTAGCTCACTATATCACACTCTTCTGCACAGGGCATTTAATGTTCGGCTAGCTGCATTTGCGTTGTTCTTACATGTTGTTGCCATTGGTGTTCTGTACCCTTTTAGCACATGTCAAAGCATTTTGAACTGGTTGCCATTTCGCAACACCCTTTTCACCTTTCTATGACTTCCAGTGCCCCTTTCAGATGTAGCTCTCATATAGCTCCTGTTGTTGCTGTTGTTGTTGTTGCCTCTCTGTTTGTGTATTTTGTTTGTTGCTGCCGCTTTCAAAATGCCATTTAGAAAATTCAATAGCGCTTTGATTTTGTTTCGTTTATTTTCACAAAGTGTTTTTGCTCCGCCCTCCCCCAACCCCACCTGAACCCACTCGCGACCCCCCCGTTTTCCCCCCCAGCTAGCCCGCTGCATAGCTCTTGGCCTGGTCATCAGCAGCGACTCGGCTCTAAATCGATTTCGCGTCGTTTGTTGATTTTTCGCTGCGTTTTGTTTAGCATGAAAATCAAACTGTTAATTTACGCTTTTGTCTGCATCGATTTAGTACGGTTCAATACACATAGGTTTAGCTTAAGAGGGGCTCAAATAGGGAAGGACTCTAAAAAGCATTCGCTGCCACGCACCACGTGGTCAACAAATTCTCACCGAATGCTCACAAAAAGCACTTTGGCATTTTGTTTGTTTATTTGTTGTGTTGGTTTTGTTTGTTAACTTGTTTTTCGGTTAACTGAACGCCTTTGTTTTTTCTGGCGGCAAATTAATGTTTGTCTAAGGGATTTAATAAGTAAATGATTTTACATTTTCCAAAGGCGAAGGCAACACTTTCGTTTTTTTCCACTCAACGGATTCTTCGTGACTGGAACTTAAACATCATGAAATCATCAATCAACATCAATTCAAATCCAAGTCAAATGATGAACAGCCG
The DNA here is from genome assembly GCA_035045885.1 of Drosophila borealis. Lineage (NCBI taxonomy): Eukaryota > Metazoa > Arthropoda > Insecta > Diptera > Drosophilidae > Drosophila > Drosophila borealis. The sequence continues at coordinate 221,634 of JAWNOR010000333.1, read as the reverse complement.
ATAGACAATTGAGAAGGAAATTGAAAGCACCAGTGCACTCCAAGGGAATACACTTGCAGTGTGGATGTGTGTGTGTGTGTGTGTGTGTGTATATATGAGTAGGTGTGCGTGGGTATACATAGTTTATTAACATTGAATGATGGGCTCTTTCAACATCAAGTAGAAGTATCTTCCAAGAAAAGCGCTTTAAGCAACAGTTTGTATAGGAAAATGCATAGGGATCCGAGAAATGGAGAGATACAGACAGAGAGAGAGAGAAAGAGAGAGAGAGCGCGAGAGCGGGACAACGAGAAAGAGAGCCCTTTGATCAGTCGGATCAATCGCACATATTTTCGAGCACATTAATTAATAATGACTTTTCAATCACTGGCAAATTTGTCTACAGGCTTAGCTAGACTTTCCAAAATCCCATTTGTCTATATAAAGATTAATACTTTATACCACACTTGAAAGCAGATACTCGCTTCCAATCTAGAAATTCTCATTGACAACTTTCGCTCTAATTTGAAATCAAATTTATTGTATTTAGGTGCAGTTTCTATAGCAAAAGTTTTGGTTTTCTCAAGTCGAAAAATATTGCACACATTCCTTTTAGTACTGATTAATAGCTGAAAATTCAGCACAGAAACCAGTGCACCCAAAGGAAATCACACTGGCTACAAGTTCCAGCTAACGACATAGTAAGAACCAAGGAGAGAGAGACAGAGGGAAACTGAGAGAACGAGAGAGAGAGAGCGAGAGAGAGAGAGAGAGGGAGAGGCAGAGGCAGCTAACTGTTTTGCCATCAATTTTGAGGCATTTGTTTGCTTTTGTATTTGCTGCCTAGCTAAAAATTAACTTCACGCCAACTATTAAAAAGTCTTATTAGATTGCTTTTATGCCAAAGTTTTTGTTGGCTGTTGCCGTTGGCAATACTCCTCATACTCTACACGTCTCTAGCAGTCTCCATTCCCCCTCACCACCACTGATTTGCCATGGCATCTACCACAGACATCACACGACGCTAGTTACTTTACTTTTAATTACTTTTGTGAAAATTCATTTATCACTTTTATCCCAGCTCAAACTCCAGCTCAAAGCGTGGCGACCGACTGACTGGTGGCCCCCCGCCCTAAGATCTATGCGAAGGGCCATTTTTCACTGGCAAACTTTTCACACACACACACACAAACATTCACTCGCACACACACACAGGAAGCAGGAACGTCGGGGGTATAAAATTGAACGCCCTTTGGCCAGTCATCGGCCAGTTTGGCAGCTGAAAAAGTCAAGTGGAAATTCAATGATGCCATTAATTGGCCAAAGTTTTCACTTATGCTCTGATTTTTAGTCCAAACACACACACACACACACTCAGACATGCACACATGCGTCCTACTTCTTCTGGCCATGTAGCCAAACCCGGCCTTGGCTATCAGCAGTTACTGTGCCAGGAAGTACAAATGTAGCTGCCTGCTAAATTTACGGTTTCCCAGCTGCAACTTTTGGGCCAACTGTGCAGCCAAATTGCATGAAATCAGTTTAGCCCGAACACGCCTACAACACACACGACTCCTTGCGCCCAGCTGGTTAGCCATTTATCTTGCCATTGCAACTAGCGCGGCGCCCTAAACGTTTCCTGCATGTAGTTCTCCCTGCCGCATGCCACAGCATATTACTTGCCCCCATGCCCCCACTCGAGACACGAGATATTATGTCTGGCCTGGCTTGACAGCCAGATGAATATGGCTCACAAAATTAAAGATGTCCCTTTTTTTTCTACCCATGTCTGAAATTGATCTTAAGTCTAATACTGTTTGGCCATAGATCAGTCTTAAGGAAAATTCTTAAGCAAAATTTGAATCGTTTCTAAATTAAAATAAAATTCAAAATTTTTAAATTTTACAAATATTATAAAAAATTCAATATATACTTTTTAAAAGGACTTTCTACGTATATAAAAATAACTAGATTTATTTCCAAAATATTGATATTTAAAATATAATATATATTATATATATTTAAAATATAATATCATATATTGAAAAAAAATTGTTATTTTAAACTGTTTGAATAGTTCTCTCCCTCTATATATTGACCTTACATATTTTTGTATTTAAAATTTCATAAATATTTTTAAAATATTAGGTTACATAATATTAGCTATTAAAATTATCTAAATATATTTTGTGATTAAAATATTGATTCGAATGCATTTGAATTGAATCTCGGAGAAAGAAACTATGCAGTTCATGTGACATCCAATTTGCATAGGCTGGCTATTAAGGCACCAATCAGTTTTCTGACGCCTGACGTCAATCGAAGTTACTATTTGCAATTCGTAGTTGGAGCGTTTTAGGGCCTGCGGAATGGGGAATGGATACAGTTATTATCCGTATGCGCATTCCGGTTGCATGACAAATGGGCGCGTCATTAGGCGTTGACATGCCATAAACAAACATTTTAGCGTGGAACGGATGGGGAAATGGTAGCAAAAAAATAGAAACCACTCATAAAGCTGAGACAAAACTTTGCGCAGATTGATGACAGTGGGCAAACGGTCAGGAGCCAGTACGAATGTCAATCGATGGCCACGCTTCACTGTAACGAGTGGGCGACGGCGGCGATGACGGTGACGGCAATCCAAAAACTCAGTTCGCCAAAACTTTTGCCTGATGTCGCAAACTTGCAACTATTTTTGCGCAGCTCGGCCCAAAGTTAGGACCAAGGATGCAAGGACCCAAGGACGCCGGACTAAGGACTGCGGACGACACCCGGCGGGCATCTCTCACTCACTAATAGTCAAAAGTTTGAATTGTTACGGAGCGCGGCCATATGAAAAGTCAACGCGGCTGTCGCTGCTGCAGTTGCTCCTCCGCTGCTGCTGCAGTCACTTGTGCAGGCGGAATGAGAGACAACAAAAACAACAAACAAATATTAAAAAAAAAGTGGCACAAAAATTGTCAGAGAGTCGTTTATCTTCGAGCCCATAATGACAGTTTGGGAAAAGAGCTGGGCAGCTGTGACAGCTGACAGAGGAGAAGATACTTCAAGTGAGATGCACTCTGTGTGTGGGTGTGCGTGAGTGTCTGCGCCCATTTGTGTGTGGATGTGGCTGGGTGTGAACTCAAAGGGATATTTTCCTGGGTCACCGTTTGAGAGGCACTGCAGATTGAAATATGCTGAGGTGAAATATTATAGTATTGAAAAATTAATAATCTATAACTAGATTTTGGTTTGATTTAAAGTTTGGCAGGCACGAATTAAAAATAACACGTATCCTTAGTGTTATCTTTATATATATATATAAAATATGTCTTAGATTTGTCTACATATATTCAGTTTAAAGGTAGCTGCTGCTTATGTGCTTGGTCTTTTGCAAAGTAGTTTGACATTCAGTGCAATCCTTAAGGTTATCTGTTCTACAGTTTAAAGGAAACTGCGGATTCGATGCAAAGGTCTCAACTGAACAGTATGGAACTCAGTAATGTAAACTCGATTTATTTTCTTAAAATTGTATGCACTTTACCGAGATATTCTACTATGTAGCATATAAATTCATTAAACATATATTATATTTTTAAAATATTTAGGCAATCAGCACTGTTTGGCAGTCATTTGAGTTTTCACTAAATTGTTTTCAAAAATTTTATAATATTTTGTACAAATATTCCACTTTGTTTTCGTATACAAGAATTATAGAAAATTCTGTTTGTTTTTATAAACACAACAGTTTGGCAGTTACTGAGCCATGTTTAATATATGGTATATATTAAAGTATATAGTTTATCTTGGTATTTTGACTTTAGTTACTTTAAAATTATAAAAAAAACAATTTTTCAAATCTATAATATATTACTATCTCTGTTAGTATTTCATTATATCTTAGTTTCCTGATCTAAATTTTTTTTAAATAAAAAAGCAGCTCAGAGCAACATTTTTCCAAAATTATCAGGTTACTCATTAATGTGCCCTAACCATATATGTTGTTGGCTTAAATATATTCAACAGTCTGACATTAAAATTCATGCAACTACTTATTTATGATGCTTTCAAAATAGAGTAATTTTTCGTTAATTTTTGTTATATGTAGCTCTTAAACTAGCTTAATTTAAACTAATCTAAGCATCAGTTGACAATAACTTTTATACAACTATTTATAATGCTCTCAGGCCAGCGTAACTTTAAATTAATCTAAGCATAATTTAAGCAATAATAACAAAATTTTAATCTTCGCTTTTTATGTTCAAACTAACCAGCGTCATTAACCTGCTCCATAACTCTGCGCCGAGAGTAGTGTTTGGCCAAAATAAAACCATCTAACTCTAGTTTAAACAGCGCTTCCGGCTAATAAGTGAGCAGTTTGAAAGCCACTGGCGACTCCGTGCATATGGCCTATAAAGTTTTTTATTGTGTTTGCTTTGATTACGAGCCACATTTCGCACGCTTAGTCCACAGTTTGATGGCCACTGCAATGGGGGCTATTTCAGTCGTTTATGGGTTTGACATGCATTTTGATTACCTTGGCTCTCATAAATAACATGCAACACTTCAAAAAGGTAACGACCAAATCAGACATAGCACCAGCTGCATCAACCGGCTTCTTACTACCTCTCCTACCTAACCCTACCCCTCCCCCTCCCTTCCGCCCAACAAACAATCCCCTCTGCACCGGTGGCCTTGTCATAAATTATACGACAAATGCGTTTGTCTTGGAGGCGGGGCCATTTCCGAATTGCAGCTGCCTGCTGCAATCATTGCCAATGTTGCATTGTCGTGTTGCATACTTTTCGGCGCCGTTGCACCAGCTCGTTGCATGGTTGTATGGCTGCGGGCCAGCCTGCCTTCTAGACTATAGTATGCAGCTAATATTATTTTATTGCTTGCGACTTAAGAAGCCGCAAAATTTATGCGACAACAACATGGAGAGCGAGGAGCCATAATAATAAAAGGCAGCCAGCAGGTTGCCGTTTGCCATTTGTGCAGTTGCCTTTTTTGTTGCAGCGCCATTGTTGTTAAATACCCTGTAAACCTAACTGTAGGGTGAATTACAGTGTTCAGTCAGATGTTGAGTGAAAATTTCATTTATTTAACTTATACTTTTATATTTACTATAACTTTTACTGAAGCTTTTATTCAAAGTTTAAGTTTAGATTCAATTTACATTGCCTTGTATATGAACTCTACTTTACTCTTTACTTTAACTCTTACTGAATTGAGGATAGTTTCTTAGCAAAAAGTCAGAGATCTCGGGTATTTCAATATTATTTAGAAGTGTTAAAAATATATTTAATTTATTCAATGTATAAGAAAAGGTAAATAGCTATTATTCAACTTAAAACTAATAATACTTATATTAACTTAACTCTATTTTCTTGAGCTGAATATAAGTTTATATGTAGGTTTTTTTTCCTCAATCTCTCGAAGGGTAGACAAACGTTTTTTTTTGTTCTTTTACGCCCATTATTAAAAAGCTCATTCCTAGCAAGAAAAAAAACTAACTTTTAATAAATATCAATAAACAAATATATTCAAAATCGGTTACTTTTGGTAATATAGCAATATTATTATAAGATCAATTGCTACAAAATTATGGATAATGTATATTTAGTTTAATTTAATGAGATGCAGATTTCGTGGTAGAAAATCTTTACCTCCAAAAAATTAATGAGACGGGTCTCTTCTTGATATTCTAATCTATTGGCTGTCTTTATTTTTTTAGCTCTTTCTAATAAATATATAAAAAATGAAAGTAAAACAAGCACCGCAATATTATATTCCAGAGTATTACATAGTTCCATATGGCTAACCATGGACGGGCGTCTGTCGGCTTGTTTTAGTTGTTGTTGTTGCTTTCAGAATGCAAACAAATTTGCATGCCGTCAGTTACTATTTTACTGCCAGCTGGGAATGAGTTGAGCATGGCTGGATGGGGGTGGACAGGGGGTGGGAGTTGTGGGTGGTAGCTAGGGGTAGCTAGGGGTAGCTAGGGGTAGGGGCGGGTGACGGCACCCTACCTTGGCAAAGTAGTAAATCTTTTTGTGCTTTCCCGTTGCGGTTATTTCATTTGATGTGGGGTGGGGGCTGATGGTTCAAACTTCTTGCCAGCGTTGCCACATGGTGTGAAATATGCAACGAGACGACGCAGGCGAAACAAAAGCGCGCGTCACATAACCATCTGAAGGTGCCGTATGCCCCATCCTTAAGGCAACTGGTTTTTGCAACTGCAGCTGCAGCTGGAGCTGGAGCAGCAGCAGCAGCACCCACAAAGTTTTCCACCTGTTTTTCACCTATGCTTTGTCTGCTGCTGGTTGCGTTTCGTTGCGCTTCGCACGTTGCACACGTGACTTGTTTATGTAGTTGAACTTTCTGCCGCTGCCATGTTGCGGAGTACTCATACTTGTTGTATGCACCTCTCAACCGTTAGAACTGCGACTGCCACCTGCACTAGCAGTTGCAGTTGCAGGTGCAAGTGCTGCTTCATTTTCTGTTTCGTTAGCTGCGCACACACACGCACACCTGAACCGTGTAGTGCCCCACACTCGCCCTGCTCACATTCAGAGCGAAACTTGCTTTTATTGATATTTAAACAATTTTTTATTTGCTCTGCATAAATTTTTGCTCATTTACTTGAACAACTGCGCCAACTTGGGCAGCTTGCAGGACAAATTTATTTTTAGAAAAATCATGCTAAGTATTTTTCTGTGGCATAAAGCTGGAATTTATCAAAGCAAAGCAAATATATTTCATTTGATTTGTAATATCTTTTAGGGTCTTGCAAATTCATTATTTTTTAAAATATTTATTAAGATGCAACAAAAAAGAGGAATTTCCGAGTAAACAAAAAGGGGAAAACGAAATAAAACAAGGCTTACGCATGAAAATGCCTGTTTAATAAATAAGTAAAAAAAAAGTTGGCAATAGTAGAAAATAAAAAAAAGAAAATAGAAATCGTATAGTATTTGAATTTTTTTTCTGTTCATTTGCAAACGAATGCAAGACGGCGACTTGCTTGTGTCTATGAATAGCTCACCCTAGCAAAATATATAATTTATGAAAACTCCATTAGATAAATACTGCAATGTACTGCAAAGTGAATGCCGAAACGAAATCTCAAAACTCTGCTCAATTGCTGCAACTGCGAACTTAAAACACACACCCAGACTGAAACCAAGCCAATTGCAACTGTTTGTAAAGATTTCCCTCATGTATTTACATGATTTTCTCTTACATTTTTTCCGTTTGTTAACTTTTCGTCGGGTTGTCATCTGAGCCGCCCTCGAAAAAAAGGGAAGCTCGCTGAAAGCAAAAGTTTGCTACTCATTACATTTTGCACTTAACAGTTGCAACAGTTGCTGTTTGCCATTTACCAGTTGCAAGTTGCCGTTGCAAGTTGCAGCTGTTGCAATAACTTTTCTTTAAAAAGTATCTCTTGGCTTAAACTTAAAGCCCAACATGTCTGTGGCTTAGCAAAAAGAAGTCTGCCAACTAAAGCCCAAGCAGAGCTGCCGGCTAATTTGGCATTTAGATGTCAAATGTCAATCAGAAAACCCCAAAGACGAGACGAGAACTAAACGAAGGCAAGCCACAACCAACAGCCAAATGCCAACAACCAACAACGAACAGCGAACAACGAACGACGGACAATGAGCAAAAAACATAATTGGCCACAAAACAAGCTGGGATAAAAGTGCAGAGAAAGTGCAAAAAGCAAGAAATTTGCTTAATGCGCCGCATGACCCAAGCCAAAAAGAAAACATGTCAAAGTGCTGCAGTTGGGAGTGCCCGACTAGGCGATACCCTGTGGTCAGCTGCTATAACACGTTTTTGCTTACAATTTTTACGGGGCGCTATATAGGAGAGTCTGAATACCAAATTTGATGTCGCCGGCTGCTAGAAGCTTTGAGATATGCTAAAAAAATTCAAAAGAAATGATTTCGATATCGGTTGTTATCGATATCAAGGAAGCGGGCCAAGCTATCGACGCTTTGAAACGAGCATAATCTGCTTTGGCGATAGCAAGATCTACGTTTAAAATATCAAGTCTCTAGCTCCTATAATCTCTTTAAGTCTCATGTTGAGGGCACGCATTTATATATTCTTTGTATATACATATAAAGTAAAAGAAGATGCATGAAAGGTTTATAACCTCTTTAAAATAGCGCTGAGGCGCGGCCTTAAAGTGCTTAGATAATAATATACCTCAAGAGATGCTTAGATAATAATATACCTCAAGAGGTCCAATAAACTTCAAAAATATATCCTTCTACAGTTCTTGGCATTTCCTCTAGATAGATGGATAAATTATTTGTAAGGCTTTGGTATCCAAATTTGCAACAACTATAATATATATTTATATATATATGTATATATCCATATTTTTTTTAGAACAAATTATAGCCTCTCAAAATATATGAAAAACTTACAGATAATATATATATTAATTTTTTTAATTTATTTTTATTTATTTTAATCGAATACCTCGGTAGCCCAAGGAATTTTCCAAATTCTTAAATGCTTTTAAGGCTTACTTTTTAATTACAAAATATATATACCCATAGAATACTATATAGGATAGAAGACATTTCAATTTAACTAACTATAACGCCAGCTAACATCCACAAATCACATTCTAGACATCTGAGCATAGTTTGCAGTTCTATTATGGTTGCAGGGTATAAACAGAAATAAGCCCGAACAGCGCACAATGCAGTGTGATAGTAAAACCAGTGGGCAATAGCAATGATAGAGTAAGAGGGTGTGGAATGGTCGAAGGGAGGGGCGAGGGTGGGGTTGGTGTAGGTTACAGTCGCTAGTAAAGCTGTAAGCAAAATTCGCCTGGCATGTTGGCTTGCAAAAAATCTGCATGCGTGTGTCTACGCGCGGGCTACCCCACTTGACGGTAGGGTGGGTGTGTGTGTGGGCAGGGTGGGGAGGGCGTGTGGCAACAAGGATTGTACGATTCTACAAGAAAATCGCATTTTCAACGCGCTGCAAAATGAGCCAAAAAAAAAAAGAAGAGAAAGTGAAAAAAATCTGAAAAAGAAAAATGAAAAAATGCTTCACGCTGTAAGGCGACGACAGATAGTGCGCCAAATGCGGGTGGTCTTGGGGGCGAAGGTGGGGTGAGTGGTAAAAGCGGGGTTGTGCCTTGCTTACAGCAAATAAAATAAACAGCAGCTAGGAATGCGGGCACACCAGAGACAAGCGGCGCGAACATCCATCCCCGCATCCATGCCGCAGTCCTGCAACCCGTTCGCCTGTCGTTAAGTTGAGAAGCGCACGAAAGTTCAAGTTTTGCGAATACTTTTTCAGGCGTCGACTTCTTGCCCCCCAACACTTACCACTTACCCCTTGCCACACGTTGCAAGCGGCACCCTGCACCCGGCACCCTGCACCCTACCGTCAGCTGCAGCACAGCTTCATCATCATCATCAATTTTTTTTTTCCGCTTTGTTGCTGGTTGGTTTTGTTGCAGCCTCGTGTGGCAGCATTATGTTGAATTCTGTGAGGCAACGCGGGCCCGCGCTCGCTTTTTGGCTTCCATCATGCATACATAAAACCGGCCCCCGCCACATCAACCGATCCATCCTCCCCCGCCCGGCACCTGTACTTGCGCATAAAAAGTGCAGATAATAGGGGCATTGGTAGCCATCCGAAAAGATAGCCGAGAGTTCAGCGCTGTCCGCGTCAAAATTCAATTGCTGCCTGTCGAGGCAAGAAATGCAGATTAGAATGCCAGACACACGGTGCACAGCAACAACACAACATTGCAATTGGAACCACAGCAAATATAGATGCAGATACAGATACAGATACAGATACGACTGCGGGCGCGGTGTCTCCTGCTAATTGTATGCAATCTGTAGGTGTTGCCTGCTTCCTTTTGCCTGTTTGTCTCTCCCTCTCTCTCTCGCTCTCTCTCTGTCTCACTCTGGTTCCCTCCACTCAGAGGCAGAGGGGCGCCTGCCTGTCATGGACTGCGGCCATGTGGCTGACAGTTAAACAGACGAGGCTGAGACCTAAAGCCGTTGCCAGCCAAAAATCTCAAGTGTTTTGTGCATCCTTCAGCTGTGCAAACAACAATTTCTATACCCTACAAATTGGTAGAGCGGGTGTAATGGTTTTCTGGAAATGTGTGTAAAAGGAACAGGCATCGACGAGTCTATAAAGTAAAGCCCCAAGATAGATTTTGAATTTAGAACTAAACATAACATAACTTAACTAAATTACAAAAAAAAAGTCATTTGTAGAGTTGAAGCCTGTGGCTTTGAAATATACACACTTTAATATATCATATTAAAATCTGAAAAGTTTCATAATGATCGGCTCCTAAACATCGAAGTTATTCGACAAAAACTTGACAAATAATAAGAAGCATAGAAGTAGAAAGATTGAAGAAGAAGCAGCCGCAAAAGGAGGGTCAAATTTTTATCACACTACTCAACGTTGGGTACAGGGCATCTCCAAGTCGTGCACAATCGTATAGAGCACGTTTTTTTCTCGCTTACTTTTAATAAAATTACACTGAAACTGGGTTATGGATTTTGAAATGGGCTTTGCTCAGCGTCAGTTACTATATGCATTCAGATAACATATTGATGTGCTGGGCATGGATATAACTGAAAATGGGAAAATGCAGCTTTTACAAATTGAAAATTCTACATTTAAAAGCGGATACATAACACTTAAGATAGATGCCAAGTACTTAGAAACTCCATAGTTTCTTTAAGCTGGAAGTGTCTACTATCTTGCACAGATATAAAATTGTATACATATATGTAAGACTCTCAACTGTTAGATACTGTATCTCTGTGAAACTGTAGTTCACAGTAGCTGTGTTGACATTGATTTCACAATATACTCTGAATGGGTTAAGCCGTGATGGTGTGTGTGGTTGTGCTTGTGTGTGTGTTTAGAAGTGTCTCCCTGATTTAATGACCATATCATATTCAATATTCATAAGAAAAATGGCTGAAAAAAGTCGGATGCTAATGATAACTTTGATAATGATGATAACGATGTAAATTGTGATAATTATGTTGCTCTTGATACTAAAAATTGTTATTGTTATTGTTGTTGTTGTTGCTCCTGCTGTTATTACGTAAAAGTTTTAACAAAATTTTTGCATGCCACATTTTTGTTGGCTTTCCGCTGTGCAACTAGAAAATTTGCTTTGCAACTTGTGTGAAGTTTGCAGCAAAAATATATGTGTGTTTGTTATATTTACCTGTATATATTTTCATATATGGAATATTTTGTGGTTTGTTTTTGTTATTCTTAGTTTGCCGTCATTTTTAAACGCAATTAAAGTGGCCGACCCGCAGGCTGAATGAAAAAAAAAAGTAACCCTCATGTTGTCAAATTGAAAGGAAATTGAAAGCAAACACAAATGCGTTTGGCCCCGTGGCGTATTCAAGTCGAATTAAGCTTAAACAACAATAATTATTAATAGCTGCAGTCGAAAAAAAAAAATTAAACAGCTTCCCTTCACCAGCCTTGGCCATGAAGTCGAGCGAACTGAAGGATTTGTCTTTCGCACAGGACTTGAGCCTCATATTTTATGCACAATGTTGACAAAGTGCCGGAAATTCAAGGAAAACAATGTGCAAAGCAAAAATGCGACAAGATTTATGAGTTTGAGCCGCTGCACAAATTGCAAATTGAATGACAACAATGTGTAAGAAGCGCAGGGCACAGACACGCCCATACCACCGCCTCCAGTCGTCTGAGTCATGTTGCCGGCTCAGCGTCTAGACTTCCGTCGAGACATTGCGAATGGAAATTTAAATGTAATGTGCTCACTTTTCGGCAAAAGCAGTTACCGCGGACAGCGGCAGTGGACGGAGTGTGGAGGCAACGCAGCCACTTAACAGCATCCGGCAGGGGGAGCGGTGGTTGGTGTCAGGGGGGTCAGGGGTCAGGACACACGTTGCATGCAGCGTAAGCAATTGGCCAGCGGCCAAGCCGAAATGCCAAACGTTAATAAACATTAATTGTACAACATTTTTATGGGCATCGCATTTCGAGGCCAACGGCAAATGCTGCCATCCTGTTCATTTACGGATGCGGATATTTCTGTTTTATTTGCCAACGATGCGCTTTTAAATGCCCTTGCCAGAAAATGAAAACAACAATATCGGGTCGTTAAGCCAAGTGGATTCCTTTGAAAATGATATCCGTAATTTATACAAAGCAACTTCTTGAGATGCTGGAGAACCTGAGAAAATTGTAGCTACATTTTGTAGCTGCAGCATAGTCCACACTTGAATGAAAATTTCCAATTCTTGATACTTAAGCGACATTTTCCAAATAATGAAAATGTGCTCCGTATTCTAATATGATAGATAGGCAATTTTAACAAGTATTTCTATAAAGATATATATATATATATATTTTTACATATTTAATATATATACATAATATTTAAATATTTAATACAAGTTGGAGAGCAACAAAAAAAATTACTAGCTACCGACTTCCGCCAATTTCCCACAGTTGCGAGGGAAATTTTCAAAAACGCTGAAGCGCGTTTTCATGTAGAACTTTGAAAATGAGTTTGAAGTTGATCGTGCGGAACTTTACATTACATTTCTTAAAGCTTTTTGAGAATATATTATGCTATATAACATTTGCTTGATCTTAAGTACAAGTAACATTAGGGCTTAACTCCAAATAGTTGATGCTAAGGATTAATTATATATATTTTATAAAAACGATCGATAACTCTTTAGGACTCCAAGCAGAATATACTAAAAGTTAACTATATTCCAAACTAAATGTACTCGAAATTGACTACAATAAGTTATGAAGAATTCTAGCTAAATTTAACGTAAGGGATATCTATACTCTAGATAAGCTCTTCTAATCCCAAAAGTAAAAAAATATTTAAAACATATAATTTCAGCTTTTAATTATAGATAATTACCGCTTAACTCTTTTATACTATGCACTGCCACATCGATAAGGCACGCTTTCATAGAGCATTTAAGACTCGCTTTGTATAAGGTGGTGGGGGGGGGGTTAAATAAAGCAAACCCTTCCCCCCCGCTGCCCGCTACCACACTTAATTTATATATTTTTCGGCTCTTGTCCTTTTGTCTTTGTGTTTCACAGTTGAGCGAATTTTCTTTTAATTAATTTTAAATGAATGTCGTTCGCTGGCGCGTCCCAAACTTTTTCCCAAGCAGTTTCCGGCTTTTCAATGCAATGATGGGGCCAGTTAAAGGGGTAAGCGGTGACGGGGGGCGGGGCATTCATAGCCGTTGTCCGGCACAGACCAAAAAGAAGAAAAAAAAAGTCATGCAACACGGCAAGCGCGTTGACTTTTAGCTTAATTAGCTTTTGGACGAATACAATTTTTTTTTTCTGCCGAACTTGCCCCATGCTGCAAGCTGATATCCTGTAGGAGCAGAGGATTCGAAGGACTTGCAGGCGGCGCCTGCAACGTGAGGCAATTAAATAGGTTTGTTGCAACAGCAGTTGCTGCAATCGCAATATGAGGCAAACAATGATGTTGCTGCTGCTGCTGCTGCTGCTGGTGACGTCAGCAGCGTATGATGCGAGTCCTGCGAGTCCTGCCTGCCTGCCTGCCAGCCTGCCTGTCGCCATTTGCCGTTTCTACTGGCTGCCTGTGTTGTCCTTTTGTGCGTTTGCCTTTTGCGCTTTTATGCAACTTTTTTTTTTTATTATTGTTGCCGTTGCTGTTATGTGTTGCATGTATTATGTTGAGGCTTCACAGCATGTGGCAGGACTTTCAGTTGCTGTTGTTGTTGCTGCTGCTGCCGCTTCGGGCAAAATGTGTCTCTGTGTGTGTGTGTGTGTGTCTGTTTTCTTTTTGTTGTTTCCGCTTTTGTTGTTGTTGCTTTTGTTTGTCGTCGCTCGTTTGTTTCTGTTGCCAGTCACAATTTGAGCATTTGCTTTTGGTATTTAACATTCATTTGAAATTGTCATGCCCGCTGTTGGCTCTTTGGCTTCTGTTCGGTCCTGTTGCCTGTTTGGGCGGCTGCTGCCTGCCTGCTGTCTGCCTGGTTTTTTTTTCGGGTTGGGGAAGGCTTGGTGCGGTCTGCGGGTACTTTTCCTGCACAGCGATTATGTTGATTGCAGCGCAGTTCCTGTGGGCCCGCCGCTGCTTATTGTTTGCCTAACTGAATGACTGAATGGCAAAGGGACAATTGCTCAGGGGGAGGGCGAGGTTGGGCAACTGGCGCTGGAGACTGCGGTGTAAGCGACTCGCCTGCGCCGCACGATTTGTGTTTTTATCCACTCATTTAGCGCACGCTTCTGCAGAGCCATCGCCATCACATAATGTTCATTATATCCTGTTGATCTGTCAAATGGAGCCGCCTACTCAATGGGGTTGGTCGGGACAATTGCTGTCAGACAAAGTGGTTAAATGCGAAAAGCGATGATAGAGCGAGGGAGGGATGAGCAAGGGGCAATGCGGAGGCAGATGTCAAAAACTGAGTTTGTTTTTGGTAGCTTGCATTCTGTTCCGTTCTAATAGAAGTCAAGTTTTCATTTCATTTCGCACTTTGCCAGTGTTGAAAAATGTTTATCCATTGAGTATTTTTTCGATTAACATAAGTGCAAATTGAGCCGAGCTTCGGATTGATTTTAAATGATATTGATTAAAATTAACTTCGACAACACATGAAAAACATAGTAGAAAAATACTTCCACATGATCAGATTTACAGAAGGATTTATCAAACGTCGTTTTTGGTTCCTTGACAAGGGGTAAGAAAAGCAAGTCATGGGGATTTTCCTTACTCCTCTTCAAGGTGCTCTTTCCATTTTTCTAGATATTGGATCGTTTATATCAGAATCGATGACATTATCATAAGAACAAATCGATATCAATATTGGACTTAGTTAAATCAAAATCGTTGTGTATGTGTAAACATTATTTTTACAGAAAGACTATTAAGACTATTATTAACAATAAAAATGTAAAACAATCGGTAGTTGCGATGTTGCAAAAAAAAAACTATCGATAGTCTTGCAGCACGATATTTCATGACTGTTGTAAAAAGTAATACTTCCTTCCCTAATATGTAAATTCTACATAAAGTCAATGCCCGAAATTTATATTGATATCTTGTGACACGCCCAATTGTTTCCGCCCCCTGCTGCACACCCTTATTATGCTTTGCTTTGCTGATTTTTGTACTCTGTTTTGGCACTTGCCGTTTATCCTTCATTCCGACGTATTTCTGCGTCATTTGCATTTCAATTTTGATTTGTTTCTTGTCAATCAGTTAGACATACTGCCCTGCCACGCCCAACGCCCAACACCACAAGCCCACCGCCCAACATGCTGACAATAAGTACTGCCCCCTTGATGTTGCCGCTGTTTTTGCCCCTCTCCGGTATGGCTTTTCGGGTAGCAAATTTTTTAACGCTAATTGAAAATTTATTGAGACAAATTGTGTTTCATTTACGCATTATTGACGTTGCTGTCAATGTGTGTGTGTGCACGTCTGTGTATGTGTGTGTTGTGTATGAATTATGTGCTAGTTGTATAGGAAAACAGATTATCCCCGCCGGTTTTAAGTACGCCCCCGACCCTGACTTGCCAAGCCCTGTCAGCTTTATAAATAGCCTGCACTCAATTAATGACACTTTAATGAGTTTTTGACCATTTTTTTAATACCCTGTAATTATTGTTATGAGCAATAAGAAGGGGAACGAAAAGTGCGACAGCAGTTGTAAGAGTGTTGTAAAGTACCTAATTTTTCCAAGCAATCACGCTGCTTATCCCTTATTAACTCGTTTAACTCAGGAACTATAAATGCTGCTGAAATCGCATTACGTATTTGGGATTTTCTTTGGGTATTTGAAATAAATCGAGTATATTTTATGAAGGCAAGCCTGGAAAACTTAAAAAACGGGAAAAGATCTTCAACTTTTTTAATATTTATGGATATGTGCTCTCAATATTTTTCTATTTTTGTACATACTTTTCATTACAGAGTATGTGTCGAGTCTACTCTAAATTGTATGCATTTGGTATTTCAATAATTTTACTTTTTTTTATAAATTTCGTAATCAACAAGCCAAAGCGATTACCACAAATGCATTGCGTCCCATTTTCAACTTTGTGTGTGCGAGTGTCTGTGATTGTGTGTGTGCATGTGTGTGTGTGTAAATCAGTGGGTGTACATTTAATTAATGCAAACAGATTTAACTCGCTTTCTGCGTTGTTTATTTATGCTTCCGATCGCCTCGTCGAATATTACATAATGAAATGGTTGACGGATATTGATATAAATCAATCGTCGACGCACGGCTGCAAATGCAAACAAAAAGCATAGCTGCAAAGGATGTAGGGACGTGAGGTGGGTAAGGGCTTATGGGGCGGGGCGCATGTTGTACGTGTGCGTAAGTAAATAAAAATTAAATGGCATAAAACAAAAGTATACAAATTGTATGGAACAATGCACGAAACACGCGCAACCAAAATGAATCGAATTTCCTGAATGCGGCTTATGACGCCGATTTTAATGCGCTATTGCCATGCCAACATTAAGGGTATTCCCTACTACAACTTATTTTTGTTTTTATTTGAAAAAGCTATCGATTTATGTGACAAACGTTTTTTAAATTACAAAGAGAGATTAAGCCAATTAAAGCTTAAAACGTTGGGTAAAAAAATATAAACAAAAGTTTTAATTTAAGTAGATTTAAAAGTAATAATGTCTAATGAATAATACGGTATGTTAAAGGTTGAAAACATGTAGAAGGTAAACTCTTTTTTGTAAATAAAAAAAAAAATGGCATGTTTTGCAAGACGCGTATTTAAATATAATAATTTGATTTTGAATAAACAAATATAATAATTCTAAATTAAATAAAAAGAAAAACAATATAACATTTTATGCAAAGTGTTACATGATAAAAACTTAGTTTGTTAAATAATTTTAATTGCAGACACATTTGTCCGAGGACAAAAATTGACAACGAAAAAATGACTACAAAAAAGACAAGGCAAAAATGTGTAATAAATGTATTTTATAAAAAAAAATTTATTGATGGATAAAATAACATTACATGAGCATTGTTTTTTAATTGAGTACGAATGAAACTAATTTCTTAAGATTTAGCTAAATTTTTAACTAAAGAGTCATCAATAAACTGAAAATGAAACAATTGTGATACCCAAGAGTCGGGCTCAAATATTTTGCTAATAAAAATAGCAAATCAGATTTATATTTCATTTTGAAGCATTAGAAAAATCAATAATAATTATTTTTCATTAGTGTTTTAAAAGCTCGAGACTTCACAATCAAATTTCTCATGTAACATCTAATTTGGTGGCAGCTCTTGAAATCGTTTTAGATTCAATTTTTGCTGCCCAATTAATTTGATAGATATGAAACCATCAACTGAGCTGTTTGATTACACAACACTCAAAATAAATTATTTAATTATTTATGCCAACATAGAACTTTGCAAAAACATAAAACTAACAAAATGACATATGAAAATACAGAATGCCGACGATTGAATGCACTTTAACACACTTAAATCTTAAGTTGATACTGCAATAAAGTTTAGTGCCTTTTTATAGAGTAAAGAGATATGATAATTCCAGAGAAATTTAAAAGATTTCAAGATTTAGCAATATTTAGATCTCCTATCTATAGAAAGTCTTTTGAGAATGCAGAAATAGATATTTAAAAAAATGATAATAAAGTCTTAATAAATTATTCAATGTCCATATATTAAAGAATTCCAAAGAAACAGGATCTCGTTATCGATATTTATCGATTGCTTGAAAAGAAAGAAGCTATCGATTATTGGAAACAAACTCATTCTACGCGGTCAGTAAAAGGAGCTAAGTTGAAGTTCTAGCTCTTATAGGTTCTGAGATCGACGCGTTCATACATACGTACGGACGGACGAACGGAAAGATCGACTCGGCTAATGACGGTGATCATATATATATATATATAATTTATTGGATCGGAGTTGCTTCAAAAACTATTCTACCCTTTTACCCATTCTTATTGGCTCAGGGTATAAAAAAATAAACGAATTTAAGTACTTTGTGCTACTTTTGTGCTATGTGAAGCCTGAGATTCATTGCCAACGTCTTTCGACTATTTCACAGAAAGACCCGAATATTAAGAAACACAATTATGTGTAATATATTTCATGCAAAAGCTGAAATGATTCCCCTTTGTAAGAGTACACAAATTCAATTTACTGCCAGCAAAAAGGTGTCAAATGAACTTAATTCGCCCCGGCGTTATTATCCTTTTTGCGACATGTTTTATTTATTAGGTGCCTTTTAATATTTTATGCACAATTTCCTGTGTTTTTTTTTTAATTGTTAAATTATATTTTTTTTTTATTCGGAATGTTTGTCATTTATTTGGATTTATTATTGCGAGGCGCTGAGCAGGTGTGATTGTGGGGGCCGTTAAAGCAGTTTACATAAGGCAAATTAAGCCCATGATGACTGCATTTCAAGCAGAAACAACAACAACAAGAACAACAGCAATCATTCGCAAAATACCTTGGCGATTGGTATTGGCGCTTTTGTTCCACTGTGCATAGAGCATATAATGAACTTTATGCGCTATTGTTTTATGGCTCATTGTGTGCGTTGTCTGCGCTGTTGTTGTTGTTGTTGCTGTTGCTGTTGTTGCCTGTCAATAAAGTATCAATAATTTACAAAACAAACAAAACTGTGCCAGGCTGCCTGCCTGCCTGCCTGCCTGGCATAATGCTATAAACAAGGGGCCAAAACGGCATAGCCAGGGCTGCCTGGCATTGGCATTGTGAAGAGTCCTGGATACTATCTGCATGGGGCATAAGTATTGCGCCATCTAAAGCAAATATTTATCTACAGTTGCGCGACTCGCCAAGCTGCTGTCGGTTTATTTAAAATTTATTAAAAACAGTCAACAACAACGACAACAGCGACAACAACAATGCACGTAATGAATGAATGGCAAAATGGAATATTATTTGATTGCAATTTATGTTTACATATACTTAAGCTCATCAATTCCATTTGTTGTGGCCCGCCCTCGCGGCTAGCCCCAACCCCCCTCTCTCTCCCCAATGAATGTTTTCTTTTGCTCTGCTTTGTTTTGCTTGTGTGCCATGCAAACATTTGTATTTTAAATAATTAATACACAAGTATTGAATATTAAATGGTCTATATTATGTACTTTGTAATATGATATCCATCGTAGGCTCTTTTACAAGTGTTGGTTAAGTGTTGCAAAGTGCAAGAATAATTGGAGCTGTTGCATTAATGAGGCTCGCATATTAAATGGTTATCACTGTGGTTGCTTCAGTACATGCAACTCGTCCTCGTAACTAAAACTCTTGTCAAACATAAGATTAATAATGCATTCACTTAAATTCACATAATGGATTGTGCACCAAAATGAAACTTAATGCTTATGCTTATTTTCGAAAAGTATGAATGTCAGAGAAATTAATAATTATAATAGTAAATATTAAAATTTGTATTTCTTTATAATTAAACTAGCTATTAAATTTATTGGCAAGTCTTTAACATATTTATTGACATATAATTTACTTCTAAGGATCTTAATATTTCATATCGCAAGATCTTTCATAACAATTGTGCTGATGCATGTAAATATATATAAATATATATGCCAAATTATTTAAACAGCCTAGTTTAGTCCCCATTTGGAATCTGTTGAGGATTTGCTTATATACTCGGCTAAAACATGGATTGAGATCTAAGTAAACATTAAGCTTTCTTATAAAAGTGCTTAAATATTTTTTATATTTAACTTTTAATATGAAATAGATATCCGTAATATGCATACACAAATATATGTATATTATATATATTTTTTATAATATTGTATACGAACGGACGTCTTCTTCTATGCCTTACCCTCTATAAGAGTATATATATTTTTTTTAAATATGTTTAATTTGTTTGTCCAAGAACCGGACAGCAATCAAGAGCATAATAATATATATTTTATTTAACATAAATAATATGCATATATGTATGTTCCTGCTGTCATACTCAATTGCCAAATAGCATATGTTTAAATACAAACCAAATACCTGTCAAGTTTTGTTTATCTTAACTTGATTTACAAACAATTAAATCTCAAATATTGAAAGCTAAGAGGATAAAAGCTGCACAAACACCTAACAAGGAACAAGGCCTGAAGTGTTGGTAAAGTGCGCAAGGCAAAGTGTTGTAAAGCGCAGCGAGGCGAAAGACTCATGCAACTGATTAAAAAACGGCGACGGCGACTTCTAAAACTGTCAAAGGGGACTTTGCCACACGATTTTATGATGAGCAAAACTTGTGAAGCGAAATTGCGGCAGAGTCGACGGCGGCGGCGTCGAAGAAATTAAAAGAGGAAGCGACGCCGCAACCGAAGACAAAAGCCCAGGTGAAAGTGCAAATGGCGGTTGGTTAGCGAATGTAAATGGAAGGACTCGAAGGAGACCCGTTGCCAACGGGTGCAACCAGTGCATTTTCTGTCCTTTGTAATTAAACTTTTGCGCCCGACAATGGAGCGGCGAAATGAATTTCTAAGAAGCTGCCGCTGCTCCAGACGCATCCGCTGTCAAGGTGCAAAGCTGACAATGCAACTGACGCTTACCGAACGCCCAACAACAACTTGCAACAGCAGCAACAGCAACAACAACAACGCAAAACAATAGCAACTCGAACCGACACCGGCGTCTCAGCGTATGCAACGCAAAAGTGCCACTCGAGCAACAAGAACTGCGAGAAGCCAAGTATCTCTCATTCTGGTTATGAGAAAGGCCAACAACAACGTCTGGGTTTGGCAGCCCGCAGGCATGTTGAGGACACAGCTCAGCGAGTCGCAACAACAGCACAAAAGCGTGCAGCCCAGGTCCAAGAAGCTTGCCACAGCTGCCGCCGCAGATTTAGCAAGCATTTTCCTCCTTTTTTCTTGTCTTTGCTTACAACAAAAGACAAGTGCAACTGCCTAAGGCGGCAGCAAGGAGGCAACTGTGTTGCAAGAGTCCGTGTTGCATGCCCCACTCGCGTCTCTAATTGAAAGCGGCCAACAACAGAACTAAACGACACAATTTGTACTCCCAGCGAAATTATGCACACAGACACAGCATGGCAAAAAACGTGCAAATGAAAAACTGTGCACAAAGAAAAAATTTCAACGCGACTTGAAAATGCCCTACAAAATTGATCAAAAGCCTAGTATGTGGGTTTTACGTATAGGAAATAAACTATGAATCTTTAACAAATGCCAATAATATTTAAAAAATATATAAACAATTTATGAAATTATAATAATAATAATTATCATCATCTGAGTGCATAAGCAATTAAACAATTAAACATCCAGGTTTCGAGCCTCGAATCTTATACTATATGGTACAGAGTTTCTAAAGACCACAAATAATGCTTAGTTTCTTAGATTAGTTAATGATTAGCTTTCTTTGATTAGATTAAATATACATATTTTGATTGAATCTAAATTTAAAATCCAACATGCCCCAAAAATACCCGAAGCGACAATAATTTGAGTACATTCTCAAAAGTGCAGCACCTGAAATAAAAGGGTAAAGACCAAAGGCTGTAAACGTGCGAAATGTTAATAAAAAATGCACCTTACAAGTGGCGCTGTGGCATAGGATGGCTAGGACATGATAGAGCCCATAAAGCAATAAATAGAAAAAAAGGAGAAAACCCCAAGCTGCAGGCATCTTAGAAGCGTGAAGGTTAAGCCCTGGTTAAGCCTTAGCGGCGCACGGCGCACTCCACTGGAGTTTCTAAGACCGAAGCTAAATCTAATTTGCAGTCGACTTTATTTCACTTTTTTTTTTAGTGGCATATTAGCTTGCCAGTCACGCGCTTAAGAAATTATAGTTACAGGCCGCACACCCTCTTCCTCAAAAAAAAAGGGTCAAAATTTCAATTGCTGCTGCTGCAGTTATGAAAAATTCATAAAGGATAATGAGCGACAGGCGCGTGTCAACGTCGTCGCCAGGACAACCAAAAAAAAAAGAAAAAAAGTGCTCCGCAAAAGCTGGCAACGTTTTAACAAACGAATGAGCAGGCAAATGCCATGCAAAGGACGTGGCAAGCATGACGTGCGTGTGTGTGTGTGTGTGTGTAAGGGGTGTGGGCGGGGTGTGCTGGACATGAGTGAGTGGCGCTGTGCACGCTGAGCGCTAATTAAAATCCCGACTGGTAACCATGACAGATAAGCGCCAGCTGCAGCTGCAACTGCTGCTGCTGATGCAAGTGCTGCTGCTGTTGCAATGAAGTCAAAGGTGTTAGATAAGTGGCTGTGTGTAGGTGTGTGTGTGTAGGCGTGTGGGTGGTGTCTGTGTGTGGGCGTGGGCTGGTTGCACTTAGACTTTGCCGCAGCTGACAGTCGCCGGCTGTTGTAACTGGCAAGTGGGACACACAAAAGCAAAGCGAAACGACCCGCATTGCTGGCATTTTGACTTAAAGGTGCTGGCAGCAGCAGCAGCAGCGGCAGTTGCAGTTGCAGCCGCGGGCTGCTTAGTTATTGGGTTAATAAAACAGAACAACAATGTGAAACAATGCTACAACAATAACAACAACGAGAACAAGAACAGTTAACAACAACAAAACTCACCTAGTTTGTCAAAGCGCTCGCTTATTGCATTGCGTCGCCAGCGTGCGTCTCACGGGGCGTATGTGAAATATTTTGTATGTGCGGATTAACAAGCAGCTGGCACAAACTGACAAGCTCTAGAGCATGCCAACCACTATATGTTTATATGTATATATGTGCATATGTATATGTGTGCCAAGCGCATATGCGACATTCCTAAGGGGCGGTGTTGGGGGCTGGGGTCACAGCCACTTTCTATGGTTTGTCTAACTGGCGAGTCGGACAAAGGTAACCAAGGCAAAACTTGGTTACCATTTAGCTTTAATAACAGCACAAAAAGCATTCACAGGTATTCACCTTAATTAATATACCCTGAACGAACGCAGATTGTGCAAACATAAATTTATATATTCTTGATCATGCAGTCAGACAGGAGCTGATAAAGCCTTGCCTATCTGGCTGTCTTTCTCTTTGCTTGCTTTAGTCTTGAAACTATCTTCATGAAACTTGACTAAAACATATTTTTGACATATTTGCTGTTGGACTCTGAAAGATCCGAGCACTTTATATTGTAGAGATTCTCCGATGAAATGAGCTTAAATATGAAGTTATAGTATGCGTATTTTCCAATAAATCTCAATAAATCTTCTCGCTTATGAGTCTTACAATGCAATATATATAGCCATAATCGGACTATTCGACTATATTCCAGTTGCCATAGGAAAACTGATTTTTTGTGCGCAATACATTTTTCTTTTCCAAGACTATCATTATGAACATAATGAAAGTGGAAAACTAAATTATATAGATATCATGGGAAGAATCAGTTTAAAATTTGATTTTTTATATAAAAAGATCTACGCTTGGAAGCGTATTCAATCTTCGGCGCTTAGCAACAAAAATTTCTTTCCTCTTTTATTTATGGTAGCTTTTTCTTATATATTTTTTAAGGGACTTCCTGAACTCGTAATATGATTTACTAAAGTTGCAGAAACAGCACAAAGAAAACAAGAGTTCCTTTGAATAATTAATTAACGATGTCTCTGCATGAATTCACTTTCAAAAAGTGCATAGAAGTAAATGATAGAGATAGATGCAAAAGTTATTTATATGACATCTTATTAATAATGACATTGACAACTGCTCAGTGAATGGAAAGTACATACAATGAAAATATATTTACAAATTATAAAAGCTTATTCAATACAAGATTACATTTCCATTTAATAAGAGTTATCTGCCCATTTTTGAGAAATAATATAAATGCATAAGCTGGTCAGGTCTTTATGTGGAGCTCAAAGTATAATAATTTATGCTCAAGCCAAAGCTTGTTTTTTTTTCATTTAATTTAAATATTTTATATGTTATATATGGGATAATTAAATTATATCAAACTACTTTTTTAATTAATAAAATATATATATTAATTACTAATTATTACCAAATGCACAAAATATCAGACCCAAGCTAACTATAAAAAGCGTTGGCTCTTATTCCCTTTAATTAATGTTATAACGAGTTGCTTTAATTTATTTCTGTATTTAATTATTTAGTTTATTTTTTTAAAATATATTTTGAATATAACATGATTGTTTTTCCCTTTTTGTTTTGGCAAAACAATTTTTTTTTACCCATTTTTGGATATATATACAGAACTTTAAGAAAAGTTAAGAGTAAAGCATGCCTGAGATCCGAGTGAGCTGCTCGCGAACGGCAAATTGGCCAAGAATAGTCACTTGGTCATCAGCATCATTTTTTAAATTAAAATTTGTTTAGCGAGAATTTATTTTTCCTGGTAAAAGTAATATACCCCGACAAATCATGCCATGGCAACAGTTCCACGAAGCTAGCCTCTGGTTCAGTAAATGCCCAAAATAAGTTTCAATTTCGCTTTAATCAAAAGTCCTTAAGTCGTGACGGGCAGATAGACGGGCAATGCATCTAATTGATAGGGCTTTGCGCGGAGCAAAGTGTCCTGGACATAGGCATGCGGCATGCGGCGTGCGGTGTCCTGCGTGGAATGCCACAAGCAGCTATAATAATCAGAGTGGCAAGCTTCTTGCTGCCGTTGTTGTTCTTGTTGTGCCTTTTCTTTCTCTTGTTGTTCTTGTTGTTGTTGTGGTTGTTGTTGTTGTTATTCTCAGTGGCACTTGGCGCAATCAACGCAGCCGACAATAAGGACGTTGACGACAAACTCAGAGAGGGAGGAGCGCGGATTCGCACTGCTTGTAAATGATTCAACACCTACGGGGGCCAACTCTGGCAATGGAGCAGATAAGATCCAAAGAACTCAAGGACTCTGCCGACAGACATATCAATCAGTGTGAGGCGCGGCCACGCCCAGCTTTTGCCAGCGCCTTGCATTGCGTTTGCGTGCGGCGCTGTGAGAAAAATGGCGCTGCATTATTTACATGGCGCGCCTGAAAGCATGCTTTAATTTATTTTAATTCACTTTTTCCCCAAGCTGACATCCCCACGCCCCCGCCCACTCCACCACCCACTGCCGTCACTGCCGCTGCTGCTGTTCGTTGTCAGCGCTCGACGAGTGATATGTAAATATTCAGTTACGTGCGTACATTGGCGTGCAATTACAGTAGACACGCCCCCTTCCAGTTGCACGTCCAGCCGCCCACATAGCTCCCCAGAGCAAACACTGAAACACTGTGGATATTCTTTTGCTAATGCGAAACACATACGCTGGCATTAATGCGATGCACAGTGGGCGCAAATTGACGATATGCGGCATCAGCAATGCCAACGCTTTAGACGGCTTATTAGGCAGCCTCGCAAAGGCAGCCAGGATGACAGGATGAAGGCGCCGTCACAGCATCAAGTAGCTCTGCGTTATGTGTAAGCAATCCAAGCACTCCAAATATACTAATTCCCATGTCAGTGTCAGGTGAGACAGGCCCTCCATCTCCCTCTCTCTCTCCTCTCTGGCATCTCACGCCTCGCCTTGCCGCAGCCCGCGCCGTTGTTCGTCTGCTGATTGACTTCCGTTTTGCTCGTTTTCAATGCCTTTAATCGATTTTGCACCCAAAGGACATTTTCTGTGTGATTGTGTGCGGTTTTTTGGGCTTCCCCTCTTGCTTATTCTCATTTTGATTTGTTTTCTCAGCACATATTCCACTCTTTGTGTGATTTCTTGTAAGCCAACATGTTGTCTGCGTTTAATGTTCTTATCTCTCAATGCATTAATACCCCGTACCAAACAGAGGGAATTTTAAACTTTAATTTATGCACTTGTAATATAATATACCTTGTATCATAAAGCCTGAAGCTTTAACCTTAGCAGTGAAGTTATTTCAACTTGTTATAAGTTATAAAACTTGTTTATTCTAAGGTTTTGAATTTTGTTAGATTTTTAAACTCGGCATATATTGCATATCCAATTTTTTCTAAATTTATTAATAAATTAGAAATATTTAGTATTCCATGAGGAAGCCTAGAAACATTATTCTTCTTTAAAATATTTGCAGAAAATATTTTAGGCAGAATATAATATAGAATATTAATCCCACTATTTCAGCTTTGAAATGTGAATACCGCTTCTTCGATCGAGTGCACGGTGAAGTGAAGGCAATTCTCAAAATAGTCTCAAAAGTTTTTAATATCGATTTCCGACGGACTTGGTTAAGACCACGTCAGAAATTTTCGTAATCAAAAGTCTCCACAGAGAAAACAACAGGGAAATGATTTGTCTAAGTTTCATTGAAAAAATAGTATATTGGGATAAATCTTTAAGAAATATTTTACCCTAAGACAATATTTACTTAAATACAATAATACCTTTAATAATATTGAGAATAGGTATTATTATTATAATTATTAATATTTTATATACTTATATTGTCATTACTGTTACTATTTCTATTATTATTATTATCATTAGAATTACTTTTATTATTCGTATTATTGTTATTATTATTATTGATCTTGTTATCATTATTAATATATTTTCCATTATCACTATTATTCTAATTATTAATAATATTTGTTCTACTGTACCTATGATTATTATAACCAAAGCGATGGTTATTTAATAGTTCTTTTTACAGTCAAGTTTACAGGGTATTACCTTAGTGCGGCTTGTAATTCAATTACATCGAAGATTCTTAGTTATTGTTAGCTTAGGATTTTCCGCTTTGCTGCCTCACGCAGGTTCAACTTCAATTAAATATGCGTATGATGTTTGTTTTCGTCATATTTTTTTTATTAGTTGTTTTTTTTTTGTGGTTTTGTTGGCCCAGCCACGTATTTATTGCCCCAAAAATGGACGACGTGCTTTGTGTGTGCAACTGAGCTAAAAGTTGAACTAAATTCTGAAACTAAATTCTGAAACTGAAACTGATGTTGGCTGCCGTTGCTGCTGCTGCTGCAGTTGTCAGGATCAGGCATTGTGGCAATCTTATAAATTTTGGAGCAACTTTCATATTTTTCAAGCCATGAGCTGTGTCAGACAGCAGCCAGGCTACCAACAGGAGCGGGAAATGTGGCAACGGAGCTGGAGCTGAAGATGAGTTGCTAAGCTGGCTTGGTATGAATGTCACATGCGGGAACGTCTGGCATTTGATTTTAGCGTGGCAACGCTTAAAACCAGGCGACGGCAAAACTTTTACAGGAGCGTCACCTGCGCAAAGGATCTGACTTGAAAAACTCTAATGCAAAGAAATACCGGCAGGCGTGTTTGCTGGGCTACGAACACAGGCTGCAGTTAGTCCACAGAAGAGCCAGAAATGTGATGCTTGAGTGTGCATTTTGAAATGCAGATTCCTGATGTGTTTCATTAAAGCAACTGCTGCATGCTTATTTAAGCTAAATCAAGACGGCAAGGTTATCTGCGGCACGCCGAAGATTAAATACTCTTGTAGACATTTGTCTTACGGCTAGCAAATGTTTGTGATGAATAGTGAGGCTCGTAATTGACTAAGCCTGACGAAATTATCTTTGTGAGAGGATGATAAAGTC
Organism: Drosophila borealis; assembly: GCA_035045885.1. Lineage (NCBI taxonomy): Eukaryota > Metazoa > Arthropoda > Insecta > Diptera > Drosophilidae > Drosophila > Drosophila borealis. The sequence continues at coordinate 194,093 of JAWNOR010000333.1, read as the reverse complement.
TATGTGGCATATACATATATGTCTGTAATTAATTTTAATTTTAATTTAATTTAAATTTGATGTAATTTAATTTCTGACCGATCGTTTCTATGGCAGCTATATGATATAGTTGTCCGATTCGACCGGCTCCGACATATGTATAGCCTGCTAAATCTTATAAAGTTAGGTTTAAATCTGAGAGCTGAGCCTGTATACAGACAGAGACACGAACATGGCTATATTGACTCCACTGTATATATTTATCTTAAATATATAGTCTTTATAGTGTGAGCTTCGTCTTTTTCAATGCGCTGCACATTTCATGAGAACATTTTAATTTGCAGATCAGAATTATTTAAAACATTGGCATTTGGATTAACAATGCATTGATAAACCCCAGCTTTTCTAGCATTAAAGTCTATATTATGTTTACATCCTGTCAATTTAAATTTTAAATTTAAGTATTTCAAATATATTTAACTCTGTTATAATGTTTAAAGCCCCAGCTAGCGCGCATAATCTTTTTGAAAGCTGTCTCGACTGTCGCTGCTTTTTACACATATTAAATATAAATGCGGATAACAATATTAAATAACATTAATTTAAATGTTATATAGCATTTTGTGGAGTACGATAGTTTTTGAATATTTATAAAATTTCACTCGAATTTATTTTACGAGTTCCTCAGCTTCTCAAAGATGTTGCACACACAACACGCATGTTGTTGTTGCTGTTTTTGTTGTTGTCCGCCCAAAAATCACTTGGCAGGCAACTCACATTTATGTTTAATTAAAAGATAACATACACACGCACACACACATAGAGACACACACGCACACGCACAATCGCTGTTGCTTTTGCTGTTATATATGATTTCCCATGTCAAGTCTTTTAAACACTTGCATCCATCCGGCTGCCAGGACTCGTATCATCACATGATTTCGTTTCGATTCGCTGCGTTTGTTGCTCTTGCAAAATTTATGCATTTAATTTAAAGCAAATTTTACGTATGTTTAGTTTGCAGCTGCTAAGCTGCAACACACACACAAACACACGCACACACGCCATGTGCTGCTTTTTTGGTTGTGCAAGCTACTGGAAAATATTTCAGTGCTTGAGCTGTGAAAAGTTTTCACTAGCTGCTGTGTGTGTGTGTGTGTGTGTGTGCTTGTGTGTATTTCTGTTCGTCAATTGAAGATTCAGTTTCAGGTTTGTGCAACACTCAGCTTATCGCCCCGATAATTGAAAGCTTTAAAATTTATGGCCAACTTTTCTGGCTATTTAGCATATCACACAGAAATCGTTAATAAAAAACAAACACAAAACACAAAACTCACCGCACGCAGCAAAATTATTCCAATTATATGCCAATACCCTAACGCTGCCCAGTTGAATTGCTTTTGTGTTTTATTGCACTGAGAATTTAGCGCCATCAATTAATGGCATGCCATAAAAGTTTTATTAAGTGATTGACTGTCTCGGCTGGGCAGAAAGTTGAGTGACCCAGCTGACCGAAACTGAGAACTTGGAATTGAGAACTGAGTGCTGAGAGTCGAGTAACCGCCCGGCTAACAAAATACCTACACACACACCCAAGCGAAACCCCCATCGATGACTGGAAACCTCGTCATCGGCTCACTTGCCAACTTGGCATGTTGAAATATTTAAAGCCGCTTAAATAAATTGTGGTTTGTTTCTGGTTCTGGTTTGGTTTCTGCTACTGCTGCTGCGGGCTTTGGTTGTGGCTCAGTTGACTTGCAGACACAGAAAATCAATAGCGGAGTCGTGAAGTCTCAAGCCAATTGGGTGGTTGGCTCTTGGTGGGGGGATCAAGTAAAGCGGTAGCCGTAATCACACATAAAACTCTCGTTAGGCGCATTAAATTACAAATTCCATTAAAATGATTATTAAGGCAAGTATTTGCTAATTAATTTACTCGCTACGCACAATGCCAGAGCGCAATTAATAAATCCAAAGGAGCAGCTACATTACGCACACACAGAGAAAGAGCGCCAAGTGTTTTCGTGACTACACAAGTGCCCTATAAAATACAATTTCAGATAACGAAAATTCTATAAGACATAAAATTGTAATTCAAATCGTTAAAGAGGCCCAAGTCAACGAGAGAGTGGCAGCTAAATGCTTTTTACAGCTCGTAAATATTGATAATGGCAGGCTTTAAAAACATTTTTTTAATCGGATTGCAAATGGATGATTTAACTTGACTTCAATTCATTTAATTCCACTTATCTATCTATTACATATTTATGATGGCCTTAGAAATAATTATCATAAAGCAACAAATTATGTTGGGTACAGTTTTTATGATTGTTTTAATAGGGAGTTTGGGTGATCTTAGAAAATCTGAAATTGGACGAAGATTAAACCAATTTTGAGGAAATTTAAAGCTGTTTTGAGGCGATTTTAATTTAGTTTTGAATTTATTATAATGAATTATTTATTAATTTTACTCAAAGCTGATTTTGGCAAGCTCAAAATTATTAAATTTAAATCTTAGAAGACAGTTTCAGTTTAGATTGAAAGCAGCTTTCAGTTTTATGTGCTTAAAACTACAGCTTATAATAGATTTTACAATATGCACAAACATGAATTAATAAAAAAAATTTTGATTAATATTATTTTATTATAATTTTATTATAACATATATAGAATAATTATTATTTATTTATTATTTTTATTTATTTTTCTTTATTTGTTATAGTCCACTTGCGGCCGCCATGTTTAAGGTCAGGCGGATATCTATATTTATATTATTCAATATTTATTGAGATTTTTTGAACATTTTAAAAAGAGCTCTTAAATCGAGGCAACTGCCATGAACAAGTTTCAAAACATTAACAACTTTTGGGTTTTTTTTTCTCTCTTTCCCTTTGCATTTATTCCATTTATATAATTCGATTTTCACAAACATATTTACTAGTTTATAAAGTTTTATCGGACTTGTTGTTGTTTTTCATGTGGTTTTAGCTCTCAGCAATATGCACTCTAATTGAGTTACGAACGAGTTAACTTATTTAAATCTGTCGCAAACCTTTTCAAGCACTCAATATACCTTTTTTCTCTCAACAATCTATTCGACTGGTGAATGTAATGAATAACTGCCACTGACTGGCCGACCCTAGTCGACCAAGTCCTTATGAATAATAAGGCAAATAATCTGTCAGCGTCGCAGACGCCCAACCCGCCTTGCCCGCCAACGCACCAAACCATGAACCCGCCAACCTATCAACCCGGCGGGCAGCCAAACAACGCACGACAAACGACTCAATTTCGATGAGAAGGACAACAACTCTGGTGGCAGCAGCAGCAGGACTTTGGCTGGACGCCGACTCCGCATTTGGTCAGTACCGTGTCGCATGTGTGTGTGTGTGTGGATGTTTCGATGTGTAGGTGTGGTCGAGGGTGGCGGGTTGACTCTCAGGTCTGGCGCTAATAACACGAAATCGGATTTGAGCGTTGGCCAGTTGACGCTGCGTGTGATAAAAGGCAACAACACGCAGTTGCGGTTTGCGTTACGTTTTTGTTTGGGAGTCGTGGATGGGGGAAGTGGGGGGGGGGGGGACATACGCTGCGTATGCGTAACGTGCGTTTTAATGAAATATTGAATTTTATTGCCTGCGTGCCTGTCAACAACTTGCACAGTCCAGTCCAGTCCAGTCCAGTCCATGCCCATGTCCACATTCACGTCCAGCTCGTTGGTCCTCGTCCCCACGTTCACAACTTGTCACTGCCTCGAGGGCAAAGGGCGCCACCAACTGGCGTCTCTTTTAATTTGATTTTCAGACAGCAATCCCCGCGCTTATGGCCTTGCCCCACACCCTTCTCCCGTTCTCGCTTTCTCACTGTGCCACCGCACGCATTTTAACGCTTTTTATTTGCTATGCAAAAGTTCAAGTGTATTATTACCCAAAAAAAAAAGAAGGAAAAAGTTGGAATATAATTCCGGTTTTGTTGTTGTTGTTATTGTGCCTGCTAATAAAAGCAATTTATGAAGCCCAAAGCGCGGAAATGAATTGTTAACAAATTTTGCGGCGTTGAGTTCTGGGCTTTGAACCGGCTGGCCGGCTCAAGATGAAGGGACATGGGTAGATGGGGAGTTGGGAGCTGGCTATGGGCAGCGGAGCTGGGCGTGAGGTTGTGATGATGAGTGGCATCGTTGTCGAGTGGACGACATGTCTTGTTTATGGTCATGCCCGGGACGTAGGCAGCACACACACACACACACACACGCACGCATAAAGAGAGTTGCCCCAAAAAACTGGGCTTGGAAGCGGCAACGCGAACCCACGCGCGCAAACACAGCCCCGACTCTGTGGCATTGGGAAATTTCCCAAAGCGCGCATAAAATGAAAACCCGACGCAAGGAGCTGGAAAAAGAAAAGCTCACACACACACACACACTCAAGTGCAATCTGTACAGCTACAATGGCTTTAAGTACTGGCAGATGTTTAAACTTTATAATCGTTAAAGTTAAATAACAGTATGAGAAGTCGCCCTCTCTGAAAGCGTGATAATGAGTTTCTTGAAAATGTGACGAAATATATATTAAAGGAATGTTTATTTATATACTTTCCCCTATTAACTCTTAAAAAATATTATATTAAATGAATTTTTTACTATACCAAAGCGTTTATGCCTTGTTGTTAAATATTTGTTTGATTATTGATTAAATATCTTAGCTATATTCTTAATCTAAAGCTGACCATGAGAGACAAAAGCATTAGATTCCGAATAATGTATATGTACACGATCCCTTGATTGAAAATCTTATTAAAATATTTTTTAATATTTTCTAGACTTTATAACTTTATATGATAGGAATGTATTATGTTATATGTATTTATGGTATTAAGTATTGTTTTATGTTTTGTGGATATTATTTGAAGGTAACTGAATTGAATATTTTTGATAGTAATTTCGAATATTATAGTTATCTATCTACATCTACAAGTGGCTCCGATGTTTTTTAACCGATAACATAAGATAACGATAAGCAAGCGAGCGATATTTGAATTCGGGCTTATGAAGAGACGAGACGAAGCTTAAATAAAACATTTGTTAGAAAAGTATAAAACAGGCATATTGTGGCATCGTAATACTATACATATTATATCCAGAATGAAGCAGGGCATGCTGATGCATTCATTAGAAATTAATGAGGTTTTTCTCATCTATAAAATTGAAGGCCCGAATCGTAGAGACTCTGAGCATGCTGCTGGCAACTTTTTTGGTATAACATTTAAAAATTATATTTTGATCTGCTTTGCCTATATAAAAAACAGGCCTGCAAACTGAACAAACATTTTCGGTAGTTTGGTTCAAGTCTTGACCTCAATTCTCATTCTAAGTTTTGGCTCATGAACCTGGTTCTTCACATATTAAAATTAGATGTTTTTTTCTAAACTTTTTGCGTCAATCCTCTCTTCATTTGAAATATAACTATTCAGAATATTATTTGTTTAACTTTCAAAAGAATGATTTATATTAATATTTATTCGATTATTATATTTACTTATTCTGATTATTATTTGTTCAATTTATTATATTTATTTATTACTTTCTGTACCGAAATTAATTAGTTTTTAATATTCAGAGTACAAGAACAATCAGTAGTGCATTAAAAATAATTAAATTTTTTACCAAGAACCGCATTGTATGTATATATAAATAAATATTTAATATGCGAACATTCCATTTTTAAATCTTTATTTAGCCGACTTGAGGCCCGGGCTTTAGTTTGTTAAAATCAAAATATCTTTATTATTTATTATATATAAATTTTTAAATAGCTCATTTTTAATTATTTTTTCAAATTCAGTCTAAGATTTTACAAAAGTTATTTTTAAGTACTTTTCTGCTCAGTTAGATATCTACTACTGTCGCCTGTTAATCCTCCTAATTTCCAAAAAAACATTCGAATAAAGTATTAAGCGGACTCTTCGACAAACTCACATTAAATTAAAATGCTCGTGCGTGTTTGACATAGTACTAACAAAGTGGAGCTCGCGGCAAAACTTGTTGTGTCAAACAGCGGGGAAAAAAGTACAATAAAAACAAACTAAGGATCGCTGCAAGCGGGCATAAACGTCTACAAAATACTCCTTATTTAAAGCTTGTGTTAAGGATATGCGATAACATTTTATTTAAATAAAAATTACATGAGGAATTCAAGAAATTTTAAGAAACTTGTGCACTGGTTTGACTAAGATGTTTTTGGGTATTTGCTGTGCATCATGTTCTCTTTTTAAAAATGCGAACAGTGTATTAAGTTTTGATTCGAATTGAGTAAAAAGTAGTCGTGATATTTTCTCTAGACCAAAACCATGTTCCCTTTATCAAAATGCGAACGGTGTACTAAAATATTTTGAGCAACTTGTGCACTGCAGCTGAGAAAGAAGCTTTTGAGTATTTTCTCTGGACCAGGCCCCTATACTCTTCTTCAAAATGCGAACAGTGTATTAAAATATTTTGAGAAACTTGTTCACTGAAATTGATTCAAAAGTAGTTGAGCAGTTTCTCTGGATCAGCCCCATTTACTCTTTTTCGAAATGCGAACAGAGTATTGAATAAATTTTGAGCAACTTACGCTCTGCAGTTGATTAAATGAGGATTTGCGTATTTTCACTGGATCAAACCCATATTCCCTCTTTCAAAATGCGCACAGTGTATTGAAAAAAAATGCTTCTACCCACGTTGCAGATGCCGCAGCAGCTGCTGCTGTTGCTGTTAATGCAATTTCAGCGGCTGCTGCTGCTGTTGCTGCTGTTTAATTGTGAGATAAAACTTACCGATAATGAGCAGCTTTATGGTTGTCATGTTTGCTCTTTGTTGTTGCTGTTGCTTTTGTTGTTGTTGTTGTTGTGGCTTTTGCTGCTGTTTGGTTTACTTCTTCACTTATTTTTACTTTATTGCGAATTGTTGTTGTGCGGTTTGTTTGTTGTTGTTGTTATTGTTGTTCGGCTATTGTTGTTGTCTGTAATGATTCAGAGCGGCAGCTGCTGCGCGCACTTTTTCAATTTGCTATTTTACGCAATTTATTAATCCGACTTGGGCACAGTTTGACAAGCGCTGGCAAATGGCATTTTAATGTTTAAAACGCAAATGCATTTTTATGCCGCCGGCCAGCACATTGTTGTTGTTGTTGTTGTCTGACATTTTTTAGCACACATTTCCACATTTATTTCTCCAAATAAATTTGTAGCATTATTTGATTTGTTTCCTTGTTTTTTTTTTAAGTTAAAACTTTGCTCTTGAAGACAGTTTTAAATAGCTTTGCCTGAGTGTTTCAATTAAAATGATTAAAATCCGTAGGGCCAAGGTGTGCAACACACTTTGCACAGGCAGTCCAACACACCTACCCCCCGGACACCCCCCCCCCCCCAAAATAAGTCCAAGCCCAGTCGTAGGCAATGAATATTTAAAGCCAGAGATATTTCAATTTGAGCTCCAAGCTGCGCAGACACAGACGGCCATCTAGTGATATATAATTCTAGATACGCCTAGACATTAAATTAACATATTTTGTTAATAATCATTATTTGTGTCTGTACACACACACACACCGTGTTAATCTCTGTGAGTGTGTGTGTGTGTGCGAGTTTGCAATCTTGTGTGCCTGCAAATGGACGCAGGCCTCTGACTCCTACACATGTTAACTGTTGCCTAATGTCTTATTCATGTTTACAGGCTTGTACCCTGGAATACCTCCCCTCTCCCTCGTTCTTCCTGTGCCCCTCTCGTAAGCTCTCTCAACTGTTGGCTAGCTCTAAAATTGTTTGCGTGCTGTGAACTTATTACCCGATGGCTAAAGGGCCAGTAAGCCAAACCTTTTGGCTCAGCAATTAGAGCAGCATTTGTTCAAAGCCTGCTTTTCTGGGCCAAACAAAAGAAATAAATACCATTTGAGTCGCAATTTGGTCGCAAAACAACACCTGGCCTTTTTTCTATTTGTTTGTCGTTGTGTCGTTTCTTATCCATTTAAATTTCATTGAGAGTCTTCAAATAAATCTGAGCAATTTGTGACCAAATTCATGCCTATTCCTTTTGCATACTTTAAGGCGATCAGGCTTTCATTTATGTTGTATTTTATAAAAATTCAGTTTTAATGCTCATAAGTCTAAGAAAAGTTTCATGTTTTTGAGAGCGTTTGAAATTTATTGAAGGTATGTTGAAAATAATAATAAAAGTTGTAAGATGTATGAGCAAAAGGATGCTTTTCAAAAAAAAGAATCTGCTCTCGCATCGCTTTCACCAAATATTTTATTCCAAATAAAAATTGAGAAAACTTGAAGCTTAACCAGGAGAGATGTCTTTGCGCGCCTTTCATTTCGGATTTTTCAATTATTTTTAAACTTTTCAGACATTTTTGAATCTAAATTTGAACTACATAGAAATGGGTGCCAAGAACCTTACATTAACAGCAAAAATTTAATTATATTTAATAAAAAATGAATTTGCAAGCTTGGGCTCAAATGGAGTTTGACAAAATATTGTTCAGCAGTTCAACACATTTACAGTTCTTAATCTTTTCTTATATATTTCTGAACTTTTTTTAAAATTAAAATTTTTATAGTCATGGAATTGATTTCGTGATAGTCATGATGTTAGCACCAAAAATAAATTTTTTTTTTTTAACTAGCATGTTTATTTAAGAAAATTTATAGAGAAACAGCTAACAATCATTTAATTTTTTTTTACTATGTATTTATTTTTAGACACATTTGTGGAAACCCAAACGCCGTGGGCTTTTAACAAGCTTTAAGAATTAATTTTAATTTTTTTTAATTTTAATTTAGGATTTCTTTGTTGAAATATACTTTTCCAAATTAAACAATAATAATTTTAAAGTTGTGTTAAATATATTCATAAATATCGCACCTCGAGACAGCCTAAATATTTAAATAATGGAAAACTCGCCAAAATCAGCATTATATTTAATTAATGTATTTTTGTCATAGTTTTAAAAAAACCACAACTTCTTCAAGATTTCAAAAAAGCAGACACACAGATATTTCTCTTGTAATCCAAGCCTTCCTAATGGTTTTTAACAATATTTTAATAAATATATAGTATATAATTTTATTTATAATAAATTTTATTTCTGCAACACAAGATCTTCTTTAAGGCTTTCAGCTACAACTAAATTTCGTAGATAAACGTTTCGGAACTTTTATGATCTTCTAATATAAGAATTTACCCAGCTCTAGCTAAAACTTGAATTGCACTAAACTAAGTTTCCGCAATGTTTTATAAAGCGAAGCGCGCCAAAAAAGTATGCTACGTAAAGCGGAACAATTGCGAGTAGGTCAACGGTTGCAGGTAGCCGCAGGACAATACAAAAGGCCATAAAAAATGCAATGTCCTGGCCACATTATTTGTGCTAAAAGATAGACGAAAATCAGCTGTCACAGTAGAATAATAAAAATGAATTTATTTGTGTTTTATATGCTCGACGAGCGAGCGGGCGACTGTTGCTGCTGCCGCCAAGGACAACAAGTTGGCCAGCAAAAAGGAAACAATAGAATGAAAGAAATTCAGAAGAAATTATAAGGATTTGACAGATGAGCCAAGCGGACGCAGGAGCTGCAGGAGAAGCGCGTGTCCTGGCACATCGCCCAGGTAAAACTGGAGCATCAAAACTTTAGCCTTAAATTGAGCTAAAATGTTTGTTGTTGCCGCTGTTGATGCTGCAGTTGGCCCACTTTCTGTGCTTGTTATTGTTGGTGGTTGTAGGGGGGCTGTAGGTCTGCGGGCTGCCCGGCATGAATATGCATGCGGCATGTCGACAAGGTCGGCCAGTTTTCTGGCAACAGCTGCACTTGAGTGCCACACTGCAGCTGCCACACACAGCTTTCTGTCCATTTGTCACTGAGCTGCAGCTGCAGCTGCCGGCTGGCAACTGGAAACTGGCGACTGCTGCTGCTGATTGCAGCAGACACTCAAGCAAAAGCAATTTGCATAATTACAACGCACATGAGCAATGCGCTAACCGCCAGCAAAGCTTGGCCCAGCCCTGCCAGAAAGTAGGCAACGGCTTTTCATTAGCTCTAAACACACCGACGACACTTGCAACACACGCGCGCTCTTGCAACACACATACACATACAACAGCAACAGAGCCACACACGATGTGAGACCAGAAAATTTCGGCTTATTGCATCCGCTTTGCCGCCCGTTGCCGACGAATGCTTCTTACCAACTAACACAATTTGAGTTTTGTTATAGCTTTAAAAACGAAGTCAAAGCCGCAGACGAGCGACACGAACCACGGCTTCGGCTCGACACAACACGAGGCAACACGAAGTGCGCTCACGAAGTGTGCGTCTGGCAGGCCAGACGCCTGCGCCTTGCGAGGCAAAAGAGAGCGCTTAGCTCTTGGCAACATTGTTGCCCTCTCAAATGTTGCCAACGGTTGCTTGTTGTGTTAGGTTAGTTTTAGATGGGATATATTAAAGAATTCTCTCAATAGAACTATGTTCACGAGAGAAATATGTTCACATAACTATTTCAGCTCTAAAATACCCTGTTTCAGTCTCTATTTATCTAATTCGCATCTTCTTGGTATCGTCTTCGTATCTGCTTGGCATCTTCCTCTTATCTGCTCACATGTTGCCTACTTTTTGGCTTGTTGCCATTTTTATGGGTCACGAAACAAAACGAATAACTGTTCGCACACGTTCGTTTGGCGCTCGTTAAAAGCGAACATTGCCGAGCAATGTATTTAAGAGCGCGCTAGTTTCATTTGCCATTTAGTTCCGCTCTCTGTTGGCAACATGTTGCCAATAAATTTAGCCAGCCTTTGTCAACAAACGCGCAACAGTTGGCGCCCAGCTGTAGAATTTAAACTCTGCCCGCACTTACACCAATTGCCACTTAACTAAAATGCCACTCGAAATTGTTGTTGTCAACTTTTGGGTGGTGCGAAATGGTTGCACAGCACCACGAGAGCGGGCTTTTTTTAAGTGGCACGCTTAGCGGCTAGGCTCAAGATGAGCTGCAAGTTTTCTTTTGCCAGCAGCAATCAGGGAAAGTGGTCAAAAGGAACAGCTGCCGCGCCCAAGACAAGCCCCAAAGGGTTAACCCATCCGCAACAACAGTCCGAGACATGTGCTACAAAGCCCCTCACCCGCACGCCCTCCCTTTCGACGGCTCAGCATATGCACATAAAATATAAATTTGCAAACTGTGTGGCAAGCTTTGCACTGGCGACACCTCACATAAAGATAGACAGACACTAACAGATACAGATACATTTGCCACAACTACAGATACAACTGCGCATATACGCAAAAGTTGTTAAAAAGTCCAAATAAATTTGTTTGTTTTTTTTTATTTTATTTTACAAGTCTTTGACATAAATTTATGCGTTTTGTGTGCTTCAACAACAACAACAAGAGCTCGGTCCGGTTATAGATCAGGTCATGGATTGCTCTAGGTGCCGGCTGGCTGAGGTAGGTGAGGTTAAGGGAGCTGTGACCTGACATCTGGTTGAGGGGGGAGGAGCAGCGATTGCTGCTGACAAACTAAAGTATATTTTGAAATTGAGTTGTCATAAAAACGAACAGCATGTTGTGACGTGTGTGAGTGTGTGTGACGTGTGAGTGTGAGTGTGGGTGATGTGTGTGTGTGTGAAGTACAGTCAAGACTCTTGAACGTGAATTTGAATTAGGCTCTATAGCTGGAAACTAGCTTTGACATATCCTAGTCACTATTCTGCCTAAAACTAAAACTCTTGTTTTTGACAATAGTTTGCGTTTCTTTTCTTTTTAATAGGCGGCCTTATATTGATTCATTTAAAATATTGCATAAAACATTTGTTTTAATGCTTAATAAATAAAAACAACTAAAGCATTCTCATTTGCTCCTATGATTTTAAGATACATGATAATGATGCATTCGTTTTTAGAAACCATTATATCAGATTCTAATGATGCATAAGTACATATATATATTTGTACACTTCAGGCTTGGAATTAAATTTGTCTAGGATTTGCGCACTTTGTAAAAATTCTATATCATGTTAGCTTTGCGTGAAATATAGAAGAAACAATAAAGCCTGGAATTCTGCATATTTGCATATGTCAAATAAAGGACTCAAGCCACGTGAATATCCAACTCTAATATTCCAAATTGATTATTTTCGAAAAAGAAAGCAAAACAAATTTTGTAACAAAAAATGCCAGTTTCACAATCACGCATGAAATACCATATTTATATATATTTATTTAAGTATTGTTTCTCTGGAAATTCAGCTGCAATGTCACTCAAATGCATTTAAAATTGAAAATTCTATGGAAATTGCCCTGCCATGTTGGTTGTTTAGATATTTTCACTGTAGTTGTGCCATTTTATTTGCCATAACCCACGCCCACTACGCCCCCATCCACTCTCACTCTCTCTCTCTCAGTCTCTCAGTTAGCCTGTATTACAACTGACAAACTCATGACTTTGGCCATTCTGAAGTGAGTCTGAGATACTTTCACTGCGCCTCAGTTTCCAGACACTTGGCATTACAACTAGTCATAAAATACACGGCAGCTAAAAGCCAGGCCGTAACGCGAAGGGTGGGGAAGGGGGGATGTAGATGCAAACTTTTTTCGATTTAAATAAAAAGGTTGGCCGTGTTCGATGGAGGCGGCGGCAAGGGGCCAGGCAAATATAACGACAGGCAGTTTGAACTTTGATGACGAGAAAGCTGTAAAATAAAATATCTTTCCAACACTTTTTGTCCAGCTTTAGCCAAGGAAAACAAAAATCAAAAATATGTAGCCAAATATGTGGAAAGAATAAAGAATATATAAGAGAGAGTCCAACTGCGAGATACCCTGTACACACCAGCGTGCTGCCGTAACAAACTGTCGAACCTGCTGGTCAACAATCTGGGTGCAGATTTTTATAATAAAGGAAATTGTCTGCCGAATTGAAATCGGATACCAGTTCATGCATATGAAATATAAATATTAATATTAAATATGATACGAGCTTTCAGTCTAAATCGTGATTAGATGAAAATTTACGTAAATATGTTATTTTAAAAACATCAACTTTTTTTTAATTTTGACGCAAAGAGACAAAATTGTAAACATCTCAAAATGCTCAACGACTTTGGCTCCCTTTTCAAATAATTTATGCACGTTTTAATTTCATTTGGTGCTTAACAAATGCTACGCCCATTTTGTTGACAAAACGCGACCTAAACAAAATATGTTATTTCAACACCTTCAAGGTTGCGCCCCCTTCAGACACAATAGTAAGCCCCACCGCAGGCCTTCTCTGCTCCTCTCCCAAGAAAAGGGTCCAAAGTGTCCCAGTACTAGCAGCAGCAGCAATCGATACGGTAACAGATTGTTTTACCTTTGTGGCAACGGATATTAACCGATTTTTATCGTGGTTTATCTAAAGACGTTTCGTAATTTATATGCCACTTGCGAAATGTCAATAAGAATTATGTGTGATTGTTTAAAGCGCAAGTTCTATATATATTTATATTATTTTAAATACTTTGACAAGATTTTTAAAGACAAACGGCTTTTTATTTTAGAATAATTTTAATCGGTTGTAATATATTTAATATGCCTGCATATCTTGTATGCATATGTTAATCATTTTTTATTTTTTAGTAATAGTATCTTTTTATATATAGATATATATATATATATATACATAATATATACGCTAGTGCCTAAAGTAAGAATATTTTGCATTTATTGCTTTATATTATTGAAAATTTGTTAGTTATGAATACCCTATCCTTTTATTTTATATTTTACATTTATGGCCAAAATTACTGGTGGTTTCTTGGCGATGCAAATAATATATACATACATAAAAGAAATAAAAAATTTAGTCTTATAAAAATAAATTTATATGAATATATTATATATAATGCCGACTTAGCCGATTTTTTAATATTTTTTTGGCTTGGTCGCGAAGCAGAGAATTAAATATTTAAATATATAATAAATATAAAATATAATAATATATGCTCAACAGAAAATCATATTTTAATGTTAAAAGTAGTTGACACTTTATCATTTTAATGTTTTTTTTTATAGATAAAATATATTTTACATATAAGCCCACAAATTAGAATGATCTATTTTGGAAATATTGAGAATAAATATTTTTTATTATGTTATATTATACAGCGAATGGAACATACAATTTTTCAACCTATTGTTGAATGTACATATATTGTATATTTGTTATATATATTTTTAGTATATAATTAATTTAAATAAATTTTACTTTTTTATTTTCCTTAGATTTCACGCTGTTGACGATCCTTAATTTCGTAATTCTATAAATTAAGGGTAAGTCTTTAAATAAATCTTTACTGTGATAAATTAATCACTCATAATAATCATTTGGGGGGCAATTCGGTTCAAACATTAAAATTATCTGCTTCAAAAATATTAAAAATAAGTATATTTTTTTATCGATTATATTATACACCGATTTCTGCAACATTTTCTAAAATCTTGATAGGGTATTGCGAATTCTCTGCAACAATTAACGCAGTTTGTTGTTCCCAGTTGTTTTACTTAACACTAAATGCTCTTTGCATAACATTTTCTCTCCAAGTTTATTTCTGCTATTGTTGTTGTTGCTGTCGCATTTCAAAATTCACAATTCAAAACGTGTTAATTAGGCACAGGATGTGGGCGTGGCTGTCGTATAATATATATATATGTATTTATACATTTACTGGGTCTCAAATGTGTTAATGACTTGCCAGCCAGCTACCGTAACTTAAAACCCCCATCAAATGCCCCACTACCACAAAATTCACCCCCCCCCCCCTTCCATACACACCCGCTAACCGCTTACCTTTCTTCAATTTCCGCGTTGTGCTCCTTCAGAATTTTTGGAGGGGCGTGTCAATAAAATTAGCATTTTCTTTTCTTCTGCTTGTGTTTTGTTTTGTTTGGCTTGTTTGGCACAAATTAAAGATGAAGCGTCTATGGGGCAGGGCCTGGTTAATAAAGAGAAACGCGACGGCGGCTTGATGGGCGGGTGGGCGTGGCGCATTACGCAACTAAATATTCATGCGACTTGGTTAAAATTTTGAGAACGCGCACCCACACATATACACACTCGCACACACATTGTTGGCTGTCACAATTAGGGGCGGGTCATGCCCACACACCCCTAGAGGGGTTCGGGTCGGGGGGTCTGTTGCAGCCATAACTATCAAATTACGTTTCGACATGTGTGCCGGATCGTAAAAAGCAATGTTTCGGCCCATAAACAGCTGGCAAAAAGAGTTTGTGGCCTTAAATATTTTATTGTAATTAAGTCCCGAATCTCTCCCCGAGCGCAGCCTTAAAAATCAACGCCAGCTGTTAAGAACTGATCCCCCACCCCCTGACGCCCAACGCCTCGACGCCTGCAGGTAGACAGCAAAAATGTTTCCGCTTTCCATTTTCTTTTTGCGCTGATTTACAGCCGCAAGTTTTGTAGTTTTAAGTTTTTTGGACTTGTGAATAGCTCTGGCCGGGGCAGTTAACATTTGGCTTAATACACTTCTTAACACTTTGTTGCCGTTAATAATGCACACAGCAGCTGCCGCGGCAGCAGCAGCTGCCCCCCCCAACAACCCCGGCATCCGCTTCCTGTCAGCTCAAGACAATGCAACAAAAATCCAAAAACTAAATGAAAACTGTCAAATGAACCGCAATTACAATTGTTCATCTGCTTGCTAAGCTACACGAATGATAAGTGTGTATTGGTGTGTCTGTGTGTTTGTGTGTGTGCGTGTTGTACTAGCTGCTGAAAACTTTCACCTGTTAATGACACTGAAGCGTGCGGGGTTAGGGAAATGCACCACAAAAACAAGTAACAATGCTCTTATCGGGAGTGCCCAACTAGTGGATACCCTATTCCCAGCAGCGAGCTACCTTTACATACATTTCAGCTTCCTTATTTTCGCCTGTTACATAATTTTCCCCACAACCCATATACCCTTCTTACCTTTCTTGCATTGGGTATTATGCAGTGAAAGGGGAGGGCAGCCAAGCAAAACAGCAGCAACCGAAAAGTAACTTTTGCAGCTAGTTTTTGAAAAATGTTTTACAACTAAAACTTTAATTAAAAGCGGAAATGCATTATTGAAACCAAAAGCAGAGATTGAGAACTCGGGCAACCGGAATCGCTAGAAGAGAAAACGCAGCCATTAGACAGATTCAGGACAGATTCATGCTTAGTATACAACATTTGTTGTATAATTCAAAATAAATACATATATATAAAAAATATAATTAAATACAGTGAAAACGAGTGCAGTTGATAGCATAGAAAGCAGGCGAAACTGAATCTAAAATTTGTCGATATTTTATTTCCAGCAAATGCAGCCAACGTTCCGTTTCTCCTTAGGTTTAATTTATTAGATGTCTAAATCTAAATCTAAATTAAATGAAACAAAAACGCATTTAATATTTGTTAAAACATGAGAAAGAAAACGCGACACAAGTTTAGCTTTGGTGTAGAAAATGCTAATCACAAAAATCATTAAAAAAAAGCCTAAAATATAATTGAATAACTAATACGTCTAACATAAATAGAATCAGTGCAACATATGCAACTGGCTACGTAATACTCTGTTTTACAGTGGCTCTGAAACTGTGCTTTGTGATTTTAAAACTGCGACTTTACTGCTGGAACATTATGACTGAAAGGCAGGTAGATTATTGCGAGTTACTGTCTTGGATGTCTTCAGATCGAAAATATCATTAATGTTCCCATCTAGACTCTGAAACTGTAGATGAATTCACTATAGTATTTAAATACTCTGTTCAAGGCAAATAAATACGAGATTATTCCTTAAGGAAAAAGTCTTAATCGTCGACAGTCAGACTTATTGCTTTCAGGCGAACAGATTTTCGGGCATACAAATGCCAATATACTCCTTTTGCACTTGATGTACAGCGCATTGAAATTCTATGCAAACAATAAACAATGGATTTAGTTATGTTTTTTATGCATTAGGTATCGATAAAGTAAACAACGCCGCATTAAATTATTTGACAAAATATTTGTTATTCAAATAATAATAAATTAATTAAATAATATTTTTTGCGGCTCCTAATTTGTGTGTAAACAAAATCAGAAAAAGCTTTTATTTGAATAGAATTATATATTTATTTGCTTACGAGTGTGGGTCTGTTTGGTTTAGACAATTAAAGCTGATGTTAAGCATATGCCAAAGCCAAGAAGTTCAATAGTAAATTCCAAATAATCAATAAATAAATTCCAAATATATATTTTCAAATATCAAATTAAAAATAAATACAAGTCTTGGTATTTAGTGAAATATTCTGCTAAATGAACTTTAAATTTGATTTAATAACCTCTGATATTTAATCAAAATAGTAGTATTTGTGGATATTAAATTTTTGCCTGTAACAAGATATTTATTATGAGCACCGCACACTGGTGGCCCCCCTTCCCCAGAGTCCTAAACCACTTGCCACACAATTATTGAATTGTTGAGCCAAATCGCCTGGCCACAAGGATTGAATGCAGAATCAAAAGGTATACAGAGGTTGGCACTGTGCGGGATGGCTGAAATGAATGGCCAAAATTGTACGACAAAATCGGGACGACATTGATGTAAGTGCAATTTGCGATTGCAATTGCAATTGCAATGCGCATTTATTCAGCTGTAAATCAATAAATTTTAATTAAAATTGCAGCCACACGCAGACCAAACGCTCCACGACAATTGTCCAGCTTTTTCCCAACCACAAACACACTCCCTCGCCATCTCTCTCTCTCTCTTTCACTCGTCCAGTACGATTCGGCCCTGATAAATGATATATCAAAATGGGTGGAATGTAGCTTTTAACTAACATTGCCAGGCCCGTAAATCCGTTCAGCATCCAATTCCGGAGTGATTCGGCGGCGGGTCAAAGCCGAAATCCCATAATGCGCATTTCCGTTGCCGTTAAGCGCCGCTCAGCATATAATTTGACAAGGTCGCTTCCTCCAATAAAATAGATTTGACCAGAACAGCCGAGGCCCTGAAACCCCAAGCCAACCCATCTCAATCCCGCCTCGCAACCCGCAGCCTAATACGGCTGTATCGTAACGCTTTTGTACTCATAATTGTATTATTCATTTCGATTTCGGCAATTGTATTTTGCAATTTCGATTTTGATTTGGCGATTTCGGATTTCTGATTTCAATTTGTGATTTGTGCGTTTCGACATTACGTATACGCCTCGTTGACAGCGCACTTTCGGCGCGTTTTGTCGCAACATTTCGCTTTGACTGAAATAAAAGCCAATTGGAAAATGCCAAATGAACAAATGGCAAACTGAAAACTGAAAACTGAAAAACAACTTCGTTTGAGTTGTGCCTCTTTGTCAATCGTTTTGCATAATTTATTGTGAAATTATTGAGCTAATGAAGTGCGCGCTTTTCGTTTCTCTCTAGGCTCAGATTACGAGCCAATTTATGCAGGCGCGCGACTTTCCTGTGCCATAAATCTTGCCACGAATCGCACAGCCACATGCAACAAATCATGCCACTTGCGAGGCGCGTGTGAAAAGTCTTAAAGCATTTCAACAAATGTCTAAAATGTAAACAAGTTTTAGATTTATATTTCAGCGGAATATTATGTGCATTGGAAATATACGATAACAAAACCAAGTTTGTAAAAAGATTTTTGATAAAATAGCCGAGCTGTTAATCGATTAATTCTATCGATCGTTCAAATTTAAACTAAATATAGTAGTATATATGATATATATAAATTTTAAAAGTCTGCAAATCTAGTATGGACTTTTTGAATCGAGTAGATAATTCTATGGGGTGTGCGGTTATACAACTAACTAAATAACTAACTAACAAACTAATAAATACTGACTCCTCATGGTTTTATAAAGCCTTAAGCAGGAAATTACCAACGTTTTTTTCCAAAGCATTTCATGACCTAAAAGAAGAAATTTAACAAATATTGTTTGTTTTCTTAGAGTGTAAAATAACTGCAGACATTTTTTATTATTATTAATAATCAATAATTGCGTTCTTCTTGTCAAATGTTTTTAACTACCTGAAATCTACATAATATTATTAAATTATAAATATTATACATATTATTGTTTTTCATATATGTATATATAATTAAGTATTGAATACATAAAGTTTTAAAAGGAAACAAAATTTGATTTAAAAACCTGAAGTCTACAAAACACTTTATAACATTGCAATTATTATTATTATGATTATTATTATTATCATTAATATATAATGATTAAAATTTATTTATTCTTATTATTTATTATTTGTTTTGTGAACAAAAAGTTTTAATATAGAAGAAAAACAATTATTTTTAAACAGCTTAACATAAGAATCTTACCAAGGAATCTCAAAAAATCTTTTTTTTTTATTTTTCCTGGAAATCGTCTGCTAAATCACGAATAAATTGCCTTTCGAAGCGAAATCTTTTTCTTACAAACCTCGCATATGAAATTTAAGTGCATTTTCGAGAGCGCATAAACTTTTGAAAGCTCGAACACAAACTAACACACACACACACACTCGCATACATGCACACACATGCACACAGTTTGTGACGAATTGTAATACAAATGAGCTGGGGTTAGGTGACGGCAAGAAGTACTTGGAAGCGAGCCGGGACGGGTAAGCAGTAACAACCCAGAACCTGTTTCCCGGCACGTCGTTTAGCGCAACAACTTAATTTGCATATCAGCGCCGCCAAATTGCAGGCGGCATGCAACGCATATAGCATAGAGGTAGTCAGAAGAGGGGCCGGGGGCGGCGGTTAGGTTCTAGCTGAAGTGTAGGCAACTCGACTAGAAATTGTTTTCAGCCTTTGTCGGGCGGCGCACACATGCAGCGAGCACTTCATCAATTTGCCAATAAACTTGCGAGTAGTTTTCGCAATAGATGCCAACATTTCAATCAGGCCAGGAAACACTCAGCATTGTATTCCCCCTTTGCCAACCCCAGCCCGCACCCATAGAATGCGCGCTCGGCTTAACTTCAGTTAATTTTTGGTAGTCAGCGTAAAATTTTATGCACACGGCACAAATCGAAATGGAAAATCCGAATGGAAAACCCAAAGTTGTTGCTGATTTGGCGCAAAATTAACAGGCAAAACGCGCGCCAGGACACCACCAAGGATTCGAATGTAGGCTACAGGAATGTGGGCAATTAATGTGAGGAGCCCGAACTCAAGACATCGGCCTGGGCCTCGGCCAAGCGGTGAAAGCCAACGTCGCGTCTCAAATTAAATTTGCATTTCAAATTCGTTTTCGGCGCGTTTTCTTGACAGCCCAAAGGGCGGACGCATTGGTCGGTTGCTGAGTGGTAGGGGGGCGTGTCCAGGGCGAATCAAAGCATTTAGTTGGGCCAAATCTATTGACAGGCGGCGACAAGCGAAATGAAATAAAAGTGAAGTAAAAAAGAAAAGCGTAAGGAAAACAAGAAGACGACGACGCTGTCAGCAGGTGCGGCCGGCCAGGACGAACGAAGGACCTTGCCTTGCATATAAATCAAAATAATTTTGTTTGGTTCTGTAATTCGGTGTCTAGGAATGCGGAACTAGGGGCCGACGGTGTAGGTGGGTGGTGTGTGGACAGCAAGCTGTGAGCTGTGGGGGGAGCGCAGTTGCGCGCGCTGAAATCATGAAAAGGACAAATGAAGTGAAATTTAAATGATTGCATACTTCGAGGCGTTTGTTAAACCATTTATTTTCACCTAATTGCACACTCGAGTGGACGCTGCCCAACCGCCCAGCCTGTGCTCTGAATGGGTGGGGGGGGGGGCTCGGTTGACAGAGGGTGCGAGTCCTTGGGCCACTTTTACACTTGGCTGCATGTGGGGGGCGTGGGACGTTTTGAGCCATGTTACACAACATGGCTACAAAATATTTGCTGACGTTTTGACATTGCTTTGCCGCTGGCCACGCCCGCCCGCAAATCAGCCCACACTCCACGGCGAAGTGCTGCTTCATTAGCCCGGACAAACAGGACAAAAGTTTCGCCTCGACATGCGTGCGTGAATTGCTTTTATTAAATTGCGCTCAACTCGTGTGTTTGTCGAAATAACTGAAAACCAATTATGAAAAAATCTGCAGAAGAAGGCAATTGTAAGAAATACACACGGTGGTGTTGTGGCCGGGAGGGGAGTGGGAGTAGTGTAGCGAATTTCGTGTAATACGCCATTTAATCCATATATTTTACTTCAAGGTGCGTAATTTTTTAACACAGCTAATCATTAAGAATATTTTTAATTTTTTTAACTTCACTTTTAACTTCCATTTCCTTTTTAAGCAAGTTTTTACTGACTCCAGTCAAGGACTAAATGCCTCTAAGATTTATTTACCTTTCAAATTTTAAGGTGTCACAATTTATTTATTTCTTTCTATACCCTTCTAGAGGGTATTATTGTTTGGTCATGTTATGTCCAACGCATAGAAGAAGACATCTCTGACCCCATTAAGTATATATACTCTAGATCAACATCAACAGCTGAGTTGTTCCTCTGTCTGTCTGCCCGACTATTTGTTCCTATGCGAACTTGTTTCTCAGTTTTGAGGCTATCGTCCTAAAACTTTGCATAGGTCCGTCTTTCTGTTGCAGTCGTACATATGTTGGATCCGATCCGTCTATTATATAGGTGCCTTGGGAACTATCCGTCGAATAGTATTTATTGGGGGAAAAAGTTTTCTCTTTTTCAAGATATCTTAACCATACTTGGCATCTATAAGTTTCACTATGCTTCTCATATATATACCAAATCATATTAAGATCAGAGTACAATATCATACAGCTGCCAGGGGGAAAATCGATCGAAAACTAAGTTTTAGTAAATCCTCAGCGTGCCATAGGGATGCTTTTTTTTAATTTTTTGGAGTTTTCGAGTGAGTGGAGAAAATAACAAACTCATTTATCTGAAAACCATTTAAAATCAAGCTAAAGAACTAAGAACCTTCAACCATGTCCAAGCTTGTCAGAATAATGCCAAAATATTCCTTGTGCCAACTAGCCTGCGATAGCAGAAAAGTCACAGGCACAGTTTGAGGGTCACAGCTGTTCTTCCACTGTGAATAGGGTATTACACCGTCGGTTGTATTGTTATTTGTTTCACCCTATCACAGGATAGGCGTAGACTTTTATGCTGCAATCAATATGTCAACATAACTGTCAGATACCCAATTTGGGTTGAACTTTAATTTATATATTTTGCCAGTGGTGCCCAAACTTTTACATTTTGACAGGCTTCAATAATTCATAAATGCCATCAAACTGTGGAACTGCTTTTAAAAATGTTACCAACAAATTTTTTTTTATAAAATAATCCAAAAATAAAAAACTCAAACGCAGCTCTTGTAGTCGCTGCGGTTTCTCTCAAGCGTTGCACCACCGCATCCCGCACCCCACACCCCACTTCCCCCGCCCCCACCTACTACGTACCTTTGGCAATCCAGCAAACTCCTCTTCTTCTGTGTAGCTCGCCTTTTGGCGTTGCATTTTAGTCGACGCCTTCATGTCATGACATGTGCAGGAAATGCGTTTTCTGGCGCTGCCAATGCTGCCCCTGCCGCTGACGCTGCCTTCCCCCGTTGCATGCCCCGCTGGCTGCCAAACGTTGTTGCTGCTGCTGCTACTGCTAGTTACTCGGTTTTCGGTTGGGTTTACGGTTACGGTTTTTTGGTTATGCCGTGTGCTGTGGCGCCTCTTGCGCAGCTCCATAAATATTTAAATTGTGTGCCGCCTCGCGACTTCTGAGTCCCCCCTTACCCACCTCTCCGACCGACATCCCCTGCTGGGTGGCTGTCTTGCGTGTTGCTCGCCGGCTTATTTTTGACAGTTATCGATTCGCTGCTCCACACGATTCTGAGACGCTGCCGCTTTATCTTGCCAGGCTTGCAATTCATTTCCTAAAATATGCATGCGAAAAAAGCCAAACACTGGCATAGAAGGGCTGGCCCGTGACAGGGAGGGGGGGGGGCTGGAGTTGCGACATGGAGCTGTGCGAAGCCAAGCGGCATCATTACATTGGCTACGCGCTGTCAAGCTGCCTGCCTCCCGTGCTGCCCATCCGCCCACAGCCCCGCCTCCTGCTGCTTATCATGCTGATGTGTAGCAGCCAGCCCCATCCTTAACACATTTTGCAATATGTACGAGTTATGCCGCATAAGGCTCCAACTCGCATTCATTTCCTACTTTCCAGCCAGTTAAAAACTTTGCCAAGTCGCTCGCTTTGTGCATGTTTAACTTTTGCCTGTCAGGCCCAAGTCGAAGTGCTTGTAACATACACCACACCTCCACACCTTGAATGCACAACCTCCGCCCGTGCACCCCGAGCCTTTGATCAAAGTGACACTCAAGTGCTGCGAATTTAAGCAAATGCAAAAGCCCCCCCCAAGTACCTCCCCCTTATGCATGCCATACCCTGTATACCGCACACTTGACAGCCAACAAACTGAAACAACAACTCAATTAGCAAACGCCAAAAAATAACTCAGCGCATTCAAAATGCTCGTGTTAACAATATAATCAACATATATATAATACAGAAAAAAAACTAGGCTCAACTCGCCGAAAATTAAATATCCTTACTGTTTTCATGAAAAACACTCGCTTTCCGTCAATTCATCATATCTTGGATATATTGGAAAACAAACGCAAATTGTGTATAGCTTGGGTGATACAGTGAACCGATATTAATCAGATAGATTCTATCCATATTTTTGGTGTAAACTAAATGCCGAGCTTGTGCCATCAGAAAAGTTTTTTATACCAGAACTTTATTTTCGACCGACAAAAAGTCCGTTGTATATAAACTTGCCTGTTAATACCGACCAAAAATATATATTCAAATATATTAGGAGTTCGAAAATGTGCCTTCCCATGCGTTAAACATTTCGTGCAAAATCTATAATACCCCTAGTAAGGGTATTTAAATAGTAATATATATAAATTTGTATTTATATTGTGTAATTAACAAACTCTCGATATTGCAACTACTTGTATTTTGCCTTTGCAAGTGCAAATTTAATTTACTTAAAGTCAAAAGCCTTCTCCCTCCCCCTCCCCTTCCTGTTGCACCTTGTGGCTGTTCTTGTTGCAAAGCTTAATTGATTTGCAAATATTTGGAATATTCAAGCAACGCGTCAAATTGTCAAGAGCAATCGCAAAGAGTAATGTGTTAATAGTTGAGAGTGTTTCAAATATTATTGAGACAAAGCAAACAGCTGCTGAAGGGGGAGTGTAAATAGAGGAGGGGTATAAACAGATTGCGATAAAAATAATCAATATCGATTATGGTTACAATAATCAATTGCGCATACTTTATTAAGAGAGATATTTGAAGTTATTGCTAACTGAGTTTGTTTATTTGCAAAAAGACAAATATTATGTTAATTTAAAGACATGTTTGGACTTTAAATAGAAAAATATATGTGTTAATAAATATGTGGAACTTTGTTAGATGCAAATATATTATATAATATTATTCGGCGCGCGTTTTGTCAGTCCAGCAAGAAATATCTTGTGAAGGCTTATACAATCTTTCGGCCATGATCGAAGACTACTTTTAGATTAATTTCCTTTAACTCAATATAATTGCAGTTCATAGACATTTATATGGACTGCCTTAAATATCATCATGTACCAGATCAAGTCATAGAACTGTCTGTTTTTCCTTTAAATATAAAATCTTCATTATTTTAGCACATTATGAAATAAACATTAGGTAGTTTAAATCCATGCAATGCCTGCAAATGATTCATTAATTAATAATTTAGCTGAAACGAAGGGAAGCCTCTGACTCAAAGCAGAATATTGCAAAAGCTCAAGGGGAACAGAACTTTTCGTAATACATATCTAAAACAAAATATTGCAACTGATAAAAAAAATTAATCAAAAAATAGATGGTAGAGATACGAATACCTGCAAGGAAAGTTCATATATATAGCTATATCTAATCAATCACTCTCTCACGCTCTCTCTCTCTCTCTCTGCCTCTCCCTAATTTTTTGGCAGTGCGGAACACACTGCGTATGAGTAATAAACACATATGTACATATCAAGCTTTTTTTGCAATACGAATCGAAACATTGCCATTATACGCATTTTGTCGTGGCTCTTAATTAGCTTTCGGTTCAGTTAAGAAAAATAAGCGAACGCGTTTGGACGTGTCTCCAAAGAGTTAACGAAGTTTTCACAGTCAAATAACACATAGACCCCAAAAATGGCACCAGGTGATCGTTGCGGTGGACCGCCACGTCGTGGACCCATTATCAATGTGCAGATTGCACCACGTTGGCCCCGGCGCCATCATCACAACAATGTTGTCGTTGTGCAGGCGCCGCCACCGCCGCCGCGTCCGGCGCCCGTTGTGGTTGTACAGCAGGCGCCACCACCACCGCGGCCAGCACCCGTTGTTGTTGTACAGCAGCAGCCGCCGCCGCCCTATTACCAGCAGCCGCCATCAGATGGACACTACCACAATCCGCCACCCCGCTACTAGAAGGAGGCGACGCGTTCTTCGTTCCATGAATTTACGCAGCACAAATATTTCGTAGACATGTAGACAAGCTTTATTATCACACAAGAAATCACCTGAACACCTGACAAAAAAATTATATATATATGTATTTTAACTTATCAAACTTGTGTTCAATTTACTTTGGCTAGCGCTTATCAAACTTTTCTTATCTCTGCGATAAGCCCGCTATCAATGGCGTCTATAGGCGATAAGCTCTATGCCAGCTGTGGCTTTGGATTATGTATTGATTATTGAGGCATTCATCACACATAAACATAAACTACAAGTCAAAATATTGCCCGGCATAGCCAGCCATTATTAATAACGAGGGTTAGTCCGCGAGTATAGTATATTCACAAACTTCTGGAAAGTGCTTTCCAAAAGTATTGCTTAGACGAGTCCCAGTCAAAATGACGTCACTTCAAGTATGCATTAACTAGGGAAATTATATAAAATTCAAAAGTTATCTAGAATTTATTTAAATACTGCAAAAATACGGAAAATAAGTATTTTTCTTGCAAGCCAAATGTGGAGCTTACTTAATTTGAAGGTTTTGATGCCGAACCAAATCTTCTATATATTTTATGTATTAACGTGCTAGTGGCTATTACCCGGCCTTACCCGGGTTGTTCAAGTTTAAAACATAAGTTGTCCCAATATTTTCCACCCGTGTTATATTAAATCTACTCTTACACCAGGGAACCCCACGACTCAACTACAGTGTACATACATCATTTTTATATATTTCGACTGAAATCGGTATCATAAATATGTACAGTAAACTCTAGAGCACTAAAGCTGCGACTAGATATAATAATAAATGACTTTCAAGAATTGTTGAACTAGTTCATAAATCTAGAAACTCCGATTTGATTTAAAGGAAACTTAATGCTATCGAGATATTGGAAATATCATAATGAATCACTTTCAAGAACTGCTGAACTAGTTCATAGATCTGGAAATTCACATTTGATTTAAAGGAAACTTAATGCTAGTTATCTTGGATATATATTAACGAATCACCTTTAACAATTTTTGAACTAGTTCAAAAGCTGAAAGTTCACGTTTGATTAAAGTCATTTTGTGAATAAAAACAATAATAATATGGAAAGAACTACAACATTTCGGGCATTTATGTAGTTGAATTTGGAGTACAAGCCCCGAAGTTCGTGCTGTTTATTATCAGTCGATTGCTGTCCAGTCGAGATGACTAACAAGCTGTGTGCTTTGGGCCCGCTTATCTGAACACTGGAATGAAAATGCCAATAAGCTCTGCCCTGATTGATGGCCAACTGCACTGGAAGTCAGCTACAACTAGAACCGAACTGAACAAAAAAGTGGTTTGGCAGCGATAAGGCTTAGTAGAGAAACTGCTGTGCTCCATACAGCACAAGCATTGGCAGAAGCCATGCGGCCATACTATGAAGATCCATGTCGCTATAGTCATCATCATCACCATCATCGCCCAAGTAAGCAATGGAGATGTACACAGGAGATTTGATGAACGCATATCAATCTGTAGATGGACAACAATAATATTGTATATATCTTTATGCTTTTGTGCAGATATCGAGATTGATGTTTTCCCCGGCTGGGGTGGCTCATATTATCCGCCGCCGGCTGCTAGGCCCGAAGTCGTCATAGTTAGCCCAGCGACCAACTATATGCCCCTGCCTGGTGGCCAAGCGATGATGCCTCAGCCATACACTGGCATGTCCCAGGGCGGAGCGGGCTACTATCAGCAGCAACAGGGCTATCAGTATCAATATCAGCAGTACAACACTCCACCCTATCCACAATGGTAGACAACGCGCCCCACGCAATCGAGTGTAAAACCTTGAATTATTATGAAATATGTTAAATGTTTGTGTACATCGCGAAAATAAATTAATTTATAAGTGGCAATTATAATAATGCCCGTTAAATGTGAACAGAACCTGCAACTTGAAATTTTTGCTATAAACCGGTCTTTGTCCAAAAAAAAAGCAAAATATTAAAAAGCAAAATATAAAATAAACTAAAGTTATTTAAAATATATTTAATGACAAGAACTGCTTTTGCAAATTTCACAAATTTCAAAGAAGTAAAAAAATTTGAATATAATGTGACGAACCATATTACGAACCAAAATCGATGCTGATGAATGTGGAAATTAAGGTCCACAGTCAATTGATTTGGCTCCAAGCATAAAACGAGCCAGTGATAAGAAGAGGAATAAGATAACTCCATGCTTAAACCGTTTGAGAATTTCAAGCGCGCGATTCACATTTCCAAAATGCATCTCAAGCATCTATTTTATTTGGGCAGATCCCTAGATAACGTAATGTAATATTTGACGAAAACGTTATTTTATTTTACCAAAAGTTGGCTTTAAATCTTTACTATACCTTTCAATATTTTCCAATATTAATAGAGCTTTTGATTTTCTTCGATATCTCTTCCCATTCGCAGTATATCGATAAATATCGCTATTAATACATGCACTTTTTTTAAAGCTCGAAAATTATAAGGACTAAATGCAACCTGATTTAGTATGTATGTATTCGCAAAGTATACACAGAATGGAGATATTTTAAATTTTGGATAGGTCCCTCTTTCGCTCTATATTGGAAAATTATTTTAAAAGTAGAACCTTCTGATTTCGTATCTATGCATATTACATTGTATCTCCAAGTCAGCAACTCTCGACTAATAAATAAATAACCTGTGCGTAGCTTTGCTTTTTATTTTAATTCCATGTGAAGTTCTTTTCCTTTAAAACAACTCAGTTTTAAAAATTAAAAGTTTGCTTTCAATCTGATGAAGACAGATACAATACGGTTTTTTATAACTTTCGGAAGCAATTCTTTATCTTTTGACCATAATAAGTAATATATATTTTGGCAATGGCATAAGAATATCTTATCATATTTTGCACTTATTGTATTCTACGTCGCCATTTAATTTAACAAATAACAAATTGTTGACAATGGTTTTTTGTGTGTCTATCCTGGAATTTATTTACATTGGAAGTTATTTCCTTAATTCTAATCGATGACATCAAACCCAGGCAGCAAAATGAAGTCAATAACATTGAAAATCAGTTGAAGGCTTTTCACGCGAAGAAAATAGAATAAATATATATAGTTTCTCTAACTACTAGCTGGACTTCATTCAATTCCGGGAGATTTATTGACTTTCTTAGGAACTTTAATTAAATATTATGATTCATATATCTTTGTTACCGCCCTTGTTGCAATTCGCATAAAATTCCAAAATTTGACAACACATTTTGCTTGTTATGCCCCTCTGGCCTTTGTCCGCCCACACTGGAAGTTGTTTATCAATGTTTATCGAAGACACCTAAAACCACCTGACAAGATAGTGAACTAAGCCCCCAACAACACAAAATAAAAAAGTACCGACCTGGTCAAAACACCTGAAAGCTGTCCGCTTAAATATGTTAACCAGTTGCGAAAGAAATTCAGTTAACGCCCAGCGAAAGCAGAGTCAACTGCTTCCATACCCAAAAATAAATAAAAAGGAATATACATTAATAAGGAACCATGTCATACTACGAGGACGAGCGCCGCCATCACCACCACCACCATCATGGTGGACGTCCCATTGTGGAGGTGGATATTGTGCCACCACGTATTCCGAGGCCCGTTGTTGAGATTGATGTTGGCTCGCGCTATCCCTCCTACCAACCGGAAATGGTGGAGGTGATCACACCAGCGGGTGTCTACCAGCCACCGCCACCACCACGCCCCATTGTCGAGGTGGATGTGATGCGACCCAGTCGACCACTAATCGAGTTCAATATTGGTGGACGTCGTCCACCCCGCGAGGAAGTTGTCATTGTGGAGCAGCAGCGGCCCATGTGGTAACAACTGGGCGTGGAATTTAATTGGAAAACCATTTGAAAAGCTCCTTGAATAAGTTAAAAATAAAACAAAACAAAAATAGTATTTATTTTTAATTGCAATTTTACTATCGTGTGGTCTGAAAAGACAAAAAAAAAATAATGTAAATATTATTTGTTATTTGTTATTTGTCATTTGTATATGAAATTAAAATCGTTTGTAAAAGTTGCCAACTACTTTGCACGAGTTCTGTTTTTGCATTTGTGTTTACTCTTTCGTTTCTTACTAAAAGCTTTTTACAAACACAAGGGACATTAAAATCGATGTACTCCAAAGCGTAAAAGCTCGAAGTTATAATTACTTGAATTCATGAGAATCGCTTAGAGGGGCAGTATTTAAAATGTTGTTGTTTAATTAGCAGTGGGCGAGTCATCGAAAAACTAAGCTAACCTAATGTGTTTTGCATTGCTCAGTTCCAATCAATTCCAATTGTACAAATCCAATTGTACATTTTACTTAGTCA
The DNA here is from genome assembly GCA_035045885.1 of Drosophila borealis. Classification (NCBI taxonomy): domain Eukaryota; kingdom Metazoa; phylum Arthropoda; class Insecta; order Diptera; family Drosophilidae; genus Drosophila; species Drosophila borealis. The sequence continues at coordinate 164,203 of JAWNOR010000333.1, read as the reverse complement.
CTTGACTTAGCTGTCAATTATGATGATTTTTGAAAGATTTAAAATAAGTTTCGTACAACCGTCGAATAATTTATTTACCAAACTTTTCGGAACATTTCGAAAATAAACCCGAGACCGATCATTGACGACGATTACTTAGCAAATATAAATTCTAGGATGCGATCCGCCAGTAAAATGCCGATGGGGATCATTAAGATTAGACTTTGAATTATTTGCGTTCGACCAAATGGATCACGCATCCAGTTTGGTCGACCGCGTGGTACCAACTTGACTTTCCCTAACTTGGAACCACGGCCACCAGCATCAACCCAAGTGGACTCTTGTATATTCCTTCGGTTCCAAGCTTGAGCATTTTCGTTTCTTTCTAGTAAATACATATAAAGATATTATGGCCATTATTAGTAGGTTTATATATGTTTTCTTTTAAATATATACCCGAAGTGTGCGACCCTCGATTTATCTGGAGATTCGGTTCTCCATCTGCCGTAGCTGAGCTGTTTATTTCGGTATTCTGTTGGGATTGGAAGTTAAAGTTTACGGATTCATATTGTAAATAAGTGCAACAAACCGATACCATAGCGAAAGACCTTCCGAATGTGTTATTTTAATTTGAGAGTCTATCTGAATATGCCTATTGTTTAGCCCCAAAAAGACTGAGACAAAGTTAACTAGATTCAGGCATTAAAAAACTTGTAGGTAAGCAAAAGGCTACTGCGTACCTCCAAGACCATAGCGTAAACATTTTGTCAATAGCTCAAAACTATAATCTTGCATAACAGCAAAGATAAGAATAAATCTTTAAATATTAAAAATAAAGATAACAGTGCATTACAGCATTATATAAACAATTGAAATGTCGTCGAATATTCCCAACACTCAGTGAAAAGTAGTTGGCTTAAATCGAATGACTCAATATGAATCTAAGCAGGCAATACTGAATACTAATCTGGGGCATGGCTTAAGATGCACATGAGTCACTCGCTTGGAGGCAATGCACATAACTTGACTCCCGTCAAGCATTGTTGGGCGCGTCTGCGCCCTATGCATGAATCACAGCAAGAATGGATCCATCATTAAGGCAAATCATCGATAAGATACCTGAAGGATTACAATAAACTGATATCGGCGAGTAGAATAGATTTTGCGTTATAAATGCAACAGTCGCATCGAGGCTGATATTCAGTAACGAAACGAACGACAAGCAAGGAATACAACAATCCAACGAGATGGCCGAGATTCAACAGGTCAACATTCAATGCGAGTGCCATCATCGCCATGGACCCCTCCATGTTCTACGCCCCTGGGCCTGGGGTCGTCCCTGCCGTCGCTGCCGGCGCATGATGGATCGCAATGTGCTTGTGGTGCCCACTTCTGGTGCGGCTGCCGTTACAGTGACCCCCGCCATGGCCTCGACATGCAGATCACCAGTTGTGGTGTCCACAACCACCACACAGGCGGTGCCAGTGCAACAACAACAGGTTGTCCTGACACAGCAGACATCGTATCCCGCAACTCTGCCTCCGACATACAGCGAAACTGTGGTCGTCAGCTGAAGCAAAGCCGCTCTTCTATTGATGCGGAATCGAAGAGATCTAAGAATATAATACAAATCACAATAAAGCAATAACCTTTTCAAATGCAAACTGAAAATCTTGTGCACGTCTAATTTGTTTCTTATTTTAAGTTAATTCAAACATTAAATTGATGTCAAGTCTGACTTGCTTTGAATGCCTTATTTCAAAGAAGAGCATCTAGCAGTAAATTCAACTTCGCTATTACAAATTTTGAACTTTTAACTTTTTATAATTTAGAAATTTATATTATTTATGTTCGCTACGACCTCTTAAATACCTTAAGAAATTTAGAATGCGGCTACTCTATTAAGAAAGGGCTGAATATTTAATTGTAATAAATTTTCAAATATTTGTCATAGTTGAAATGCGGATGCACAGATATGGCTATGGCTACTCTATCTGTCTTTTATATTAAGAAATATGCGTAGTTTTTTTTTTTTTTAAGATGGAAATGTTTATTAACGCCGACGCTTTCATAAGCTTGCACCACACTACCTAAATCATCCCTTCCAATAAATCGTTATAAGATATTTATGAAATAAATTTGATATAATTGATTATCAAATTGATGATTTAATATAACAATCGATTTAATTTTCTCAAAGTTATAGCTTTTTATAGAGACAAATAGATTAAAATTGTAGTAGAGCAACTAATTGCAACGTTATTTTATAACTTAATTTTATGCTTGCTGGGGGACTTAAAAATCCTTAAATTGCTATAAATCAATAAGAACTTGTCTAAACAGTTGATGGATATTCGTTTATCATGTTTCGCGATAAACCAACTCATGCTTTAGAAGTTCAGATATTAGTTTATTAATTCTATGATTCTATGATCAAGAATAATTTGATGACATTTTTAAATGATTTAAAGTCCTTTCAAATACATTCAATCTTTAAGTCCTCCCTTAAGATAGAGTTCACATTTGCAGTAAGCTCGATATTTGTCATTTAGTCTAATTCTCTCTCCTTCTGCAAGTGCAACTGACCGTAGAGCAAAGCGTGAGACTTTAATTCTCAAGCCAATCGCTGTCCCAGAGCTTATAGATACTGCCTTTGGCCCCCTGTGAAACATTTATCAACACGCGACGCCTTATCGTTGAATGCGCATGAATCACTGCCAATGTCGAGCTATCGATAACATACCTGAGGGCTTGCGATAACGATAGTTACTAATTTCAGACTATAAATGCAACAATCGCGTCGTAGCTGAGCATCAGTTAGATATCAGACGACAAACCAGACATTCTACAGCAAAACATGGCCGTGGTGCAACAGGTGAACATAAGCTGCGAATGCTATCATCGTCGTGGACTCCTCTATATACTGCGTCCCTGGGCCTGGGGTCGGCCCTGCCGTCGCTGCCGGCGCATGATGGATCGCAATGTGGTTGTGGTGCCCACTTCTGGTGCGGCTGCAGTAACAGTAAATGGCGGCATGGACAGAACGTGCGTGTCACCTGTTGTTGTGTCCACAACCAACCGAACTGTAAATGTGCCACAAGTGGCTGGGGCACCACAGCAAATGGACGTTGTGACACCAGCGCAAACGGCCATCGATTGGCAGGTTTCGCAGGAGGCGGTTCCCTCTGCTCTTCCGCCCAAGTATAGCGAAATGGTGGCCACCAACTGAAAAGACTGTCTTGAAAATTACGACTTACTTGGAAGTTTCTTATATACAAGGTTTTTGCAGCGAAAGAAATAAATATTGATTTCTTTCGGTTGAGATAGGAATATCTAGTGATTTTTTAATTTTTTTTTTTTGAATTAATTTATTTTAGAATCCCAAAAATAAAATATATTTAAGTTATTGAAATAGTAATAAAATAATTATAAAATATATTAAAATATTTTAGGTATTTAGATCTACTCAAATGAGTAACATATCTATAAAAGCTTGCTGAAATATAACTACGACTGTAAATCCTAAAACTGAAACTCTCTAACGATTGTAATTAGAAATTCTGAACTATGACATGCCTTATCAGTGTATGGAAATGAATCACTGCGAATATCTCTATTGTTAACCGACATGTAGGATTATTATAGCTGATAACGAACCCACATTTCTATAAATGCGACACTTGAGGCGTAGTTCACATTCAGTTACGAATCGAACAACGAACAAGGAATAGTTCCCCATCAAAATATGGTTCAAGTTCAGCAGATCCAAATTGTGCAACATTACGAGTGCTGTCATCGCCGTGGACTGATCGGAACGACACTCGGCTTGCTCTGGGGTCCCTGTCGGCGCTGCAGACTCATCGTGAATGGCAACATCGTGCTGGTGCCCAGCACTGGTGTGGTTACAGTAAACCCTGGCAAGACCTCGATGCGAATGGCACCAGCTGTGGTATCTAGCAATACCCAACATGTGGCTATGCCACAGCAAGTGGTGGACCCACCACCCGCCTATGCGCCACCAGGACAAACGGCCAACAATTGGCAGGCATCGAAGCAGTCCAATCCCTCGGATCTGCCGCCTAAGTACTGTGAAAAGATGGCCGTACACTGATTGAAAAGTTGCATAACAAATGAGAACCCGGAATTGTTTGTAGAAGCCGCCAAACACACTTTTTATGCTCTCACAAAATAAAATTGTGATTTCTTTAATGTGAAAGATTGTTATTTAGTGTATTCTTAAGGTGATATTTAAGAGATTTATTTAATTAAGATTAAGATTTAGATTAAGTTTAACACATTTCATCTGTTTCGAAGCACTCTACCCAAAAAAGGTCATATGTGTTTTTTTGGGTGAATGTATGGAACGTGCGGAAATACGCATCTTCGACCACATGTGATACATTTTTAGCATATATTTGCAACTATGGGAGCCGCTCAGTCGCCCAAAAATATGGGCGTGGCATTTGAAATGTTTCTTGCATAAGTTGAAATTAAAACAAAATACAAAAATAGAATTTATTATAATTGTTAGTTATCATTCAAGGCCTGTAGGTATTATTCCTTGAATTCATGTGAATCGCATAGAAGGGCAAAAGCTCTGCAGTGGGCGAGCCTTCGATCTTAGTAAACCTGAATTATATTGTGGAATTTTCAAAGCATATATTATCCGGCATTGCGTAGATATTTACCGGTCTTCCCTTTTTTTTTTACATAAATACTTAACTTAGTTCTCAATGATAATGGTTTTTAAACGATTTATAGCTGATCGCATATTAAACATAACGTTTTATAAGTTCGTCAAATAATTAATTTTCCAAACTTTTCGGCACATTTGTAAAATATATCGAAAATAAGCCCACAAAACAGCCATTGACGACGATTACTTAGCAAATATTTTATAATATATGTATGTAAATTAATATAATATAAATATATTATCTAAATATATATATATATATACATATATCTAATAATATCTAAAAACTAGCGTTAGCTTTTTAAGTTCTGAAGAATATTTGAATGGTGATATATTAAATAGTTGAAGAACTTGCGTTATATGTATAGCCTAAGATACAACAAATTAATCGTTGCCGACATTTCCCAAGTAGTATACAAATTACATAAACCTCGATAAAAATCATTTAACATCTTTCGACCCAAGGGTGAAACAATCTGTTACCGTATTGATTGCCGGTCCTGGAGCACTTGCGACCCTTTTTATGGGTTAGGCAGAGTGGGAGTGGCCCTGCGGTGGGGCTTAGTGTTGTGTCTGAGGGGCGCAACCTTGAAGGTGTTAAAATAACATATTTCGTTTTGGGGCGCGCACATTTTGACAAGCGAATGGGCGTGGCATTTGTTAGGCACCAAATGAAATTAAAACGCGCATAAATTATATGAAAAGGGAACGGGAGCCGAAAAGCTGACGACGAACGCCAAATCGTTGAATATATTAAGACATTTGGCGGACTGTTAATTTCTGGCATCAAGTTTTGCATACTTTTGTATGGGGCGGGTAGGGCGTTGACTGCATAATTGCTCAATAGTGCGCAGCATTTTGTTTAAGCAATTAAGTAGATTGGTGAGTAGGTGGGGAATGCGAGTGCTGTGATTTATGTGTGTGTGTGTGGCAGCCACGCCCATCGCAGCAATCTGTGCGTGTGTGTGTGCGCGTGTTGCATGTCATTTGATTAACTAAAGTTGTTGTAGCCTGCCGCTGCAGAAATTCGCAACAATTTTAATTTTACGCCTTCATTTGCTTGCCAATGCCACGCCTTAAGCCCACTTACGTGAGTTTAATGCCAAGCAGCTGCTGTCACGCTGCATTGTCCTTGCGCAAATTAATTAAAAATTGTTTAAAACCGCGCGTCGCCCCGTCGCTGGGTGGCCAAAAAAAGGCAACAAAATATTATTTACATCACTCGCGTTGCCAACATTACGAGGCGTATGTTTAATTTTGTTTTAAGCCCCATGCATAAAAACTGGATAAAATGGGGGCATATTGATCTTAAAACCCCTTTAAGCATATATGTATATTCTTGATCAGCATCAAAAGCCATATGTTCGTCTATCTATCGACATCTGGAAGCTGGGTAAAAGGTATTTCCTAGTCGTGCATTCTCGACTAGAGTACTCGTAGTTGTTAAATCTTTGAACTGGAAACAAACTTAAATTTTAAACAGCTTTAATAAATATTGAAGAATTTTATAAAAATGTAGTTCATAGGACAAACAATGTCAAACATTTTCTGAAACGAAAAGGGCATAGACTGATTGATTGGTTGATTGTTGTAATTGGTGATTGTTAGCTGATTGACTGACTGATTGACTGTTATCTGACTGACCGATAGGGTAACTGACTGGTTAATTGATTGATTGACTATTACTTAATAGATTGATAAGCTGATTGATAGTTACCTGACTTACAGAGCGATTGACTGACTGCTTTATTGACTAATTAAATATTACCTGACCGAATGACAGAAGAATTGACTGACTAGATTATAGATTGAGTGACTGCCTGACTTGATTGACACTGATTGACTGAATGTTACCCAATGAATGACAAAGTGATTTACTGACTGATTGACTGCTAACGGACTGACTGATTGACTGACGGAATGATTGTCTTATTGGCCGACAGACAGAGTGGTTGATTGACGGCTTAACAGACTGTTATCAGAGTGTTATCTGCTATGATTGGGTAACTGATTCATTGACTAATCAAATGTTAGCTGATGGACTGACAGTCTAATGGATAAATTAATTGACTGTTGCCTGAAAGATTGACAAAGGGATTGATTAACTGATTGCCTAGTTTATGCCTGACAGTTAAAGTGTTTGACTGACTGATTGATTCTAACCAGACTGTCAAAGTAGGGTACTTATAGATGGATTGATTCAGTTCCCTAATTGCCTGGATAAGGGCTTAAATGGCTTATTGACTAACTGACCGACTGATTGACTGTTACCTGACTGATAACAGCATGATTAACTACTAATCATAATGCGAGGAGCCAACTGTAATCGTCTTTAAATAAAATGGAGGTCAAAGGTTGCACTTGACGGAAGTTTAAATTTTAAACTTTTAAATACCCAAATACTTTAAAAGTTTTTCCTTTTTAATTTTTTCTAAAAAATGAGCTGCATTCACGTTTATAATCAGGAAAACTAAAGCCGTTTAATTATTGATAAATGTGACGTCAGCAGCACGAAGATGCAAGTGTTTTAAATGTCTCAACAAAGCGCACACGACAACAGCAACAGCAACAACAACAATCGCGGAAACTGTGCTAAAACAAAGGGCAGCAACAAGGAGAGACGTGAATCCTGCGGGCTGCTTGTTAAATGAAAATTAATTGGCTACACTAATAGTGTTGCCAACTACTTTGCGCAATTAAAACAAATTGTATGTAACAGATACAAGAAAACAAAAAAAAAGAAGAAAGAAGCGTCCCAGTGGCAGTTCCAGTCGCAGAGTCCAAGCCCAGTTGGCAGACCAGCCGGAACGGCTACAGACTGTGTGTGTTTGTGTGTGTGTTTGTTTGTGTGTGTGTATGTTTGTGTACGCCCTCCTCTATCCATGCCCCCTGGCATCCAAACTGGCCCGGCTTCATGAAACTTTTCCGCACATAATAATTCATGTTAAACTTGCCCCTGTTTCGTCTTTGGCTCTCGGCGCTTGCACTTTGGGGCGCCAGACGCGTGTTTGGCTATGCTTCATTCACTCTTTCATGCATTCATGCCATCAGTTGGTCATTCGTTCATTCATTATTTAACAAAAGCAGCTAACACGCAGACACAAACTTATCCGCTTAACGTGCGATCCAGCCGAGGCTAAAAAGACGGGCTACCTGGCATTCCGCCCGGCCGTATGTCCAAAGTTGAGCCTGGGCACAGGCCTGGCTTTGCTTAAATTTTTGCGAGGGTCGATTTTAAAATTCTTTAACTAAATATATGTAAAGGGAGAATATAAGTGTAGCTGTACTTGTACATAATCAATTGCTGAATAACAAACTGATTTTCAACCGACTATATTTAACTCCCATAAATTCCATAGTTCCCATAATTCAAATAAATATCGCATGTGAGATTCTGTGTTTTATTTAAAACTTTTCATACTTAATTCGTTATGAAAGCAACTCTAAGAGTCCAGTCCGGAATCTCTTTTGTTACTTACAAACTTTCCTTGGTTTAATCTCTTCGACTATCAAAAATATGCAGCATAAATCTATATATATATAAATATATATTCCTTTAAATGTAAAAACTCCCCCAAGTTTGGCTAATCTTTATTTGACGTTCTTTAACCGCTTGATCTGCCCGTCTTACCTTTGGCTAGCTTTCACATTTCTCTTTCTCGCATAATTTCTCGCCGTTGTTCTGTTTGCAGTTTGCCTTCATATGCTGCCACCCTTTTCTCTCTCACTTTCGCTCGCGCCTAACTATGCCTCATCAGACAGCCTGTTTTACCTGTTGTTTTCAAAACAATGAACATATTATGTATATCCCCAACAAGACCATAAACGTTTGCAGCACCGAGTTCCAAGTGTGGGCGAGTGTGGGGTCGGGTAACGGGTCCCCGAAAACAAGGTGCTTCCGCCGTCGAGGGAGTAGCCGACACCCCCTCCTCAAGCCGCCCGTCCTCAATCTACATTCATATGTCCTCAGACCCAGCAGGTCTTGCTCCATTTTCTGGCTGATTTGAGAACTCTGTGCTGCCTTTCAGCCTTAGATTTCTTTTGTTTTCTTGCGCTCCTTTGTCTGGATTTTGCTCTGTGTGTGTGTGTGTGTGTGTGTGTGTGTGCGGCACCTGCTGCGACCCAAAGCAGTAATTCATTTGCTTTTATGGAATTTTTTGTTTTTTTTTCTTAGAACAGCTTTGCCAGCCTTTTCATGGCAAACCCCATTTTTAATTGTGTTTCCGGTAATTTTCACTCTATTAAAAAATTTAGTTTTAGCCAAATGAGAGGCACACTACAGTCCATAGGCACTGGCTGAGAGTACGTCCAAGCTACATTGTCAACTTATCAACAACAATATCAAGAACAAATTCATTCCCTAGGCATATCATCATCAGCATCAACTTAATCATGCTCGTCAGAGTCATCATCATCATCATCGTCTTTATCGGCATTGTCTGTTGGTAAACCAAATTACATTAATAACTCGATGCGAACAACATAAATCTGAGCCAGTTTCCTGAACAGCAACTGCTACAGGCAGAGGCAGAGACAAAGGGGAGAACTGTCATGTCTCAATCAAAGCATCTCGCTGCATAACCGCACTCACTCTCTCTCTCTCTCTCTCTCTCTCTCTCTGTTTCTCTCCAGCTCAGTCTCAAGTTGTGTTTGCATTTGGATTTTGTGAGGATAACAAAATTTACAGCAAAATACGTACACGAAAATTGGCAAGCTGGCAATTTTTAAATAATACAAAATACAAAACTATTATCAAGCCGACTTTTAAATACCCTGTCGGATCGCAATCGTGTAGTTGCATTTAAACATTATATTCCCTGTTAATAATTTTAGGTGTTTCCCATATCGAGGTGATATTTTGGCGATATTCAACTCATTTTGAAGGATAATTTTGACTTCCTTGACATAAAAATATAAATATATTTTATAAAGGCAACTTATTCCGACCTCTCAGTCAAATGATTGGCGACACGCTTTGAATTCTTCACGTGTGAGGAAGATAGGAAAGCGATAAGAAGGCGATATTGCAACCTATGCACGATAGATGCAGCTTGCGATCGTTAAGTCGTAGACCCCCAGCAAAGGGTATAATAAAAATCGCAAAAGTTAGAAAATATTTGGACCTGTGCCACGCCTAGCCAAAGCTGAATGCTCTGTTGTTGTTGTAATTGCCCATTGAGGCATGGAGCAACGGCTGAGACCAAACTGGAGCCCAAATTGCAGAGCCAGACACGGTCTGCCATAGTCTAGTTTAGCCCCAAAATGCATGAAATGTCTGTTCTAATCCGGAAATTAAATTCCATTTAGAAATTTCGTATACAAAATAGTTGTCGTATAGGTGAGCGTGTGTGTGTGGGTGTGTGTGTGTGTGTGTGTGTGTGTGTGTTTGTCTAAGGATATCTTCAGCTAGAAAAACATATGTATGAATGTATGCGTATGCTTAATTTATGGAGAGCAGTCAAGGCATGTAAAGCTAGCTGCTGGGCTTTCCAAATGCACAAATGTAAGTCAGAGATGAATTTAACCCGTTAGTTAATGATTGCAGTTCAAAATTTGGGAATTATGAAATTCAATACAAATTGACGAATTCTATTAAAATCTGAAATCTTAATATTTCAGATATCTGAAGTTGCAGTCAAAGACTTTAAATTCAAACTTTAATAAACTCTGACTAGTAATTAAAAGAATTATGTGAATGTGGAACATAAAAATAAATCAAGGAATTGATGAACTCAAAGGCTATTTTGGTCTGTTTGATGGCAAATTTAAAACATCAGAGCTAATAATCGCAACTTTGAATAACAAAAAATATTTTTTAAATAATTTTTTTTCCTTATTTATTAATTTACTTGCTTTATAAATATTAATTTTTTATTTTAATTAATTTTTTTATTTTACTTTAAAACAATGTATTTATTCCATGCACAAATGGGTTACACTTAAAGATAAGAAAAAATTAACTTACATTTTAGTTGTACAATTAAAAAGGCAATGGAAAATCTACAGCAAAAGATTGGTGCAAGGAAACAGCTATCAAAAGCTTGGGACAGGTGCACAAAATGTTTGGCAAAAAGCAACTCGGCAACTTTTGTATTTGCCAGCCAATTTGTGTAGCTATCTAATAAAGTGGCAAACAGACGGGTGGGGGATGGAGGGGAGGGGTGTACAATCACTTTTGGATACTTTGGGCATAAAAAGTGTCAACTAATCAAATGTTACAATACACGAATAAAGAAAACAAAGAGCGTCGCATAAAAGAGCTGAGAGGCGGCAATCAAAATACAAAAGTGCTGGCAATTTGTGTACTAGATGATGGGCGCAATTGCCACGCCTCCCAATTGCAATACTCACATGTCTGCATGTGTGTGTGTGTGTGTGTGCGCCTTCTAATGCGCCAAAGCCATTTAGTTCATTTGTTTTGCGTGCGCAATAAAATTTTTATCATTTTTTATTTGTTTGTGTTATTTTTTTTTTCTTTCTTTTTTTTTATGTTATATTTTATATTTGCGTGCGCGCGTTTTAAAACGCGCGCAAGCAGCGCGAAAGCGGTTAGCGACTCGCATGACAGCAAAAAATGTTTATGGCTTGTTATTTGAGCATAAAAGCATTTGCAAGTGAACAAGAGAGTTGCCACAATGCCCCACGCCCCGCACCCCCCCTTCCCCTTTCTGAACACATATGAGTGCTCAAAGAACGTGACACTCTTTACATGAGGCGCAAATATGGCCCCACACACCCCCTTAAAAAAGGAATAAAAACAAAAGCAAAGATCATTTGAAAGAGAAAACCAAACAACAAAAAATTGTTGAAAATAAAACAAAAGACAATGAAATTGTCAAAATATGTGAAACGAGACACGCATCCAATTCTGAAGAGCTCTATGGGGGGTTAGGGACAGGGGCTTAGGCGTTGCCCATTGTTATACCAAACAAATAAATTTATGTGCGCCATTTACAAATGAATATGAGCGTGAGAGAGAGAAAGAGAGCGGGAGGGAAGGAGTGCGAGAAAGATAGAGAGTCAACTTCAGAGCCAATAAAAATTACAAAGCAAGTGCCAAGCAGAAGAAACTTGCAAAAAGTGTCGACACTTGGCCCAAAACGTTAACCCTTAAGCCAGGCGCCACGACACGTACGCAGCCTGGCTGCAGGGTTGTGCAGCACCGGGTTGGGGTGGGGTGGGGTGGGGTAGGGTAGCGGGGGTAGCTGCTATAATACCAATGTTAGCCAAAAGGTCTCAATGGCCAAAGAGCGTGACGCAAATTGCTAACAAGTAATGGCAAATGAAAAGCAAATGAAAACCAAAAGCGAACATAATAAGAAATGTTGTCAGAGGGGCGGCAGTTGCGCAGGGGTTCAGGGGGTACTTGCCGACTGCTGAGGTTAAGCAGTTGAGTCGTGAGGTTAGCGCCATTGACCGGAAATGTAAAATGCACTTAGCCGCCGACGACGACGACGTCTCGCTGCTGGCCCTCAAACTAAGCTCAGTCCAAAAAATATCGCTATCAATAAATTCGCACGTAGCTGCCAAGTGCTGAAAGCATTGCAAAGCCAGTGGCGTACCAAAGGAGGGGGGCCTGTGCATGGGATTTAGCCCTGCTTGATGTGGATATTTTCGTGGATAATTGCAAAAGCCAGCGCCAAAGCCATAGCAACTGGCAGTCAGCTGCAGTTTTTCGCATTCAACGTTCTTCTTCTGCCTGCGACTTGCAATTTGAGCTTTGAAACAAACACGCGCGCCATAGGCAGGGACTGGCGAGGGGCTTGCGAGGGGATTCGACTATCCATATGTAGCTTAAGGTATGGGCTGGGATGTTGGGGCTGCTGTGTGGTAACTGCTTTTAGCGAAAATTGCTTCATTAGAACTGCGGCGACAGCGAAATTCACTTGTAATTCTTCGACTCTTCGATTCGGTTCCCATTCACTGATTGAGTTTTTGTTAAGGCAACAAATTAAGAAGAATGCGCACTATACGCATACATATATATATCTAAATTTAAAAGTGTATAAGTATTATTCAGTAATAGCTCAATTAGAAGGGCCTTAAGTGGTTGTTGAACTTCGTATTGCTAGTCAGTAAAAGGCGCTAAAAACATTAAATGAAGATTAGGTCTGTATCGTGCAATTAAATTTAGTTATTTTCTTCTTCAAGGTTGGCGGATGATAAATGGGGGGAACTTGGTATCAGGATAAAAGGATTATACGGAAACCTATAAACCCTATAAGCGTGTCAAAGCATACGTTAAAAAAAGGAAACAATTATATATGCTAGGCAGCAGTAGGCGAATTCCAGGCTATAGCATAGATATATTCTTTATAAATATTCACATCTGCTTGTCAGTCTGTCCGACAGTCTTTGTGTAGGGGACGATATTACAAATTATTATAAAAAGAGAATAATTTACAATTCTCATTTAGATTAGGTTTTACTCCTAGTTTTGCCGAACTTTCCTTAATAATAAAAAAGTTTTAGATTTTACTATAAATCAAAAATCAATAAATATCGATTTCGTGAACTGTTATTTTAAGCATATATCAGGAATAATCCGAGCTAAAATAATAATATGTATTTTATCGCACAGCTCTTCGTATAATACTTTCCGCTAATCTACCCCAATTAACAATCAAAAAACAAATAAATAACACTATTGAAAGGGGAAATGCGATTATTTTTGTTCATGAACCGAACCTTAGTTGACTAAAGAAGAGACGATCCAAATCCTCAACCGATCCAAATTTTCAAATATATTTTTTTAATATTTAAAAATACTGTATCAAAAATTATTAGCATTTCTTATACAATTGTTAAATCACATTTACAATGCAATTTTTAAGGGAACAGCTTTAATTAAACTTATTTGAATAAATAATATAAACTTGTTATACAGTTAACTCTAACACAATAAAAAAGAATTAAGGCTATATAAACCGATCTGAGAGATCGAGAGATCTCCTGCGTGTACGGACTCCTCCAGTTCTACGTCTCTTTAGAAAATGCCTAGTCAATCGATTGGGCTAATCTCCAATAAAATGCAAAAAAACATTATTTTTCATAAATATAAAAGAAATTAAAAGAAAGCTAGTTAATATTAGATATCAAATATTTGCTCTATTGCAAAATGTAAAGTAATCTAAGAAACTAAGTTTTGATTGCCTCAAGGCCAGGCATAGTTTCGAGTTGTGAATCGTACCACAACAAATTTTAATTAGTTAAGTCATCTTAGTTTTTTTTTAAAAAGGACCTTGCCAATTTTTTTAATAACACAAGGATAGCTATAATTGAATATACAAAGCTTGCAAGCTTTCAAAGGCCTGCCAGAAGCCGCCAAACATATTATTGTTTTATTATATTAAACTTTTTTTTTTCGAAAACCTAATGAAATTTTGAAGGTAGCATACTTTCAGGCTAATTGATACAAAAAGAAAGCGCTGCGTGAGGCAACAGACAAAGCCAAATGTGGCAAGCTGACTAAACAAGTTGTTGTTGTTGTTGTTGTTGTTGTTGTCTGTTGTGTTGTTGTTGCTTGGCTCGTTTGCATTCATAAATCAAAGAAGCATGTGTCTGTCTATCAGAAATGGAGCCACCCAAAAAATGGCCAAACAATGGAGCTGCGCAAAAGATTATAGAGAAAAGGCCGCACAATAAATATGGAAATATATAGTATATAGAAAAATATGAAAGCAACAACAACAAAAGCAACAGCAACAAATGGGGCATAAATTACACATGGCCATAGAAAAATGATACGCCGACAACATAAAACAGATGCTGCACTGCAGACCGGCGAGTATTGTGAGGGTGTGTGTGTGTGTGTGTGTGGGGGCGGGAGAGTGGGGGTTCTGCTCGCCAAAACGCGCGCTCTCATCATTTATAAATGCTCGCGGGAACAGCAATTGGCAGTGGGGAGGGGTTTAGGAGTTGCCCCTACACATTTTGGACTGTAGGTCAAAATGATGTTAGGCACGAAATCCGGTTGCTGGTTCAAGTTCCGGGCCCCTAATCGCGTTACAATGAAAATTGATGATGATGCTACATGTGGAATGCTGCCATGATGCCGCCGGCGCACGCCCCGCCCCGCTCCGCCCCGGCCCGGCCCGACCAAAACCAAAAAATAAATAAGAACTATGCAACATATTTTGTTGCTGCCACAAAGTGGCCCAAGCGAATGCGAGTCGTGTCATTGACTTTGTTGCTGTTGCTGTTGCAGCCACTTAAATTCAATTGCCAAGCCAACAAGCAGCTGCAACAACAGCAACAACAGCAACATCAACAACAACAACAACAGCCACAACGGTCAACGGTCAGTTGCAACTACAACGGGCAGCTGCAACAACAAACTCAGCGCAAATATTGTCAAGCGAGTCGAGTGGCGCGTCGGCGGTCGCCAGTTAACAAAGTTTTGCTTCCAAAAACCAAACCAAAGCAAAGCCAGCAGCAACAACAACAACAACAACAATAGCAGCTAGTTGCATGCAGCCCGTTGGCTACTTAACTGCCAACCAGGCCAAAAGTGTATGCTATAAAAATACGCAGCTCTGATACTGTCTCTGTCTCCCTCTACTTCTCGCTCTCCCCCCTCTCTCTCTCTCTCTCTCTCTCTGGCTGTATGTGTGCGTGTGTAGACAACAATTGTGCCGAAAATGTAGAACGCATTTAATTGAATTGAAAAATTAAACAGCTAACGAAAACAATGACATAAAGCTCATGCTTAAATACTCTTAAACAACTAACAGCAGCTCCTGTTAACATCTGTTAACCATGCTTAACATATTAATGTTATTAGCTACAGCAGTTATATTTTTGCTCAACTAACAGTTCGAGATAAAGCTTTTAAGTGTTGTAAATGATTGGGTATGAAAATTTATTCCGATTAATTTCATATGTTTTATTTTTATTCGTATACGGATTCGAAGTCCGGCTGGAGCATGGCTTAGCCAAATATTAAACAAAATATGGAAATCAGCCCAACCTATCTTTGAATGCGGGTACATTTCATTTCAAGAGCGATTGCACTTTCCTTTGGTTTATTCAATAAATTGTTTGAATACATTATTTTCTTCAATATTTTTTAATCCCTTGTGGAGGGTGTTATCATTTTGTCCTGACGTGTGAAACGCCTAGAAGGACTCATCTCTAACCCCTTTATGACCATATGTATTCTTGATCCGTATAAACAGTCGGGTCAATAAAGTTATGTTAGTCTGTTCGACAAGCTTGTCTTTCAGTCTTAAAGATTTCGTCATAAAACTAAGCATGGGTTAGTCTATATTATATTATATTATATATTGCACCAGTGCATATGTCGGAACCAGCCTGATCGGCTCACAAAATCTTATAGATGGAATTGGTCAAAAACTAAGTTCTTGTATAAGAAACTTAAATGTTTTTTAAAAATATCTCGACCAAAATTGTCATTTACTTTGCTCCTCACATAAGTTTTTTTATGAATACAAATTTTTCTTTTAATATCTTGACCAAGTTCTGCAATAATGAGCTCGTATATTACAAATATATATTCATAGCTCTACAGTTAAATCAGTTTCCAATTTAAATTTTCTATACACATAGATTTTTATTCATATTTAAACTCACAGCTAAGTTAAGTTCCACATTTCTTAAGCGAGACGCTAGAGAGTCTTTACTTTTTACCCTAACATAAGTCTCTGGTCACCTCCTAATTCCTAATTTGTTGATACATTACGCTTCATCTGAACTCAGGGCAACTCTGTGCGGGTAGGGTATCTTACAGTTTTTAGCAATTGGATAGCGAGCGCGCGGCGCAACAACGTTTCCAATTACATACTTGATGTTTGAGGTGAGTGTATGTGTGTGCGTGTGGGTTTAGGGTGTGTGTTTGGGGTGTGCATTGACTGGTCTGTTGCCATGTTAAGTAATATGATGAGGCTTAAACCTGGCCAAAAAGGTATTATCCGCGCAAAGTCAATTAGAACGGCAACGCCGGCTGCCCATTTGCCCAGGTGCAGCAGCCTCGCGATTTGGCTGCAAATCGAGCTACAGTTAAAAGCAGCCCACGCCAGCGGCTGCCCGCCAGTGCGTATTTGTTCTGGAGGGAGTTCGGTTGGCATAGGGTCCAGAGCTGCGCCCCGTTGCCTAACAACAAAAAATTGGCATATGGATGCCTGGGCGCGCATTAGAACACGCTTTTGCCAAACGCCAAGCTTTTCACGAGAGCCAATGAACCCCATCGAGATGGGAATGGGGGGAGGGAGCGGGACTTGTTTGTCAATTTGCCTGAATTGAAATATGCCAGGCAACTAACTGCCTGCCTGCCTGCCTGCTGTTATCCATTTAATGCCAAAATCTTGACTACCTGGGCTAACTGCCTGGTTATAGCCAACCTGGCTGGCTGGCTGGCTGGCGGTAAAACCCTCATGAGTTTACTTTTTAAACGGAAGTTTCGTGCAACGCCAAATCTCAATGGCTCCCCGAAAAGCCGAATGCCGCAAGCTGAAATATTTAGAGCGCATTATAGACGCTTAAACTACCGTTGAGCTCCAGGCATTTATCGTAAACTTCAACTGCCTGTGACGCGTCAAGGATTTGCCAAACATTTAGCCAACATGACACTTCACAGCGCCCCCGTCAAAGCCAATCCCCCCACACACTCACACCGAGAAAAAAACACGCTCACACACACACTCAGTCAAAGCCAACCCCATTGAAGGGCCACTTTTTGGGGCGACTATATCAATATGGGGCATAAAAAACAATGACAACTCTGTTAAAAGGGGCTGTCGCTGCTCGCTCTGGCCGATTGGTGGGGTCAAAAGTGGGCGTTGGGCGTGGGAAGAGAAGGCAAGAGAAGGCGGCTCCAGCCACAATGCGAAATGCTAATCCAATTGTTGGGGCCTAACCGGATCCACATTTGCAAACAGCAGCGGAGCAGCTGTAGCTAAATAAGGATTGGAATGTCAATACACTGAGAGAAAAATAACAGTCGATTATATCGTACAGACACAAGTACAGATACACACACAGATACAGATACACATACAGATGCAGATACAGATACAGATGCAGATGAAGAAAAGGATACAGATACAGATGACGATCGACTGACACACTGATGGATTGATAACGCATTGGGCAATTGAACTATTGATAGATTGACGTATTGATGGATTGACGTCTTGATCGATTGACGTATTGTAGACTGATGGATTGATGGTTTGACGTATTGATGGATTGACGCATTGACGTATTGATGGATTGACGTCGTGATAGATTAACGATGTCTGGAATAATGTATTGATAAATTGACAGATTTGATGGAATGGCATATTGTTGGATTGACGTGTTAATGAATTAACGGATCAATTGATTGACGTATTGATGATTGACGTATTGATTTAATGACGTATTGATGGACTGACGTCTTGATGGATTGACGTATTGTAGATCGATGGATTAATGTTTTGACGTTTTGATGACTGACGAATTGATGAATTGAGAAATTGGCAGAAAGATTAAGAAGAAAATACAGAGAGAGATACATGTACAAGGAGAGTGAGAGAGAGTCGGAGAGTGAGAGAGAGGGAGTGGAAAAGGCAGACAGATGTAGCATATTAAAAAGAATATGAAAGAAAGAATTAGTTATAAAGCGAACCAGCTGTTCTTGTCGTTCCCCTTGATTCAAATCTATCTCTATATCTTTCTCTTAATTTCTCAGCCTTCAATAAGAGAATAAACAAAAAAAAAATGTATTTTAGTAAATAAAGATTATATTAATTGTGGATGTTAGTTTTTCTTAAGACTCTTGAAAATCAACTAAGTGACAATTTGCAGTGTAGGAAAACGACGTTGGCCACGTCTCGAAATCGCCAGCAGCTAGCTGAGTGTAATAAACATAAATAGGCATTATTTATTTATGTGACCGGCTGGAACTTTGGGGCTTACTTCTATTTGATGATGTATTAATTTCTCTCGATATGATTCCCCAGCAAATATTGTACAACATACTGGGGGTCGGGAACTTGTGTCTGAGTCTGTGCCTGTGCAAATTTGCCTGCACATTTGGACGAGGCATTAGTTTAATTGGCCTGGGCTTTGTGAAATTGGCCAACTCGAATACTGCTGCTGCTGCTGCTGCTGCTGCGACTGCTTGTTCTGCTGCTTCTTGGCCTAATTGCACTTTCCGCTTGAGGAGCTTTCGCTTTCCTAATAGCACGAAACGAGTTCAAAGCATTTTGGTGGGGGCAAAACGAATTCTGGGGCCTGAGGACGCTTAGTTTTTCATTAGCCACGGGGCTAAGCCCTTTGATGACCGTCTTTTAAGTCTAATTAACTGCTAATAGGCAATAAATCATTATTACTCAAATTTCGAGTTGACCGTGCTGAACAATAAAACCGAAACTTGCAGACAGCCGCCCGTGCCCTAACCGCACATACACACACACACAAACACACAGGCATACATGCATAGAAATAAATTCATTAATACATGAACAAGTTCGCTGAGCGACTAACTCAATACACTGCCAAGGTGTTAAAGGAAAGAACGTGTGTCCAGGCAACGTGATGTGTTTCAATTCCATTTCGTTTCAGTAATAGAAATTAAACTAGATTACATGAAAATGTGTCTAAAGGTGTTGTTAACTAGATAAAGGCTGAATTAACCAGCTGCTGTGCCAGTTAAACCAATGTGCCTCAATTCCATTTCGTTTCAATATTAGAAACTAGACTAGAAATAATGAAAATTTGTCTAAAAGTATTGTTAATTTGAATTTTCATTATTGCCTTTCTGCTATGCCAAACAAAGCAATGTGTTTCAGTTCCATTTCGTTTCAATATGGAAATCAGACTGGAAACCATCGAATTTGCCTTAACGTATTGTTAAAAGCCAAACTATGCAAAAAGTTTTAATTCCATTTCGTTTCAGACTAAATGAAACTAAATTGTTGCAGACTTTAATAATATCAACTGCAACCTTTTTCTCAATTATTAGTTGATGGAATAATTTTCTAAGCATAGCATTACTAACTATTAGTTCTTTGGTCCTCAACAATTATGATAGTTTTTCTTGATTTTTTGTCCAAGTGTAGCCAGCGTCTTCTTATAGCGCATGTAGCCAGTTAACCCATTTGCAGAGCCTAAAGTGTATCATAATTCATAAATAAAGTGTGACTAATGCCAATGGCGACGCCAGTGACAACAACAAGCGGCAACAAGAACAACAAAGAAGGCGACAACGACAACAGTTGAGAAAATGTAACTGCAATCCATTAAACAATAAAATTTATTTATTATTTATTATGATTACACTTTGGCATTGTTTTTGTGTGTGCGTCTGCATATGTGTGTAAGTGTGTGCGCCACGATTTAAGTGGTAATTACAGTGTGTGTTTTTTTTCGACCACGCCCCACACATATGACGAACGCCGCCCGCCCACACACAAAGCAAATGGAAATCATAAACATGAAAAGCTAAAAGCGCCTGGCAAATGAGCCCGAACCGACTGGCCAAAGAGTGAGCCAGCAGCCGGCGAGGGGGCGGGGTGAGGGGGCTGAGGTTAGGGAGTAAGGCTGATTATAAGCGTAAAGTGCTGCGGACGGACAGCTCGGCTCAAGCGAAACAAATGCAATAAATGCGAAGAAAAGGACGAGCGCACAAAAGTAGGCAACAAATGGCGACGACAACTTGCGATAAGTGTGGGCTGCACACTGGCGGGTGGGAGGGGGGCAAAGCATAATAATAATTCGTAAATTGATTGTGTTTAGTGAAGTTTGAATAAATTCACTCAAACGGGCAGCAGCAGCAGCAGCGGCAGCAACTAGAGAAGCAGCGCAGGATAATCCACTAAAATTTACAACAAACGGAAACAGCAACAGGAAAGCAACAATAAAAGCGATATAGAGAGCGGGAGAGAGGGAGGGAGTGGGCAAGAAACAGAGAGAGAGAGAGAGAGAGAGAGAGAGAGAGAGAGAGAGAGAGGGCGCAGCTGAGAAGAAAGCGTAGCAAAATGTAGCAAATAAAAATAAATTTTGCTGGCAAACTACGGACTCAGACACAAACACACACACACACACACAGACAGAAGCTAAGGCAGCGAACATATGCGCGTTGATGAGTTACGGGCGGAGCGGGCGGCGCTGCGTGGACGGGGGCAGGGGGGTTGGTGGTGGCAAAGCAACGCAAAGGATAACGCGCACAGAAGGCGGGGCAGAGCAGCGCTTATAAATGAAATAAAAATGGAAAGCAAAGCAAAACTTATGACTGTCAGCAGATAAAGCAAAAGCTACCAGCCAAGAGCGAGGCAGAGCGAGAGGGAGAGGGAGAGAGAGAGAGAGAGAGGGAGTGAGAAAGAGGGGTCTCAGAACAACGATGATGCTGCGGCAGCTCCTTTCGTTTCCCTTCCCTTCCCATCCCGTTTTTGTTGCTGCTATGTCGCCTCGCTAGCCGGACTATCAAAGTGAAATGCTAAAGCAGCCAAAAATCCACGAAATAATGGCAACATAACATGAAACAACTGTGACAACAACAGCAGGACGAGGCGGCCAGTTGTAGTTGTTGGTTGGGTGAGCAGCTGGAGTCCATGCAAGTGATAGCGCACACAAAAATCCTTGCTGGCTTGCCACGGTGTTGCCATTGCCATTTCGTGTGGCATTTGGCATCATCATCAATATGGCTAAAAGGACAATGCGTTAAATGCGCTACACACACACACACACACACACAGGAGGGAGCACTCAGTGCTGCCACGCGCAAAATCCCCCCCACCCCTCTCCAGCTTGACAGCTGCCCTGTGAGTGTGCATATTTTGAAGGCGTTTCAAGCCTGTCACAATTGCGCACACACACACTCAAAGAGAGAAAAAAAACGCCATTAAAGGACTTTGCGCACACTTTTCATTGTTTGCCAATAATTTTGCGCCTATTTTGGCTGAGATAAAGAAAAGCGTCAGGCTCAGCAGCTCAGCAGCTGCAGCACCTACAGTCCTGATTTTGATTTATGTACAGTAAACACACGCTAAATGCAAAACCAGGCGCTTAATGCTTTTACTCAGCGACAGAAAGATTAATCAACGCGCGCAAAAGTATGCCATGTTATTTGATTTATACACATAAACATAGCCAAGACACAAGGTACGCATAAAAAGCATTGCATACTTTTAGCTGCTGGTAGCGGTTTAAAACTGCGCTTGGCATATGCACGGCTTGAGCCACGCCAAAAACCACCCAATCCCAGCCCCAGCCAAACGCTCGCTCGCTGCCATCGACAGCCCATAAATATGCATTGTGTCACATTAGGTGTGCGTGTGCGTGCGTGTGTGCGCGTGTGTGTAGTAGTTACTTGTCACTGGAGGTTAATAGATTTTCTTTAGGAAAAGCACTTGCAAACTGCATGTCACGATGTCAGTGCAAAACATAAAGAACTGCCAACTCTCGGGGTAAATGGAGGCGACGCCAGTTCTCAGGCCTGGCCTGGCCTGGTCCTTACCAAATGCCAGACAGTCGCTTCCGGTCGGCCTAACACATTGATAAACTACACTTTAGTAAAACTTTGATACGTCTGCAACGTGATTTAAGCATTTTTTCGTATCTACTGAATATTTTTAGTAGCTCTTAGAAAGTTTTATATGGCCTAAATAAATCTAGATCTATAAGCTATGCTCGGGGTATTTTTGGGTATTTATAAGCAATTAATTTTTTATGATTTTGTTTGTTATTTTATTAGATATATTTAAAGCTCTTTTGAGCAGGAAACTTCAATTTTTATACTGTTCGCTGAAAAATAACAACTTCACGTGTTCTAAATTACATTTTTATTTATTTCATTTAACTTGGGATTTAGCACACTTTACGATCTTAGTATTGCACCTGACGATCTAAATATCCCAAGCAATTAAATGTCCACTTTTGCAGCATACTTTTAGGAGCATAATTTAAAAAATAAATATTCTTTTATTACAGCAAAGCATAAATTTAATTACTGCAAAAAAGTGGGCTTAAAAAATATGTTAAACCGACTAAAAATAGAAATGTATATGTTATAATTCATGCCATAAAATTTATAGATTAAGATAACTAAAGTCTTTTTACGAACAAAGACGACTGGGATTTGACTTAAAAATGAATTTCGCTGCTTGGCCAAATCTGATGAATTTAATTGCCAAAACCCATTTCAAATGCTGCTGGAAGCTGGTGTATAGAGGTCAGAGGGGGAATGGGGGAAGGCTTTTTTAAGACATCTTGGCTATTGCGTGAGCATTCACTTTTTTAGCCTGGCCGCTTGGCCGACTCCAGGCGCACGCCTTTTACTTTTGCCAGGGCCACAAGGCTGGCAGAATCTTTATTACAATTTGCTGGAACAGCAGCAGCAGCATCAGCTACAACAACGGCAACAATAACAACACCACCTACACAACAACAAAACGGATAACAACAATAACAGCAATAACAACAACAACAACAACAAATGGAAAGGCAACAACTTCTCCGGCAGCAGCTAATGGATTCTATTTAACTTCCACCGACTGCTAATGGATTTTTCTTGACCCCAAATGAAAATGCGCATCGAAATGCGATTGAAAAATGCTTATAAAAAAATATATATATAGAAAAGGAAAATGTTAAAGTATAATGGAGCAATGAGAAAATGAAAAAAAAAAACCCAGGAGAGGAGCAGCAGCAGCAACAACAAAGGCTAAATGAATTTCCGAATGCCAAGTGAAATGCAATGCTTGAAACTCTTTCAATGGAGTAGGAACCGGGGAGGGGGTCTGTAGAGAGTGGGAGTGCAAGGTGCTTCAAGTGGAGCGCCAGGTAGAGCGGGTATTTTGTATACCAATCAAATATTTGGCCAATTGCTCAATTGCAAGTTCAAATTTTAACTGCAGCTTCGATTTGAATACCCTCTAAACTAAGAAACGACAAAGGGCTATAATTAACTCAGACTCAGTTAGATAAAGGAAGACAGCTATAAGCCTTTAAAGTAAATATTTATCTGAATAGAAATATTACCTGATCAGCTTCAACAATCGAGTAGAACCAGCCAAATAGTTCGATCATCTATTCGTGTTTATAGACATCTAAAGCACAGCATGTTGGGTATTTCTTTAGTTTTCTTTTTCCAAGTCCATTTTAAGAGAAATAAAAAACTAAATAAAATAAAACAAAATAAAATACAATAATATAGAACAAAACAAAAGAAAATGAAATAAATAACAAACTAATTAAATATTATAAAATAAAAAAAACTATAATAATATAAAACAAAATAAAATGAACCAAGATAAAATCAAATAAAACAAATGAAACAAAATTAAATGAAATAAAATAAAATAGAATAAAATAAAAAAAAAAGTTTAAATAAAACAAAATAAAATATAACAAATGCAATAATACAAAACAAAATAAAAAAAAGGATTTCATTGCGTTTTATTTTGCAGAATTTAACTTAGTTTTATATTTTTATTCTCTGTTAATAACTCAAAACTTTGACCATATAAAAATCCCAAAATTGAAACAACTTCAAACTAGGCTCATTTATTTTCTAGGCGAAACCTTTCCGTATGCGCAGGAAATGTCTGTTATTGTGCTACAGGGTATCTCCTAGTCGCGCACCCTTTCTGGCTAACTTTAATTTCCATTGGCTATACGCATAAATTTCCAACTAGATGACAAAAGCTGGCAACACCAAAAAGAATATTTTTAGTTTTTAATAATTTCTTGACTTGTTCAACTACCTTTTTGCGGTTTCCTTTTCGACCTTTTGTGCACGAAATGAAATTGAAATTAAAATTGAAATTGCCAGGGCAACTGTTCCCAAATAAAAACAACAACAACGATAACGAAAACAAAAAAGAAGAAGTTGGTCCGAGCTAATTATTACAAATATTTCTTAATTTTATATGAGTCCCAGGCGCAAAAGTTCTGCTTGAACAATTTTCTTTACGACTTGAAGGCCTCAAATTATGTTAAATATAAGAAACGAGCGAGCTACCAACTGGTTTCTTTGGTTTTTCTTACCTTCTTCCAGTTTTCTCGCCCCCCGTTTTGCCTTTTCACTCATTTTCTTGTGTCTACCTTTTTTTGTTTTTTTTGGGTGTAGGTGGAACAATGCAACACTTTTGTGAAAATTCTCTCACCAAAGCGACGAGAGAAATAAATCAACTTCCGCTTGGCTGAAGAAGCCGCAACCTCTGACATAACTACGAGGCGCTCAGCCAGTCATCAGAAATTGAAACTGCCCACCTGAGCGGACCGCGCATCCGGACCGGACGGACAACTTATAGAAGACGCTATGCACTGAGAGAATTTAGCATGCATTTTGTGCTCAAATCGCGCTGTCAACATCGAGACAAGGTAACTTTATAAACTGACAAAAAAAATTCCATTTAGTATTTTATATAATATTAGCCAGAAATATCTTAACTTTGTACTTAAATTAAGTACAAAGCTGTGAGCATTCAGATAGGCTCAAAATTTGTGAAGTCCGAAATGATTTAATCTACGCGCAAAAAACATAGAAACTTGGGTGGACTTTGTAATCTTATTTTCTCCTTATTTATTTTCATAGAGTTCAAAATCCTTTAATATACTATAAAAGAACCTGCTAACAAAAGAAACTTAGAAACTTTTATATTGAAGCCCGATTCGTATTAAACGAATATTTTCTTTAATTCCATATGTCGTTAATATTAAAGAATGTCCGAGCAAAAGAAACATATATATTTTAATATTGGGCGGGCTTTATATTCTTAAATCAACAATATTTTCTTTAAGTTCGAAATGCTTTAAAAATTTCAAATACAGCTATTAATCTTATGCTTGCTTTAAGTGCAATTGGAGCTTAAATTAAGCATACAAATTTTTGCAATAGTTATTGTGTAGAAGAAAATAAGTCTTTTTTTGTCAATTTGGAAGGTTAAAAAAATGTTGACTAGATTTAAAAATGGTCAATACAGGAAATATTTAGAAGACTATCATATTTTCTCTGAGTGTATTAGGAGTTTTGGAATCGGAGTTCGGTTTCGTAGCTGGAAATGCAACCACCAACTGGCAACTGGCAACTTGCAACTTGCAACAGGCAGCTTGCAACTGAAAACCGTTTCAAAGTCGCGTCACACTCGTTACGCTTCGGTTGCGCCTCGCAGCAGACGCCAACGCTTTGCATAAGACGCCTGGGGCCCCCGGCACTGACCTAGCCCTAAGTACACCCAACTCTAAACCCACCCTGCCTTTGCCCAAGCTCTCCCCCGCCTAAGCCCATCATCAAATGGCATTTCGATGCGCGTCAAAGTCGCTCGAGTTCAAGTTGAGTTGTTGCCATTGTCTTTTCCACTCTTCACACACTACATCACAGCACACACACACGCACACACACACTCGCACACACATGCACGATAATCATTTCACATTACGGTAAGATAATAATTTCATTATGTATTTTTCATGTTATTAATTATATTGTATGGCATCGAGTTCCTGCCTGCCTGCCTGCCTGCCTGCCTGTCTGCCTGACACTGACTCGACCTCAACCTCAACTGAAAATAGTGGGAAAATAATTATCGGTCTACAAATTTTGCTATCATGCTGATAATTACGAGCTGGCAGCCCCTCCAAGCACTCCACCCTTTTTCACTTGTTATTATTTTTATTATACAAAGAAAAAAGGAAGTTTGTCGTTTGCGCTAAGTGGAAGATGTTGCCCGCGCTTTGAATGGGATGTGAGACAGAGAGAGAGAGAGTTGTGACGGGCGGCGCCGTCTCCGGCTAATGGCAATTGCGTGTAGGCTCTTTGCCCGAAATTATCGAGCACTCTCCCTACTTGTTGCAGCGCCCGAAATGTGCCACTTGATGGTTTTTTAATGGCAACCAAAATCAGAAGCTTAAAATCTTCTGACTTCTCTCGGGTTTTCAGCTGGCATTTTCCAAATATTTTTTTCTATATGTGAATTAGTTTTCGAGTTCTAAAATATGCTAAAATTATTATATTTTTGAAATACTCAATGACATTTTTTTTAAATAGCCCATTGCCCATTTTAGCTTGACGTAAATATCAGTTCAATTTTATCTATGCTTAAAATTTATTTTCTATGCAATTTTCATTATTTGCTTGTTTTTATTACATTGATTTTTTAAGATTTTTATTGATTATTCATTTATTTTTACTGTCCATTTTTACACCTCCTGCAATGCATTATAAATAGAAAATCACGCGCATTCTGACGCTCAGACATTCATTTTAAATGCAAACGCTCTCGAGAGACTTTCTGATTTGTTTTTACATTCCGTTTTGTGTGATGTCCTTAAACGTTTGACATGTGGCCCAAAATGAATTTTAATGGAAATGAGGAATGCTTTGTGAAAATTCATATATACATAAGAAAATATATATTTATTGGTATATCTATCTATATAAATACTTATATATATATATTCATCTATCTATCAATATATATTAGATATATTCTTAATCAGCATTAAGACTGTAGCTAGCTATTTTCGTCTGTACGAAGGCATCAAACTAGAAACTAGAATGTGGACACGCATAGTTTATTTAAGTCTAGCAGATTATCCGGCATCGCACGGCGTAAATGATCAATGTTTAACACCAAGCTCGGGCAGATACAAAGCAGCTCAGATTGCTAAACTTAAATACACATTGATAAACCAGCTAGTTTTTTTAAGCTCATCTCCAGACTTTTAAGTGCAAGGGTAACCAAATACTATAATTTCAAATTTTTAGTATTTTTAGCAACTATGCAGTTATATCCAAGGATTAAGACCCCTTTAAATATTATAAACGAAGTTTCTAAGACAATTGCCAAAATCAGCAGAAAGAAAACCAGCTTAAAAGTGCAGCAAAATGGAAAACCATAAATCCAAATACAAATGATTTTATAATTACAATTTTACGTCATGTTCGACGCCTTCCATAGATCAGATTACGTTGATAATTAAAGTTTCTCAATATTTGGGCTCAACTCTGCTGCAAGTGGAACAATCGCTTGACCCAAGACGACAGCCCCTGCTCCCCCTGCCCCTCCCCGCCCCCTTGACCTAGCTTGTGGCTGCCTTGAAGTTGCCGCCTCTGGCCACACCTGGCGCCAGTTTTAAATGATTACTCCCCAACGCAACTGCCCCCTGCCCCTGTCCCCAGTGCACACCTCACCCCCGCCAAAGCCTTTTCCTTGAGGGTTCACAGTGCAGGCAGGTCTCAACGGCAGTTCGAACTTTGAAATTGTTCGGTTTTGTTATTCGAGCTATGCAACCGCAGACAGCAATTAATCAAAGTGTGTGTGTTAGCCGGAAGGGGGTCGAGTGAGGGGAGGTGTGTGTGTGTGAGAAAGGGGAGTGGGGATCGATAGTTAATGCAGCATCATTTAAAGCCGAATGCTGCACTATTTTCGTAGCTGAAAATTTGAGACGTGTCTCAAGCCGAATTTCACAGCTAGCCGAGGCGTTGCCACAAATTCAAAATGCACTTTGCACTTGCCGCTTGCCACTTGCCACTTGCTGCATGTTGCTGCCTGCTGCTTGCTGTTGCTTGCTTATTTACAATATGACCGCAAATGAAGTCGCACACAAACACACACACTCACACACAGTTAACACGTTACGCACAATTGCGCAGACACCCGCACCGTAGACCAAGAGGGCGTACCCCGCTCGCCGCTCGCCGCACCCTGCACCCCGCACCTAGCGTCGGAAGCAGAGGTGAAGAAGCCAACAATAGCAATTATTAACCATCCAGCAATTGAGAAATTCCCACAGTCGACGACGAGAGGCGAGCGTTCAACCCTCCACACACACACACACACACACTCACACACACGTCGTCCGCCTTGAGCCTTGCCCCCGCTTAAAACAATAGCAACAGCTGTGAGTCAAGCTGGGCAGGGGGGAAAATGTCCAGGAACTTGTTGAGCTGGACGACGACGACGACGTTTGCTGCTTCGCTGACTACTCGAGGGTAAGAGCTGAGGGTTAGAGTTCACTGCTTTTGCCGTGGGCAACGTCAGCAAGGGCTGAGGTATGCGTCTCATAGCCGAAGGGTTGGCTGGGCAATTGTTGTGTTCATCATCATCAGAGACTAAAACAACCTGTTATCAAAACAACAACTAACAGCGAACAGCTGCAAAAGGGCGCGGCCCAACCCCATGCACAAGCAAAAGCCCGCCCCCAACCCCGTCAACCCTCTGCAATTGGCAACCTGAGATTTGGCAAGCAACAATAATAAACAAAATCAGTATTTTGTATAAACAAAAAAGGGTCACCAGGTGCATAAACAAAGTAAAACTTTTGCGCCAACAAAAATAACTAGCTAGGATTTGCCCCCCTCGCCCACACTCTCTTACATCCTTAGTGTGTGGGCTTTTGTGTGTGTTCAATTAAAGGTCAATTAATTGCCGCCGAGTTGTTGTAGGGTTTCGTCGAACCACTCGCCTTCCTCGCCTCTTTACTGCTCAACAGCCACTCGAGATTCACACAATGGGAAGCCTCTGAGTTATGCACTTTGCAAAAGCAACAAAATGTAAGTCGATACTCCCAAAGGGAATCCTTCACAATGATGACGATAATGATAATTTTGATGATGAAGATAGTGCTGATGATGATTTTAATAATGCTGAATAAATTTTGTAAAAGTATGTAGTCCCCTTTAACTTTTCAGTCTAGCCTTTGTTCGTATGATCAAAACAAAAATATTAAAAGAGTGAAACATTTTGAAAGATATGCAAAAAAAGCTGTGAATACATTTATAATATATTAATCTAAACCTGTCCCATGTCGTTGACGGTTAAGTTTAAATAGGCATAAATTGTAATACAGGCCAAGTTGCCTAATGTTGCCAGATTTGACCGAGCTATGGGTGTGGGAAATTTTTACCTAGGTCTATGTTGGATATTTGAGGGTACGATTTTCACATGAATTTCGACCAAAGATAATGTAGCCAGATTTAGATGCCAAACTGATTTAGAGACCAAACCGTGCACAAAAAGCAAAACGTCGTGAAAATCGGATGATATTTGACCGAGTTATGGGGGTGGGAAATTTTTACCTAGGTCTATGTTGGATATTTGAGGGTACGATTTTCACACGAATTTTGACCAAAAATAATGTTGCCAGATTTATATGCCAAATTGATTTAGAGGCCAAACCATGCACAAAAAGCAAAACCTCGTGAAAATCGGATGATATTTGACCGAGTTATGGGGGTGGGAAATTTTTACCTAGGTCTATGTTGGATACTTGAGGGTACGATTTTCACATGAATTTTGACCAAAAATAATTTTGCCAGATTTAGATGCCAAATTAATTTAGAGGCCAAACATTACACATTACACATTACACATTACACATATTTGACCGAGTTATGGGGGTGGGAAATTTTTACCTAGGTCTATGTTGGATATTTGAGGGTACGATTTTCACATGAATTTTGACCAAAAATAATGTTCCTATATTTAGATTCCAAATTGATTTAGAGGCCAAACCATACACAAAAGGCAAAACCTCGTGAAAATCGGATGATATTTGACCGAGTTATGGGTGTGGGAAATTTTTACCTAGGTCTATGTTGGATATTTGAGGGTACGATTTTCACATGAATTTTAACCCAAAATAATGTTGCCAGATTTAGATGCCAAATTAATTTAGAGGCCAAACCATACACAAAAAGCAAAACCTCGTAAAAATCGGATGATATTTGACCGAGTTATGGGGGTGGGAAATTTTTACCTAGGTCTATGTTGGATATTTGACGGTACGATTTTCACATGAATTTTGACCAAAAATAATGTTGCCAGATTTAGATGCCAGATTGATTTAGAGGCCAAACCATGCACAAAAAGCAAAACCTCGTGAAAATCGGATGATATTTGACCGAGTTATGGGGGTGGGAAATTTTTACCTAGGTCTATGTTGGATATTTGGGGGTAAGATTTTCACATGAATTTTGACCAAAAATAATGTTCCCATATTTAGATGCCAAATTGATTTAGAGGCCAAACCATACACAAAAAGCAAAACCTCGTGAAAATCGGATGGGGCTGGCAAATTGAATAATATAAATAATATTTCTTAATAATAATTCTTAGTAATATGCCAAGCCTTTCAGCCCTTTTGGTCTTGCAGCTTTATATTAATATAAGTCTTAACTGTGGCAACTGTTAAAGAAATCTTCAGCTGCTTAGTTACAATATTGAATATATTTAAAACACCTTGATGCCGCGCAATCTCATGATGTTCCATATCAGATCCTGCCACGATAAAATGCCTGCTTGCAGCCTCTTTGTTTTTAACTCCTCTGCTGCTGCTGCTGCTGCTAACCCACCAAAATGTTGCAGCTGCCTGCTTGCCACAGTAGCTGCCACTGGTTTGCCAAAATCGTCTGGCAGCCCTTTGGCCCAGCCCAGCCCAGCCCAGCCCAACAACTCAGGCTGAGCAAATGCGTTCGGGCCCCTGTTTGTCCACTTTCACGTTAACCAGAAAGTTGCTCAATTTGCGCGATCGTATCGCCGTCTGGCAATTTGGCAAAGCTCTGCGCCAACTTGAGGTATCAATAACAGACCAGACCGAAAACCCCATACCCCGCACCCCACCTCTGTCCCCCTCTGTCGCCGCGCCTTGACAGCTGCAACTCGTAAGTGCTCAGCACGCTGCTTGCCACATATGAGGTCACATAACGGCTCTTTTGACGCAGTTGCAGTCGCCAAAAGCTGCCACAGGCCAAAAACAAGTCCTCCACATGCACACACGCACACACTCGCACACACTCGCACACACACACGCACACACACTCTCTCAATAGCCGGCATCTCTCGTCTTGGGCCTTTGGTTTTTAGTCTGTGTCCAAAACTGGAACCTGGATTGGGGCCCGGCGACGTTTTCAGCTGCTGTGTTTTGGCTCGTTTTTGCCGCATGTCGAGGCGGCTTATAACGGTAACTGCTCATTGCCATCGCCTGCTGCCACATTCGTCTGCCTGCTTATGCTTCCCTACCCCCTATACCCTCCCTCCCGCCCGCTGAAGCGTTCCCTGTTCAGCAGTTAATTAATTTGGCTTAGGCGTGCCAAAAATTGTATTGGCCGCAGACAAATGTGGACAAGTCGCAACAATTTGCTCAATGCCAATGACTGGAAATCAGTCGAACTCTGAATACCCTAAAGCACATCACAGAGTGTAGTTAGAGAGATATATATATATACATGTATGCTATATACATAACTTATGGCTATTTACCAATATTCATTTAAAAGTTCTTTCATTTCGTATTGTGCTATTTGCATTTGTTTGAAAATCTCTTCGAGGATTTTTTATCTTAATACAAGAATTTCAGATACTCTTCCAGGCTTAACTAGCAGACTTAACAAGGCCAACAAGCATATGTAAAATATATATAAAATATATATAAAAATCCACTCGAAATGAAGAACAAACCTGTTTAAATTTTTAATCGTATAATAATTATATAATTTGACGGAAAGACTTTTGATATTACATACAATAATTTTATTTACCAATTAACAAAAAAAAAATAGCCCTGCCAAGTTCCATTGGCTATTCAATGTGCCCGACCATGTGTTTGCAAGTGTGTGAGTGTGTGTGTGTGTGGCTTGGACTTAAAAGCGATTTCGCACACAAGGATTTTGTTTCAAAAATAGGCAAACAAAGGGGGGATCCGGAAGTTAATGGCAGATGGAATCTGGATCTGGCTAGATGTGGCAACAGGATGTGCTGCAGCATATCTTCGGTCCGGTTGCGGCGCTGGGATTCATTGAGGCGCACGGCAAGTGCTGCAAAGTTTGCACAAAAATTAGACGCTTTTGGCCAGAACTTTGACTAATGTGTTGGCAGCAGCAATTCGAGTTGCCACAGATAGAGAGAGAGAGAGCGAGGGGGGGGAGGGGGAGAGCGGGTGAGGTAGAGCGAGATATTGTTGATATTTCAATGCGAGATGTTGTAGTCCATATTCTGGTTGTAGCTCATGACGATTCAATCAGTTGGCCACTCGCTCTAATTGAGCGCCAGCGGCTAGGCAACACCCCCCCCCCCACCCTCCTACAGACACCCTACTATTTCTGGACTGGGTGTATCCAATTATGCAGTCGATGTGCATAGTTCGAGTGGTTCGCATTGGCATTTCCTCAATTTCCGAAACAGAACGAGTGTGGGCCAAAAATTTTAGCAGAGTTCAGCATTTTCGCATTTTCGCAATTTCCATTTCACTTGGTTTTTTGGGGTTTTTCTCGATTTCGTTTTCTCCTTCTTACGGCTTTTGCGCTTTGCTTTGTTTTGTTTTGTTATGGCTCGCACGTAAAGTGTCCAAATTAAAACGGCAAAAAAAAATTATTAATTTCTCAACGTGTCTGCGCCAATGGACGCTTAACCCATTGTTGCCCCACCGTCCCGAACCCTTCTGCTATTGCTGGCAATTAGCAAAATGTGCTTGTTGGCCATAATTGTTGATATGGGCCAAGGCAGCGCTGTGCATTGGGCAGGCGCGCGAGAATTCTCAGCACAAGCCGCATAGATTTTGGCCAATTTTTACCGTTGCTTGGCTCCCTGCATTTGGCTAATTGTATGTGGTATCTGTGTGTGTGTGTGTGTGTGTGAGTGTTGGCTTTTCTTAGCTTTTCCGGCGGTTGGGCACAATTAGCAAACACTGCTGGCCAATTTGCACAAGGCCAACAACAATTGCCAAACGGCCAACACCCACACGCGAGCTGTCGACCATGGAGGGGTGTGGGTGGGGGAGGGGGAGGGGTGGTGTCAATTTACATGCGACTTGGGCGTTGAACTACAACTAAAACGCTTTCTGGGAAACTCTTTCAAGCTGCCCCTTGCCCTGCTTTTGCATTTTATAATGCATGGACATTAAGCCTGGACAGCTTTATGAATTGCTCGTTTAAACTGAGGGGGAGGGGGGGAGGGGGAGGCGTCGGTAGCGGGCTCTTTCATTTGAGTCTTTGCCATCTACTTAAGTTAAACTGTGTCCCGCCCACACGCCCCTTTAACCCCTTTAAGTACTTAATAGCCATATGCGGGAATTTTCTTAACTTTCAAGTCCAAACTGTACTTTGACTGAAACTCAGCCTTGTCCGGTTTTTTTTTATTTTTTGTAATTTATTTTTTCAATTTTCCAGTTTTAAAAAATATGAAATTTCCTTAACTTTCAAGTCCAAACTGAAACTCAGTAGAGCCTTGTCTCGTTTTTTTTTATTTTTTGTAATTTATTTTTTCAATTTTCCAGTTTTTAAAAAATATGATAGTTGCATTTGTTAGAATATCTGAGCTAAGACATTTTATTCTAATACAAAAATTTTACAAAAATGTGAGCTTGTTTCTATTCTAGTCTCTAAACTTCCTTAATTTTAATCAAACTTTTTGCATGTTCAAAAGGAATAACATTTACATCATGTTTTGTAGATTATTAGGTTCAAAAGTGAACTCAATGAGAGTCGAGCTAAATCCTAACTTTGTTGTATGAATTTTTAAATTGTATTGAGCCCAAACTTGTTCAAAAATGAAGATCTGAAAATTTTCTATTTAAAGAATTTCCAGCACAAAAATATTTGCAAACTTTTTTTACGAAATATATGTCCTAAAAAATTTAAATTTAAATTTAAGTATTTTCCGATTGCAAATATTAATGTTTTTTTCAAGATTTCTAGCAATAATATAACTATAAAATCTTTATTATCAAAATACTATTATATTTATTTATTTTTCAAATTGAAATATTACAAAATATAGTATTGCTTCTAAATGTCTTCGATGTTTACTAAATAGGCTACCCGGAATTTAAATTCTGTATTCTGTAGCAAGATTTATCAATTAAATTTATTTATTATTATTATTATTATTATTATTATTATTTTTATATTAAGTGCGGCACAATTTTTTTGTATCAATTAATATGTGCCGCATTAGTATTTTTATTAATACCATTATTATTATTAGTATTTTTATTGTTATTATTATTTTTTTGCGTTATGATATGCTCGTATTATTCAGATTTCTTCTGATTGATATAATAGGTTCGTATGCTTGATACTTTTTTGTTTAATTAAATTTGTATTAATTAGTATTTTTATTGTTATGCCTTGATCCTTATTTATTCGAATTGCTTTTTAATATTTATATGAATTGCCTTTTTGATTTTGATTTGACCTTTAGATTGTTTTGGCATTTAAATGCGATTAACTTACTTATATAAAAATATTTCGGATTTTGTGGTATTTTATATTGCCCCAGCTACTGCTCCTGCCCCTGCCTCTACCCTAAAACCTGCCCCTGCGCCTGCCACACTCCCTGATATACCTATGCTACTATTTGGCCTCAATCAATTTGGCAATCGCTTCACAATATTAGCGAGCGCTTCAATTCCAACCTCAAATGTCGCATGAATTATTCAGTGGATTGTTTACCCCGCTCCGTCCACCCTCTCCCTTCCTGGTCGACAAACCCCTCTCACAAAACCCAATGGCAATTGTGGATGCAAATGCGCCATCTAGCGGTCGCAATCGGTGCATAGCCCCCCTTGGGGATACGTTGCAAGTGTGTGCGTGTGTGTGTGTGTGCTTAAATCCTGCGATTGGGCTAATTTAATATTTAAACTATTTTGTGGGAAAGGCTCCTGGTCAGTTCACTGGCTCTCAACATTAAAACAAAAACTTTAAATCAATTTTTGTTGTTGTTGCTGATGTTGTTGTTCTTCTTGTTGTTGTATTTATTGCAAATTTGTGTTGTAAATGTCAAATTAAAAATGCAATGCATCTAATGGATTAACTTGAAATGTTGCGCGTCGATGCATCAAACGAGAGTTAGAGAAAAGGGGTTGACGGGTTGCTGGAGAACGTTTTGTGAGAGAGAGATGGGGAGAGGGGGATGTGGGGCATACCACTGGTTGGGTGCAAGGGTTGCCACACTCACTGAAAGTTAGCCAGCTTTTGCTGACAGCTCTAATGCAAGTTGGCGCAACTCGTTGAATAAACAATTTTTTAATCGAATTACATGAAAAGACGCTGAAAATAATTTTGAAATTGTTGCGAAAACTTTGAAATATGCGAGTAGTTTCATACAAAATAAAAAACATAAGTACTTAAAATATGAATATAAAAGTCTAGTTAGAGAGTCTCTTGCAACTTGAGCTATTAGGCGGCATTTCTGTTTGTGTATTCATAATCTAAGTTAAGATCTTAACGAGCTACTTGAACAAGTTGGGTTTTCTGATGAGATATTTAGATATAGTATATAAATAATTAAATCAAATAAATTAAATTGATAGCATAAAATAAACAAATAACTATGAAAGTAAATAAAGTGAATATAATAAAACTGTAACTATATTTTTTTTTACAAACTAAAAATTATTTTTATACCCGGAACCCATTGAAAATGGGTAAAAAGGGTATTATGTATTTGTGCAAATGTATGTAACAGGCAGAAGGATTCATCTGCGACCCCATAAAGTATATATATTCTTGATCAGCATCAATTGCCGAGTCGATTTAGCCATGTCCGTCTGTCTGTCTCTCCGTCCGTCCGTCCGACTGTCCGTAAGTATGAACGCAAGGATCTCAGAACCTATAAGAGCTAGAGATTGAAATTTTGGCTGTAGGTTCTCCTAGTGCCCGCGCAGATCGAGTTTGTTTCCGATATTCGATAACTTACTCCGTTTCAAAGTAATCGATAAAAATCGATATCGAAATCCTGTTTTTTGAGCAATTTCGGCAAATAATATGAGCTAGAGTCACCAAACTTGACATGTAGCTTCTAGAATAGTATATATGTATGAAGTATCTTTCATTGTATACCTATCGCCTGTTGGAAGAAGAGGGGTATCAAGGTATCCCCTAGTCGGGAGCTCCCGACTAGAATCTCTTACTTGTTATTTTTAACTAAAAGGAAATTATTATTGTTTAGTTGAGTTCTTATAATTTCTACTAACTTTAGCTGTTATAAGACATAATATCAGTCAGGTTGGCATATAGAAAATAATGGCATATAGAAAATAACATATACAAATATATTTCCAATAATGGCATATAGAAAATAACATATACAAATATATTTCCAAATATATTGAAATATTTTGCCGACTCGAGATTGAATTGATGAAGAAAAAAAAAGTCAAGAACTCACAGTTATTCCGCTCTAGAGTTTTTTAAAAAGAAAGAACATTTCTATACTATTCGAAAGCCCGGTAAATAAAGTAAACAAAAGTATTTTGTTTATTATTAACAACAGAAAAACAGCTTGCCATAAAATTTAAGAAATTGTTGCTCGCAGTTTATGTAACTTACAGAAATCTATAGAAAATTTTGTTAGAACCGCATTGAAATTGTAATTTAAACTTAATTCCCAATGGCAGCTAACTGTAAGCTGTAACTGCCACCGACAAACATTTTACTATTATTATTATTTGTGCTTGCTGTGAGCAACAATAATGAAACATGAAATCTAACAAGACGGAGGTGTCGACTACAGTTGCCTAAGCCCTCTGGCAATTACAAGCTGCACCAACAATTTATTTCATTTCATTTCATTTCACTTTATTCAAATACCCTGTAGCAAGGAAGGACAGTTTAGCATGGACTTGACGAATTGCAGTAGCTTAATTTTGTATCGAATCTTAAGGAACTCAGAGTGTGTTTGAACTAGAGCTAGCAAATTTGGTACCTTGGTGCTTATCGGATTGATATAGTTATTTATTTTATCATATTTAAGATATTTTCTCAGGCATCTATTATAACGGATCTTTAATTAGTAGGTATATATATAAATGTTATTATAATTTTTCTTTACTGTTCCGCATTCTAGCCATAAAGGCCTGATTTCCGATCATAAGATATCTGAATTCTTCATTTGACCTCATAGAACTCGGGAACTTGAAGAGCTACTCTTGAAAAATTTGGTATATGAATTCTTATGGATCTCCCATTGATATTTTGTATATAAAATTGTAGTTATTTTTTTACAATTTTATTATAATCGAAATTTACAAATTAGAATCATATTTATTTGAATGTTGGTATAACAACTTTTATAGCTTGTCGATGTCAAAGACTTAAGGAAATGTTTGTTTTTTTTTTTGTAAAAAATTAAAAAAAAACCTAGGAAAACTCAATTGTCCGTCTGATCTCATAGAACTCGGGAACTCGAAGAGCTACACTTGATAAATTTAGTATGTGAGTTCTCAAATATCACACAAGTCTCAAACTAACAGCATATTTGCGACAGGCACTCAGACATCTATTATAATCAAAGAAGAAGAAAAAACAAAAAACCATCTTTAATCCTCTGTAGAGGATATCTTTTGGTCGCACACACGTACGCCTCGAATATTTTTGTGGGATTTTTCTTTTATGCTTTTGCTTTTATTTACGCATCAAATTTTATGACAAATACTCGAGCAAAACGGAAAACGGATTATGTGCAATTGGAAATTAAATTAGAGACCAGAAACGCACAAAAGAACTTCTGAAATTAACCTCCCCCCCTTCCCCCTTTCTCTGCCTTGCCCCCACCAGCTCGCTGGGCGGTCTCAAGTGTCTCAAGCTGGGGCGTATTTTATTTTGAGAGCATCTATTGTTGTTGCTGGCCCAATAGGCACAAACAAACATTTTAATTCCCATTGATATTGCTGCCCCACCCCCCTGCACCCCTGATACGATGGCCAAAAGAAAATTACGTCGTAATCGTGTCGAGCAGACGCTGTCTAATGGCCCACACATGAGCCCGACGGGTTGCAAGCGCCGAGACTCTCCCGCCATTAAGATGCAGCCCTCAAGTGTTGCGTGCGCTGAGGAGTGCCTCTTCTTCTTCTGCTGCTTCTTCTCTTGACTTTAATCGAATTACAGCAACGGCAACAAGATGTGGCCAAATGCGTGAGTTAACGTTGGGCTAATGGCGAGTTGCACAATTTTCATAGAGCCTGCAATTTCCATTTGCATCCTTGCCACAAACAACAGTTGCAGTTGCAACTCTTCCATCTTTGCCTGATTCCCAATTCCCGATGCCCGATGCCCGAGACTCGTTTTTCCGTGTCGCTGTCGCTGCTTCTGCTGCTGCAGCTGGTCTGTTGGCGGGTTCGTAAACCTCAACCTATAATTAACTTGGCCAAGCAGACGACACGACCAAAAGGCAACTGGCAACACACACACACACACACTCGTACACACACAAGCACTCGTACACACGCACAACAGACAACGTGCAACAGCGACAAATTGTGCAGACATTGCCCAGCTTAAATGCTTTTCCAATCTATAAAACACTAAACAACACACATTCCATTAGAATATCGCATATTTGATATTTATCATATTTTTTTCTAAGTGCTTTTTTCATTCGAGAATTTTTTGGGAAAAGGCAACACATTATTTATTATTGTTTATATCTCTTTAAGTTATTCTTTAATTTAGCAAGGGAATCTTATTTATTATTGCTTCTTTCTCTTGATATTATCAATTAATGTTGCAAGGGAAACTGAATTTATTATTATTTCTTTATCTTTATATTATTATTTAATTAAGCAAAGAAAGCAATATTTATTAATGTTCATTTATCTTTATTTTATTATTTAATTTAGATTCGACAACTCTCCAAATTGTTGATAAACTAGATATTATTATTTGATATATTATTATTTTTAATTTATTTTAATATTTTAGAATCCAAATAAAATATATTTCTTTATTTCGCTTTATATTATTTATTATATATCTTTTTTTATATTATTTGATTTAGCAAAGGAAACATTATTTAATATTTTTTATTACATTATTCAATATTCTTCCTTTGACTTTATAATATTATTTAATAAATCAAAGGAAGCCATATTTATTATAATTGCATTTCTCTTTATATTATTTATTAATTTAGCAAGTACTTTTTATTTATTATTCTTTCTTTGTCTTTATATTATTTATTAATTTGCTTATTCTTTTCTTCTATTTCAAGACGTTAATCTGGGGATCTGTGAGATATTGATATTGTTTAGAGAGTCAAGTAATCTATAGTTTTCTATAATTATAATAATAGACACGAGCTGAATTCCTTCACGAATGCCAGAACTTATGATTATTGGAATTTCTTAGGATTTCTCTAGATCTTAGAGCAACCATATTCATTTCTCTTTTTTATTTCTTAAAGAGGTAATATGCTGCATATAAGACTTCTGTACACATCTTTCTCAATATCTCAGGATCTTTAAGAGTGATTTCCACCAAATTTTGTATGCAGCTGCTGCTATGCCTAAAACAACTAAATCCAATCGCACTTTTGATAGGACTCCGCCCGCAGCTCAGTTACCTGAGATATATACCTAAAATAAATAGAAACCTTTACCTAGTTGCGCAGTGTTCCAATTGGACAACTACTTGGACTCCTTTTGGCGTTCGCTGACCACTTGTATTTCTCTCTCTTTCTCTCTCTCCCTGTCTTTCAGTTGGGGATCTGTCCATATGGCGACGCGTTTGACTGACAGGCCACAATGTTTTGTTGCTCTTGGTTGCGTCTGGTTGCGCCTGCCCCCTACCCCGCTCCCGCTGCCGCAAACGCTGCTGCTGCACACCTGAACAGCGCGATGGCAACTCTTTGACTGCGGTTTCTGCTCGCCCTCCCTCAAATACCCCTGTCGCCCGTCAGCTCTTGGCTCGGCAAGCGTTCCACTTCATTTCTTCATTTCTCATTGTTCTTTGGCTGCGCTTCTACCTGTGCCTCCTGCTGCCACTATTCTCTCTTCTCTTCTCCTTGTCATGGTGACTCCCCCTCGCCTTCCCCGTCTCCATCCTGCAACTGCTTAATCTATATGTAATTCAAGCCCTCGAGTCCGAAATGCCCAAGATCATGGATCATGCGATCACGGAATGTACTTTAATTTCCCTTCTTCTTCTTCTTCTGCTTCTTCTTGTCGTCCATCATTGTTTTGATTTTGTTTTCGTTTTGATTCGTGTCGTTTGTTTGTTTGACTTTGCCCCCCCTTCCCCTTCCCGTCCCTCTCGTCATTCCCACTCATCGTCTCAAGATCAGAAATTCATTTCTGCCTCAACGATTGCCAATCGATGCTCGCCCCCTCAAGCGATCAGTTTTCGCTTGGTTGGCGGCCGGAGGAGAGAGTCGGGGGGGAGCCGGGGGAAACCCGATATGAAAATCCACTTTTCAATATTAACGCACTGAACTGAACTGACTTTTTGTTGGCCTTTGGCTTTCTACACTTTTCACTTGATCGCATTTGATGAGCGTCTCGACTGATTTGTTGATAGGTTCAAGATTTACGCAAAGTGCGCTTCAGTGGGCAGCCTTTCAATGGGGGGCGGGTTGAGTTGGGAATAATTAAATATAATTTATTTAAATTTTTTTTTTAAGAATTGTGTATTCTTTTTAGACTTTGATCAGGAAGACCATTAATAAATAAGTAAATAAATAAAGTAAATGCATACATTACAAACATCGTGAACAAATTCTTCTCTTCTTCACACTCTCTCGCTCTTGTTTTGTCAATTCTTCTTTAAGCGATATCCTTAAGCGTTTTCTATTCAGTTTGATAGTTTAACCTTCGTCTTTTTCGGTCCTTTTATTTCTGTCTTCTTCGCTCTCTCTCTCTCTCTCTCTCTCATTCTCTCTCTCTCATTCTCTCTCTCTCTCTCTCTCTCATTCTCTCTCTCTATCTCTGTCTCTTTCCCCCTCTTTTCTATCGCTCTTTCTCTATCTCTATCTCTCAGTCAGTCTCTATTTCTTTTAATCTCTATATTACTCGCTCTCTCTCCCGCTCTCTGTCTAGTGTGCCATTTCATTCGCTTTCTGTTTATCTTTTTATCTTATACCTTCTGCTGTTCCTTCATTCCTGCCATTTCTTTACACGACGTCCTTTAACGTTTCTTTAGGCTAGAGATATGTATATAAATAGCTTAGACTTAATCTGATTAATATTTACAATTTGTAGACTGAATTATGCCTATTTATAATCAAATTATGAGATCAAAGTATTTCCAAGTTCTCCAACAATTAACTCAATTTTTATCAATTCCCAAGTTTACGCTGGAAAATCAATAGAAAAAAACTTTAAAAGGTGAATGGTGGGCGTGTTTGGGGGGTGAGGGGTGGGGGGTTATGTACCCCCCAACTTATATATGAATATATAATTTGGCTGCGTGTCTGTCTCGATTTGGGTTCAAGACACGCGTCGACTTATTGAATCTACCGGGCAGATGCTGAAGACGAGGAAGAAGAAGCAGCGGCAGCAGCAGCAGCAGCCGAAGACAATTTCCCAGCAGCAGCAGCAGCATTTTTGCTATTAATATTCATGGAAATCCAACGAAAATTTATGCGTCAAACTGTAAAATTAAAGCAATTACAGCAGCAACATGGTTGCTGTGGAGGAGAGGTGACGGGACGGGGCGGGCGGGGGGTAAAAGATAATTACATGAGATTTGCGTGTTGGTAGGCGTACGATTTACTAGGCCCCAAAGGCGTGGCATTTAGCGGCATCTGGAGGCCAAAATTCAAATCTGCAGCTCGAATCGCGCTTATCTCTCGCACCCTCTCTCTCTCTCTCTTTCTCTCTCTCTCTCTCTCTCTCTTATTTATATGCAACGCCTGTCGCATCCGCAGGGGTCGCCGCCGTAGAAGAAGCAGCAAGCGTCGCCTGCGGCCGATAAATTCAATAAATATTGGAAAAGTGCGTAGAAAAAAAGAATATTTACAATAATTTGAATTTCATTTTTCTACTCTTGCGATTTGTCATGCAAAGCGCGTGCCTGGCTAGTGTCATAGTTTTTAGCTTTTTGTCGTGCTCAGAACAAGTTTACAAACTGGTTAGCTGTTGGGCAGCGGGGTGTGTGGGCGTGCGGGGTGTCCACTTCCAACGGCAGCTTAAGCAAACATGAACTCTGGCGACAGCGCAAAAGAACGTTAAAAGAGCTGCACAAAGCAAGCAGCAAGAAACAACACACACACACACACACATGTACCCACAGGCACACACACACATAGCGCTAAGCGAAACTGGTTAAAAGTAGATCTCGTCGCGAGCGATCGGTAAAACTTAACGAAACTTAACTCTACAAGCGACTGCCCCAAGCGCCAACTGGCAGCTATAGCCATCTCCCTCTCTCTCTCTCTCTCTCTCTCTCCCTCTCCCTTTCATACACTTCAAGACGCTGCCCCTGCGCAGTGGGGCCGCAACTGCTTGGCTTGAACGTTGTTGAATTGTGTTTGCGCTGCGGTTTTTTCTGTTTTCAGCTAGGCCAAGTCAACAAGTTTCAAGCAACTGGTTTTTCCGCTGCGCCGTTTTTCCTAACAAACTTGTTGGCCAGGCCGAAACAAGTTTAAGAAACGCTGGCAAAACGCGCGCAAAACGCTACGTGTTGCTATGCCTTTTAACATGCCTGTTAGTTGACAGAGATTGCGAGAGCGAGAGCGAGCGCGCGCTGTTAACTCTGTATGCTTCGTTAAGTTTGTGCATTTCGTTAAGCTGCTAACAGCTGCTGCGCTCTTAACAACGCGCTCTTTGCGGCAACGTTTCGCTTTCGTCGTTTCATTTGCCGAAGTCTGCTTAAAAGCAGGCAATACAAATGCAAATAACAGCGACTGTTAACACATCTTGTTAGCATTAAGACTCCCGAGCTGTGTAATTGGCTTAAACGATTTTTTAAAAAAATATGAAGTAAATACTTATTATTTAAATTATTTTTTTCAGGGCAGCTACCAAAATTAGCTTAACATTTGCTAACAATTATATAAAATTATATATTAATTTGGCATTATTTTAATATTAATTGCTTTTCTTTAAAAGCCAGCAGATCGCGCTCTTTTTGCCTGGATCGCTTGGCCTGGCCTGTTGCTGCTTGCAGAACAACTAAAACAAGTTTTTTGTTTTGCTTGAAGAGCGTCGCGCAAAGAGCGCGCTGTTAAGTTGCTTGTGCAATGTGAAAGAGCGCAACGTTTTGTATACAGTTTGACGCTCTTCGCATGCCGTTTACATCTTTCGTTTCGTCAATTCGTTTGCGTTAACATTACTCATTCTCTTTTCGTTTGCCGCTACGAACAGACGTGTCGCGCTGTCGCTGGGCATAGCAGCTGCAAGCAACAACAAAAACAAACAACAATTTTTGCGTCGCGTCGTCTCAGCTGCCACTCGCATTGTTTACAAGAAATATACAAACATATGTGCAAAAGTTAAATAAATAATTAAAAGCCATAGCAAATTAGCTAATTGCAATTATAATAACAACAACAAAAAGTACTACAAGTGGCTGTATGTGTATGTGTGTGATTCTGTGTTAGTGTTGCATAGAGTGCCAAAGTCAGCAGAAAGAAAAAAAACAAAAAACAACAAAGTAAAACTATTAACGAAAGCTACCAAAGCAAACCAAACGAAAATCAAACCCAAGCAAATCCAACAGCAGCAGCAGCGCAGCAGCAGCCGCAGCTGCGTCATCAACAACGTTGCGCAGTTCAAGTCGACGACGCCGGCTTTGGCATCATTAGTTTTGCTTGATCTCGACTGACGCCGAGCTGCTTGCGCCTGCAGCGCAGCTCTCTTACCTGTCAAACAGGTTTCCAGACAACAACAACAACAACAACAGCTAGCATAAGCAGTGTAAGACAAAGTAGAAGAAGAAGAAGTAGCAGTAGCCGCGCGCGTCTCGCAACCAACATAAAAAAGGTTTCGTGTGTGTGCGTGTGTATGAGTGTTACCTGCAAATGTGTGCGTAGCTGCTTCTTGGAAACCTTTCAAGCGTCGATTGTCGTCGCCTGCATACAACTACGACAACAACAACAACATTGGTGATTTCTGATTAACAACAACAACAGCAGCAGCAGCAAGAGCGCGCAAAGCAAACGGCCGATTATAACAGTGAAAAAGTGTGCGTGTTTATGTGCTTG
Organism: Drosophila borealis; assembly: GCA_035045885.1. NCBI lineage: Eukaryota > Metazoa > Arthropoda > Insecta > Diptera > Drosophilidae > Drosophila > Drosophila borealis. The sequence continues at coordinate 119,668 of JAWNOR010000333.1, read as the reverse complement.
TGTATGTGTGTGCGTAAAGTGCAGGCAAACGCAAAGAAAATGCTTGAGGTTTAAGACCTGGCCAACTGAAGGGCCAACAAACCGAACTGCCGCACGCAACAACAAGAAGAGCAAGCAGAAGCGACGCCATTTTGAATTTTGAATTTAGTTGTGTTTTTCGTTGTTGGTTGATTCTAATTTCCAACTCGGTTTTCGTTATTTTCCAAAAACATATATTGTGATAAAAACATTTTTGGCCGCAATGTGGCGCTGCTGTGAAACGCGCTGCTAGACCAGCAGCAGGAGAGGAGTGAAGGAGTGAAGGAGTGCAGGCGACAGCGGCAGAACTTTTACCGTAACGATTCGCTTAAGAGAGTGCGAATATATTGGAGCCAAAAACTTTTTGCCGAGACAAGCGTCAACTGCAGCTGCAGCGATAAACGCAGCGCTTATAATAACAATAAGAAGAACAACAACAAAAACAGTAAATCGACAAGATGAGAGCAACAACAACAGCGGCAGCAGCAGCAAGCGCAGCGAATGCGACAGCAACAACAAAGCGAAGCAGCAGAAGAACCAGCAGCAACAGCACAGCGCAAACATATTGGAAATTATTTTTTATCGGTAAGTTGGAAGACGTTTGTAAGAGCAAAACGAATTGAAATATGTATGTAAAGGCAATAAGGGATTAACAAGCAGGTGGAGAGAGTGGGGGAAAGATAAGACTTGATAAGAGAGAGAGATCTGAACTGGGATTAAAAAGTGTCATACAGCTTATCTTTGCTGGCAGATCATGTTGTTGGGCAGCAACAACAACAAACGGAGAGGTATCATATTTAATTTTAAGTTAATATCATCTCAGAGAGGAAAAAGTGTTATACAGGTTATCTTTGCTGGCATTATTTTATGAGAAGTCTTGTATTAACAGAGTGAAGAGTGTTATACAGCTTATCTCTGCTTAAAGATCATGCAGTCCGGGCATTCTATAACAAATTGATTATTTTATGAAAAGTGGAATTTTAAGGGAGATATTAACTTTGAGTTAAAAGTGTTATACAGCTGATCTCTACTGCCATCTCACGTAGCCGTCTGGCTAGTTATTTTATAAAAAAAAGTGGCATATTTTATGAAAAGTCTCGAATTTAATATTTATTAATATATTTAATGGGCTGCGTTCTGTTTTCATTTAATTGAATTTCTGTTTTCAATTAATCAATTTGCTTTATGAATACATAATGCTTAACATATGAATAATTAATTAGTCGTGTGGACAAAACATTTGTATACACATCTATTTGCCTGAGTGTTATACTGTCTGGTAGGGGAATGCGCCCTTCTTAAGTGTTGACGCACTTCCGGAATTCCTAAAAAAATGCCCATAAATAAATATTTGAAATTAACGATTTTAATTTCCGGCAATTTCTATTTCCACTTCATTATTTATGCGAACCTCGTCTTAAGATCTAATGCATCCCTTTTAAAACCTGCTTGAATGCAGAATATTTTCTTTTAGCCAATAATTTCTATACTTATAGCCTGATATTACTCGAAATCGAAGCAGCAGCTCACTTTATAATTATCTTTCACTCTTGTAATTTTACCAAGTTCCGCTCTTACAACTTTTTCGCATTTCCTTAATTCGACATTTTCTCAAATTGTATTTAATATCATGTTGTTTTATCTGGAATAGCTTTATCGCAGCTTCAATTCTCTTTTATCTGTTATATCTTCTATCGAAATTAACTCTCTTGACTTGACACCTGAAAAGCCAACATCGAGAACAGGAACTAAACCAATTGTAAATTTTTTCTAAGTCACTTTTCAATTTTATTTCCGTATTTTCTTAGTTTTATTTTCATTTTTGTTTGTTTTTTTTTGCTTTTTCTACCATTTTGCAGACAAGTTTTGTTTATGACAGCTTCCTCGCAGCATCATTTCCCCCCAACTACACTCCCTCTTCCCTACTCTCGCCACTTCCTGTGTGCACCTGTTGTTGTTTTTGCTCTTGTTGCTCTTGTTGTTGTTGTTGTTGTTGTCGTCACGTTGCGTTAAGTCAAGTTTTTAGCTGCTGCTTTGACGTTGGCGTTAAGTTTTTTTTCTGTTCTTCTCTTTTTCTGTTGTCGTTCATTGACAGTTTTTACCGTTGGCTTTAGTCGTTAACTTCTCCGCTCAGCTACTGGCTACCCCTCTCTCTCTCTCTCTCTCTCTCGCTCTTTTGCTGTCTCGCTCGCTGGACCATTTTTGGTCTAAACTTTTGTGTGACACAAACTTTTGTGCCTTCCTCCCCTGCCCGCTTTTACCAATCTCCCGCCCTTAAAGTAGTTGAACTTCATCGTTCAATCACTCAATCAATCAGTCAATCAACACAATTTCAATTTGTAAGCGTTTAACAAGCAATTCCCAATGCCCAACACAAGAATCTTTTGACACTCTACAAAATATGCGGCGGGCCATTAGTAGCCGCAACCCCCCTTCATTGCCCCTCCTGCGCCCTGTTGCCCTTTGATAGTAGCCCCCCTCGGCACAAACTGAAAGTTTATAGCGCCCGAGTCTTTTAGTTTCCCCCACCTTTGCCGCGCGCGTTTGTGTTTATGTTTTGTAGTGTGTAATCATTTAATAAATAAAACGTCTTGATTTGACATTTTAATTGGGCCTCTGACACACACACACACACACACCCGCTTACCCGCAGCCCCTCGCCCTGCTTCTCTGAGCTTTTTGTCGCCAGGGCAGAGTCAAAAATCAATGAACTCTCTGCGGAACTTTAGCGGTAAACGATCTCTGGGGGCACTTTTTTATTTGACTGTCAAAACCAACTGCTAGAGCAAAGGGTATTCATAATAAGAAAGCACAGTTATGCTTCAGGTGTCGAAGGTTAAATACACTGACAGACTTAGGTCGATATTGTTTGAGATATTATCTATATAAGAAGAACAATAAATTATATGTTTATTGAGGCTTGTAGAATTATATATCTAGGTAGATATTGTTATATATGTCGTATATATTATTATAGCAATAAAAATAATACGTTATTTTATGGAGGTTTTATATCAGCGTTTAGATAAGCTGTCTTAACGTACAGTTTAGATGAATATTATTATTATATTATATAGTTAATAATTAGAATTCAATATTATATAGAGGATTATTAATCTGGGCTTAGGTTAGCTGTCTTAACACTGAGAGAAAATCTGGGGATGTGGTTTGTAGACGATCTGGATTTAGATAAGCTGTTTTAGCATTTAAACCAAATCTTGGTAGTATATTTTTGAAATTTTTTAAGGACATTTTTATGATCAATCTTAGCCCGAAAACCTCTTTTATGTCCACTTTCATCATGTTGCTTTTGCAGCCTTCTTCAATTGAAGATCGACGCTCGCTTCTTCTCTAGTTTATAGATCAAATGCGATGTCTTGATCACCATACCCTCTGTTAGGGCATAATTGCGCATAATATCACAAAAAGGCGACAAAACAACGGCGAAAGACACTTTTGCGCGAAATAATTAAAATGCCATTAGAAGAGCTGCCTCTGCACGGGCTGTGGAAAATGCACGGAAAATGGCCTTTGCGCCGCGGCCAATTGTTCTGGCTCGTATCAATAGTTAATGCTATTAACTGTCTATAAATATCAGTTACAATTTGCGTCCTTTAAACACACACACACACACTTGCACACTCTCACACATGCCCGCGCACACTTCATAAATAGTTTTCGTTTAAATTTCCGTCGCTTCTGCTTCTTCTTGCTGCTCGCTCTTCTCGTCCTGTCTTAAAGTGCCTTTCAATTTGTGTTTTCACGGCAAGACAGGATATTTAAGAGGCGTCGCCTGCTTTACTCCGCTTCATCCCTCTCCTCTTCGCTTCACTTAGTTTTCCCATTTTCCTTTTTGGGTTTTTATGTTTATTCTTGTGCCTTTGCGTTCTTATTTTTCGTTGTTGTCGCTTGCGCTTTGTTTTATTTATGCCTCGGTTTTTTAGTTTTTGTTTTTTCTACCTGCCGCTCGCTTCGCTTTGTCCCGCTGCGTTTTTCCTTTGAGTTTTCCCACATTCATTTCATTTCCTGGCCAAGTGCCTGTACCTCTCTGCCTCTTTGCCTTTCCCCCTCCCTCTCACTCTCTCGAAAGGCGCGTGAATTATGATTGTGGCTCGTTTTTCCAAAAAACAGTTTTGGCTCTCGCATTTGTTGTTTTTGTTTTTTGAGTCCTGGCGCATCCTTTGGATACACACGCGTGCAGCCTGCAGCGCACGTTTTACCCCCCCCCCCCTCTTTTATACGCTTTGTCGAAAAAGTGGAAAACGAGCAACTGCTGCAAGTTTGAAATTAAAATAAATTAAACAAATATTTTGTTTGTTTGAAAATTTACGTGCAAAACGCGGCGGAAATGCCACGAAAAACGAGGAAAATTCACAAATGCAACAGCAGCAAATGCCACACCAGCTGCCCCGCACATCCTGATGCCCCCCACCCCCTACACCCCTTCTGCAAACCCCGTTTTAGTTTTAGTTTTTCGGGCAAATTGAAGTTCTCTGACAATTTGCATTTGAAATAGTAAATCAAAATTGGGTTATGTAAATATAAAAATACCAAAAAAAGCATATATCTATAAAATTGTACATAAAATAATAAAGCTCAGATATACTTAATATATATGCAGTATTCTATGGGCAGTTTATATGCTCGTACATCATCCATCAATCAAAGTCACGCCTTTAGTTTTCAGCATTTTCCATATTTATTCAAGCTCTTCTGTGCTTAAATTTCAAATACGCTTGAATATTTCTTTAAAATATTAAAGAAAAAACTAGAGGAGCTTAGCTAGATGCTATATATTTTGGGAGATTATTGAGTTATGTATGTTTTTTTCTATATTCTTATTCAGCTCTCTAATCTCTATATATAAAATTGTTCGTCCTGACTATCCTGTCAGTCATATATATCCAGTCAGTCAGGTATATTTTTCACGGGCAGGATCTGGGTGATAAAGTTGTATCTATTGTAATTGTCAATTGTAAGCACAAATCTTGCAACGAGCTGCGCCGGGCAATTTCCGTAATGTATTGTATATAAGTATTTACGATCTATTCTAACTGAATACAAAGTTTTGAGTGTATTTACGGCAGATTTAAGGTTGTGGTTTTGTAACTATGAGAAAGTAAAGCCACTAAAGAAAGTCTCTTCAAATTTATTTCCTAACAATATTTAATCACATGCAAATTTTCTTATTCCTTTCAAGTTCAACTTTTCGAATGAAAGTTTCTTCAAATTTATTTCTTATTAATATTTGACATTTGACCAACTGAAGTATAGCTAATCTATTTTAATTGAAAGATGCCTCTAGTTGAAATTTTAATAATAATATTGTTCTATTTAACTTCGCTTGAACTATTTTCCTATAGGAATCGTGCCACTAATTTGCCCATAAAGTTCTATTTATAACTCATTTTAAATGCCGTATTTTTGGCTTTCCAGCCTTTTCATTCGTTTTTATTTTCATCGATAAAATTTCGGTTTAATTTTTACCGCCGCTAGATGGCGTCTTATGCAGCTCTTTGAAGTTTTCTATTTATCTCTGTGTCTCTCTCCTTTCTCTCTCTTTAGCTATATCCAAAACCTAGGCTGTGCTTCTTCTTGCCCTTTCTCTCTTTCCATACTCTCCCTAGCATCTGCGAGATTCTCTAATCTCCTGTGAGTTGTTTTTGTTTTTATTGCATTTGGCATTTTGAAACTTTTTTGGCCTGATAATACTTTGAGCCAGTTTCTGGGCAGAGCTCACTTTAGTTTTTGGCGCTTGGCATGTGGAATTTATGTGCCACTCACACACGCACACCACACTGAGATACATTTGAATACCGTTATTTGTATCTATGTTTATGCATGCGACACCAGGCGCACACGTTCCTTTCTTTTTTGCGGGTGACGGGTGGGTGGGGCAGGGGTAGGCAGCACTGTGGGGACTGTGTAGGGGACTCGCTTGCTTTCAACTCGTTGGCAGCTGTTTAAACAAACGACGCACACACACACTCACACACACGCACACACACACATTACGTGCAATAAGAACTGGCAAAACAGAACCAAAATAATTGCAAACTTTTGTTGCATGAAAAAACAAAAAGGTTTGTTATAAAAATTCAATAACATTTGCTGAGCATTAAATTTGGACAACTGCTGCGAACGACCTCGGCATTGGCTCGAATTTATATACATTTTTATTTTTACACCATTTTTTTTTTTTTTTTTGGGTTTTCTGTCGGCTTTTGGTTACAGCAAAATAAAAATTTTTGCATTTGTTTGCAAGTTTTGCGTGTTTCAATATTCTTGTAAAAATCGTATATATATAATATTATTCTTTAGCATGTCTCATTGGTTTATCTAAAGTTTTGTTGAGCGCGCTTTCAGACACGTTTGCTGTTTTGCTAGCCACGCCTCTTTCTTAAGTTTAGCTTCTTTGTGACTCATTTGCATATTCATAATAATTTGTTTAAAACATTTTTCAGCGTTTATGCATAACTTTTAATTGCATATCTAGCACACAGTTCTTTTAATTTCTTTCTCTTAACTTGTGCTGCGTCTTCCGCTGCTGTTTTTTTTTTATCGCATTTTGCGATTTGCATGCAACATTCGTGACGCGCGTTTTTAAACGCCCGCAAAAACGCTAACAAAACGTGCTGGCATTCGCTTTGACCAAAGCTCAGCCACAGCTTGACCCCCTCCCCCGCCTCTCTGTCTCCCACCCGCTCTGGTCACACCTTTGAGTGTTGCCGTTGGACATTTTGATTGAATTGCGTCGCACATTTTTATTGGAATCTCTTTTTTTTTGCTGTCTTTTTTTCTAGTTTAGCTCCCGTTTTACGCTTTTGGCTACCGTTTGCCGCATTTTTAGCCATTAGCATTTACAGGTGGGCTGTGAGTGCCTGCGTGATGGCGAAGCGAGGGGGGGGGGGTGGTGCTGCTCTATATGCATCAGTTGTGATATATTACCTCTGCCAATTTGGCATCATTTTGTCTTTCTTCTGAGTGCCGTTTTTTGCTTTTGGCCCCAAAGACAAGACATCACTCGAAAGTCATCATCGATTCACAGCAGGCGCTTCGATTGTTCTGTCTACATGAGATTTCGTTTGGGGTATTTCGTTTTTATTGTTCGTTTTGAAGCATACGAGTTTTTTTTATAAATCGCTGGTTAAACTTCTATCGCTGTACAGCTGTGGCTTGGGCTTAACTTTAATCTCTATAGATAAGATTTCATGTTGGGGTTTCATCTGCATTCATGCTCTATGTAGAGAAAGAACCATCTCTTATTATTGCAGAATATTGAGCGATAAAGAAGAGTCGTAAGAATCTTTTCTTTAGCACTTGAGAACTGTCGTTTTATTGCAGAATATTGGGCGAGTAAAAATAATCTTGAGAAGAAGAATCTGAAGATATGAAGAAAAAACTATTGGAACTTTCCTAATATTGTGGAATATTGAGCGAATAGAGAAATTTAAGGAAATTTAATTTAATAATCCATTACTAATATCATATACATTTATACAATATGGAGTTAGCGAATGTATTTTGTATATATTGGCCAATTAGAAAAAGCAACAAAAAAATTATAAAACCTCGGAAATCCTTAAATGCACTTAAAAAAACGTAGAGTAAGTCAGCTTTAAGCTGATTTAATAAAGCTATATTCTAAGTATTATTATATTATATTTGATAAGAACAAGTGCTTAAATAATTTTTTTATTTATCTTTATCCTAGTCCTATCTTATTTTTAACTTTCATTAAAAAAAACTAACGTTTTCCTCTATTATGTGCTTATCTTTTAGCTTAATTTGCAAGTCTCTTTTAGGGTATTGCCTATTCGTTATGTTTGATTTGCCTGGCACTTTAATTAAAGTGTATCATTGTCTGCGTATTGTAGAACTTGATATTTGTTTGTATTTTTTTTCATGCTTTTTCTGTGCCCCTTTTGGTCAACACTTTCTGCTCTTTCTTTTTTTGCTGCGTTCTTCTCTTTTTCGGTTGTTTTTTGCGCTCTTTCTTTATCTTTTTTTTTTGCTGCCCACTCTTCATTGTGTTGTGTGGGGCTCATCGCTTGTCGCTTTTGCGGCTTCTGTTTGCCGTTTTGCAGCTGCTTCTTTGGCTTCGCCCCTGGGATTGGCTTTCGGGCCTGACTTTGGGGGGCTATGCCTCAGCTGCCCTGCCCCTCCGCCCGCAAGCCTCTAACTTGTGCTGCTCTAATTTGTATGCGCAACATGTCAAAATTGTTGTGGTCAATACACTGATTGCTTTTCATGTAGCTCCGCAGCTGCCGCTTGTGCCACGCCGCGTTGCACGTTTCAGTTTTTGTTGTTGTTGTTTTTTTTTCTTGCTAATATTTATGGCCAAGAGCAGGCTGCCTGGCTTGCTGGCCAAGTCTCTTTGCCTGCGATTCTGATCTCGGCCAATCCTTCAGCCGCCTCCATTCTCTACAGTCCGTTTGTTCTACGCTTTGAGCTCGCTTTAGCCGCGTTTTTACTCGTAATTTTGTCTTTTTCGTTTTATCTGCAGTCCTTGCTGCATTGCCGCAGGCGTTTTCAGCCGACATTCCGCGGACTGTCCGTTCCCTCTCGTTGGGCTTCATTCAACCAGCTTGACATTGATTTGGCAACTAGGTAGCTGGCTGAGTTTGGGCCGAATTTTACTTAAAAAGAGCCAAACTTTTCAAGGTGACTCCCAAGCCCTTTTTAACTGTCTAAGCGTTGCGATCTAAGGTTCCATATTGTCTGTTACCTTTATATACTAGTTTCATCTAAATTAGTTGATGGTAGCTCAAAGGGGACTCCCAAGTTTAATCCCTTATGTCTATCGAGGCGTTACGATCTAAGTTTCCATACTATCTGTTACTTGTCTAAATCTTAATTGTTTGATTGTATCTCAAAGATAATGGCTTAACTCCTTAGATTGGCAGGTACAGTAAACGCTCTTTCGAGTAGACACTCGTGGTCCCAGTTCTTTCTTCTGTTAAGGGATATGTTTGTTAAAAAATATAAAGAAAATTATTAACATCTAAGCAAACATGCATTCATATTTTTTTTTTAAATTTAAAAAAAATAAAAATAAATGCTAGAAAGCTGCTCTAATATGTTTAAAAATCTCAATCCTCGAATTATGTCAAACACATCGAAAATTTGCTCCTGTTTCGCCTGTAGAAATCATCTTTCTTACGATTCTATTCAAATTAGTTTAAAATTTTAGTTAAAAACTTGCTTGTTTTAAAGCTTTAACTCGAAAATCGACTTCTTTTAAATTCCACTCTTATGCATTTGCACCTTCAACCCAGCTGAAGATTAAAGAGAACTGTTTGGAAAATTTCTTTCACCCTCGTTAATGGGCTCGTTAATTTTCTCGCCGTCTTTACGTTGAACTTTTCAACTTAGCATGATCATAATCCGTAGTCCCATAAATAATATCATATTTCATAATTAATGCACAATACAAAAGTCCCCTCCCACCTCCCCCCTCTAGTTTTGCTGCTTCATAACGAAGCATTACGAAATGTTTTAAATTGTTTAACCCTCGACATGAACACATAATTGTGAACGCCAAAAATTAATCAAAAATTTAAAAAATGATGTGTATAGACCACATAGGCATGCTGTAGCTACCCCTATGCACCCCCTCTTTTGCCATACCCCCCCCCCCCCCCCCCGCTCATTGTCCAGCTTTATTCGCTTTGGCTGTGCTTAAAGTTTTAATTAAACGCATATTGGACTTTAATTTTCATTCATAATTCAAAATGTTGTGTATATTTGAGCTGAGAGATGGAGTTTGCGTTGTGAGGGGGTAAGAGGGGGGACGGAGCGGAGCTGAGTGCGTAAGTGGGGGGGGGATGCTTTTCCGATGCAGACTCGCATTATGCATTGAATAGACTTTTATTGCAATTTTATGCGCTTCAATGAAACTCAATAAAATGAAAATTTTGCGTGCTGCATGTGAAAGAAAAAAAAAATAGAATAAATGAAAAAAAAAACAAAATATTTTATAATAAAACAAACGGCCAAACAGTGGTTGATGGCAACAGCAAAAAAAGATTGGGCGATGCACCGTGCAGAGCGATTCCCGAGAAATGATTAATAAAAAATGAAGTGTGCTCTAGTCGGGAGTGCACGACTAGGGAATGCCCTGGACCTTTTGCTACCAACGACAAATGCACAGACGAACAGACAGTCGCACATGTCCAGATCGACTCGGCTATTGATGCTGACTAAGAATATATATACTTTATGGTCTCGGAGATGCTTCTTCTGCCTGTTTCATACATCTGCTCAAAACCAATATACCCTTTTGACCATGACAAATGGGTTCAGTGCATAAAAACGCATAAATCGAACTTTTTTACACTTATTTTTTATTGTTGCCTCTTTCACAAGTTTGGGCATTAAAAAATCGTGTCTGGTAATTTTGCGCGGGGGCCAAAGTGAAATCAATTACGCCAAAAAAATGCACTCTGCTGGCGAAATTAATAAACCACTTGCTTTGTGCATTTCAGGGGGGTGGATGGATGCTGTTTGGGTTGCGGGGGTAGTTTTATTTTTTTGTTGTTCTCGGTGATTTATTAAGGTATTTCTCATCAATTGATTCCGACTAAATGCGCATTAGTAAACCAGAAAAACTGCCAGGGGCAAGGGATTTAGTCAACTGGATGCTCAGGGTGAAGCTGCAAGGGTTGTCATAGTTGGGGGTGTGTGGGAAGGGGGGGTTGCGGTATGCGACAAACCGAGTGACGACTGTGAATGCAAATGAATTTTACACTTGAGACGACAACAAAATTCAGCTGCTGCCCAACCCCTCGGCTAAGGGCTAAAATTGCTGAAAAGCCAACCCCAAGCAACCCCCACCGCCTCTAATTTTGTATTTATTCTTGTTGTTGTTGGACATTTCAACAAATGAAATGGAATGTTTGATTAGAAAAATGTTTTGCATAGCGTAAAATTTTATTTTTCTTCTTCATAGGCGTGTCACTCCCAAAGAGTGGGGAAGGGGCAGACTTTATACCTGGAGGGGAGCTGCCGGTTTGCAACCCTCTTGTTGTCGGCTTTGATTTAACAGTGCAGACAAAAACAATGCGTGCCAAAAAGGTTTACAGTTCATTTTGTGTAATTTTTCGTTTTCATTTTACAATGTTGCCTTACATTTTGTTTGCTCAGTGACAGAGATAGAAGCAAAGAAGTGGCAAGTTCGAGGGGGAAAGGCGCAGAAGTTGCGTGCGGCAGACGAGGCAGCTAAATGTGCGCTGCAGCTGCAACCCTTAGGGGAGGGAGGGTGCAAAAGTGAATTGATATGCTTGAGAAACCAAGCAAAAGTAACGAAACGACAAAAATGCGGATTGCACTCTCTAAGGGTAGCGGGAGGGTGTGGGGGAGGGTTGAGGGGGCAGGGGCTGCACTGATTTCGTTGCACGGCAAGGGTTGTCAGCTGCTGCCGGGGGGCTGTTTATTGTTTTTCTTGTGCTTTTTACTATACTCCAAAATGCTAAATGCTCATTTTGTTGGTTTTACGCCAAGGGGTGGTGGGTGTGTCAAGAGTGGGAAGGGGGGGGGGGGTTATGGTTGGTGGGGTAGTAAAGAAATTATGCCAGGGGTTGTTTGTCTTCCGGCGCGAATGCAATTAATTGCAGAACAAATTTGTAAAAATGTATTCTTAGAAATAAAAATTAAGCCTCAATCGTCATGTGAAAATGGAAAATTCATAATTAGGAGATGATTTAGGGAAAAAAATATTTAAATTGAATATGCTAAGAAGAGAATCAGAAGAAATGTGGATTTGTCTCAGGGCTAAAGGAACTGAACATGAATTTTCCAAAAAATGGGATAAACTCTTTATCATAACTTAAGAGAAAACTTGGGCAAACAATATTAAAGCTGTAGAATTCTTTAAAATAAAATCGATTGTTCAAATTTGCAGAAATTTCAGCAATATATGCAGAACTTTGCGGCTTAAATGTCTATACAGGAGTAAATAATCAACTTCCTTAAAAATATTTTCCTCAATTTTTAATCATTTTTCGCCGCGAGTGCAATGCCCTTAAATGTTTGCCTCGCTAATCACCTGTCAAATTTCGAACACGCTGACAAATGATGCTGTCTAGAGGATGTTGGGCTCGGGCTGAAGATGCTGCGTTTGCAAATTGTAAAAGTAAAGCAAATAAAACGCAATCATTCAATTGACAACTGAGCCGCATCGTGAGCCAAAGCTGGCGGCACGAAGCGCAGCTGAGGGAAAATCAATTTGAGCTGCCGACTGACTGCCTTCTAAATATACAAAGAAATTCCAGCGTTTGACGGCGCCACCAAAAGCCAGCCCCACCGCGCCGCGCCGCACCGCAATCCGGGCTCAGCTCCAAGAATCACGCAGAACGGCAATGAAAATGTGCTTGTAATAATAACTGAATGGCTTAGGAGAGGGGGCTGCTTAGGCGGGTAGGGGGGAAATGGTAGCTGTGGCGTCTGCTTTTCAAAAGGAAAATTCAAGGACAAACAAACACAAGTCAAACAGTCGTGAGGTTTACGCTTTTGTTGGGCTGTTTGGTGTTGTGTGGTTGCTGCCTCTTTTCCTCGCTGTTCTTGTTGTTGTTGTTGTTGTTTTGTATTGGGCGCCCCTAACAAACATTTGGCCCGGAAAACTGCTGCCGACTGCTGCTTAGAAGTTTTTTAGGCCTAGCCTGCGGCGCATGTAATTTTCATTACACACTGCCCTAGCCCAACGTGCCAGTGAAAAAACCCCATAGAGCCACGACCCTAAAACTTGCCCAAACCCAAACAAATTCTCTATTTGCAATGACTAACACGCGCAGCGAGTGCCAATGCGAGGGCTTCTACCTAGAATACTCCAGTAAATAGATAGAAAATAATATAAACACATAACAAAAAGTAGCTAGAGACAAAAGCAAACTCTCAAACTTTAAATTTAAGTTTAACATGAACTTTACCAGGATGTTAAATGTCATTGCTTTATAGCAGGGACGCATAAGCTACTAAGCGGCCCTCGTTCTGGCTTGTGTTTGTGTGTGTGTGTCTGGATAATATCCTCGACATTTGCCTAAATGTGTTTGGCAATAAATTTTAAAGTCATTGCCAGCGGCTGCTTAAAGTCTTGAGCTGCCTAGGCAGTAAACCCCTCCCTCTATCGCACTCTTTCCGCCCCCTTTTGCCCAAAAATTTAAGTGTATTAACTGTAAGGCGTTTGCGGTAATAAGTTTAAAAACTTTTCGCGCTTGCGACTTTAGCCTGACTTTGGCCCGACTGTCAATGCGGCCAAGTATATATGCGCATATATAAACACACACACACACATATATATATATTTATATATGGTATAGGAACTTTACCTTTAGCCGTGTCGCGGCAACTACTTTGCGTAATTATGTCAATTGCCATTAGAAGCTGCTGCAAACCAGCAACCACCAGCAGCAGCAGCAGTCATCGATATGCCCCTCGTTACTCAGTGGCCGAATGCCCTTTGATTTCAATCTGTCCCCAATTCTGGCTTTGACTTGGTGTTTGCTTGTGGGTATGTGTGTGTGTGTGTGTGTGTGTTGGCTTTGGTATTGGCCTGATGTCTATCTAAGCAGCCATCCATCTGTTCTATCTATAGTCATTATCTTGCCCGCCTTGCCTTGCTAACCAGCATAATCCCGCTTTGTCTGCTCTCTCATATGTCAAGGACGTGAAGGCAACCCTCCCTCGGCTCGCACACACTCACACACACACACACACACACACACACACAATGTTTGCTGCCTGCTGTTAGCGTGCTTCTTAGGCATTCGAAATGCGTTTAATAGTGCCACAAAATCAATGTATTTTAGCGTTTGTGCCACGCTCGATTGGCCAACCTCCCGAGCAGGGACACAGGCCAGGGGCGCCCGAGCAGGGATCAACTCTTAAAGAAATTGATTAACACATTCTGAATTGGATTTTGTGCTGTCAGTTTGCGAATGTCGTGTGACAAATCATTTCATTAGTTTTGCACATACTTAATGGCAAATTAATTAAGCACTCTTCAGCGTGTAAAAACAAGAGGCAGGCAGAGACAACGAGATACTTTGGTGGCGCCATCTAGTGTGCAATAACTTCAAATGTGCAGTGCAGCATATTAAATATTAATTAATTTCAATTATTATGTTATTTGTGTGTCTGATTGTGTTTGGCCATGCCCATTTGCTGCCCATTTGCTAGGCCAGAATGAAAATAATAATAAAAATGACATTTTAAATTTCATAAATGAAATGCATTTTAATTAATTTTACACAGCTTTATAGCACATTGTTGTTGTTGTTGTTGCCGTTGCACATTTGTTTGTCATGTTTACATGAATATTTGATAAAGCGTATAAATTTCAATCGTTGCAATTGTCGTTAACTGGTTTTGCCCACCTGCCTCTGTCGCTATTTTACCTTTAAATGCCAACAATAAACATATTAATTTATTTATTTATGCCAGACATAAGTGCAAAAAAATATTGCCAGCATGTATTTATACGGACTACCCATAGACGCAGGGCAAGACAAGCCTGACGCATTCAACAATAGCTTAGCATTTAATGGCCATTTTAGACTCTTTTTTGATTATTTATTTAGTATTTATTATGGATTTTCTTCTTCTACTTCTTATGGATTTCACACAACAACTTTCATTTAATCTGATATTGTCATTTTCTGTCTGTCTTGTGCTTGCAATTGAAATTGTTTTAAATGCCTTGCAGCAACTGCTGCAAATTGCTTTGCAATTTTTATTTGTATTTTTATTAATTTATTTTTAACATAGCCTGTGGTTATCTTTGTCTATTTTATTTCATTTTTCTAGATCGAAAGCTGTGTTAATACAAAGATTGTCTCTTTGGGTTATCTTTGAGCGTTGCACATCAGAAAAAATCATTTCAATTATCTCAATATTCCAAGAATTTTTGCTTATTAAATGTAGAATATATATATTGATTATTTTAGAATTGTTTGCGTTGCAAAACTCAAAGCTGTCTTATCAATATGAATCAATGAAATTAAGTGCAAAAGGTCAGTTGTTTCTTGGAGAAATGCCAGGCTTCCATAAAATAGTCCGAGATTTGACTTCTCAGAAACAGAAACAAATGCGTGGGGTTTTAAATGATGCAAAAACAAGAAGAACGCCTAGCTTAGGCTTGCCAGAGATTAAATACTCTCCCACTTATAGCTTACGGCCCTGCAGATATGTGAGGAGAGAAGATTTGGTGAAGATATCGCGAAAAGCCAAAGAACATTCTAACAAAAACTCATTCTATGTGCGATCAATAAAGAACACTATTATTTTAAAGTTCAAAGCTTTACCTCGACTGTCTTGTGAATATGAAGTGCACCTTATATATACATATATAAATATATATGTATATATACTGTATTACTTAGCACCCATTAAAGCTACTTCGGCATTCCACAGATACAGATACAGAGTCAGATACAGGTACAGATACAGATACAGCTGCTTTTATAAGGGTTTTTTTTGTTGTAGTTATTTTTTGCTTTATGATCAATCGTAAAGCTTGGCGCTATGAAATAAAATATTTGCACTATACTGCTAATTAATTCATCGTCCAAATATTTTTTCGCTCATAATTTCTTCAATTCTCACTCACTCCCTCCCTCTCGCTCTCTCTCTCTCTCTCTCTCTCTCTCTCTCTCTCTTTGGCTGTCTCTGTCGCTGTGAGTGCTGCCAATTGGCAGTGTGAATTTGTGCACGCACTTAGCGCTGCGAGCAATAATAAAATGTATAAAAAAATACATATAAACAATAAGGCAACAATAACAACAACAATGGAGCATAGTTTGAATTGCTGCGTTATTTTTTTTATATTTTATTAATGTTTGCTGCAATACTAAAAAAATTCTTGTTGTTTTTGTTGTGGCACATGGATATATAAAAATATTTTTTATGTAAATATTTGAATACTAGTTGTGTGGTGGGGAAGGGGAAGCGGGGGTTTATAGGCGTGTGGCTGGCTGATGTGATGAATGTCAGCGACTGCTAGTTGTTGCTGTCTCTATCTATCTCCCTCTCTCTTTCTCACTTGCGCGCCCTTCGAGCGGCACACCTGCTGCTTAATTAGCATGTGGCAACTTGAGGTGCTCCACTTAAGTGTCTCGTGTTGTGTTGGGTTTTTTATGCGCTTCATTTGTGGCTAGTTACAAATTTCAAATGAACTCCAGCGCTTGCCCAAGACACAGCGTTTCAGCTGGCAGTCGCTGGAGAAAGCCGCAAACAGAAACAACAATAAACAAAAGCATTAAATTGTTGTATGCACTCGCGTACTTATAAACTGAAATTGGGTTTATTGCCACACACACACCCATGTACACACAAACACACCTAAACACACACACACACACACACACACACACACACACACAGAGCGACCGCACGAGAACTTAATTTGTTGCAGCTGCCATAGGCGAAAGGTGCACAAACAATTGACGCAGTTGCATTTAAACGAAACGTTTCTCACCTGCTCAGCATGGAATATGCATTGAAGAGAAACTGAGCTAAGCTGAAACTAGTCGAAAGAGAAAAGAATGTTGCTTTATCATTCGTTCAAGTTGTGTCTTTAGTACTTACATGCTTTAAAGAATATTATTTACTGCCAACAATTTAAAGGTTTCCGCATTTTTAATACCCGGAACCCATTAAAAATGCGTAAAAAGGGTATACCATAATTTTTTTTTTGCTGTTTTATTTGCTAAATTAAATACAAAAATTGTTCTTGATGTGCTTTTTGAATAATTATTGTTAACATACATTAATCTTTCGTTACTTTGTAAACAAATATACGAATTAAAGATTGCCGCTAGGTTTGAACGGGCGACCGCCCGATTGCTAGTTTCACGCTCAGACACTAGCGCTTATATTCTTTGAGAGTAAAGAAAATGCACTTAAATTGTTAGGAAAATAAATTAAACTGATTTTCTTCTTCTTGTATAAACTTCCTGTGCTTGAAAAATACACAACCCATAAATGAGAATTATCTCCGTTTGCCATCCAATATATTTTGGGCTCCTTATTTTCCTTAACTATTTAAATAATTAATAATGTGTAAATTATAATAAATATATTATATTTATTCTATTATATAATATTATATCAAGCATAATATAATTTAATACAACTTAAAGTCAGATTTTAGCTAGTTTTTCTGCTTTAATTAAATTGAAATTTGTCTTGAAATTCAATTTAGAAATGTCTTAATTAAATTGAACTTATAGCCACAATTAATTTGTGCAATCATTAACCTCAGCCAAGATCAACATCAAAGTGCCGCAGTTTTTCTTTGCAGTTTTTCTTTACACATTTCCCGCTTCGTGCCCTCCACTCGGCCCCCTTTACCCCGTCCCCTGCTCAGCACAGACAATTTAATTTCAATGTCGTTCGCGTTGAGTTTAAAGAAATGAGGCAACTCGAGTGCCATCAAATGAACAGCTGCAGGGTGGCAGGGGTGGGGTGTGATGGAGGGGTAAGACACTTGAAAGCCGGGGCAAAATAAATAGTTTTGTTGTGACACTCATAAGTCGACGTGGCGCTCACGATGTCGCTGAAGGCGGCGTCTCCTTCAACGCTTTGGTGGCGACTCGCCTTGTCGCATGCATTTGACAAGTGGATTTCGGAAACTGCCAACCAGGGGGCGGGGCGGGGACAGAGTTGCCCAACTGTTGGGCAGCTGTTGTTTTGCGGTTTTGCGCCCCGTTTGTGTGTGTGTGTGTGTGTGTGGGCGTGACCAATGGACGCAACAAGTTGCAGGCAAGAGCTTCACTATTTTGTGGGGGGATTTGGGTGGCGGCTGCGCAACTAATGAGTTTTTAAGTGTCGCGGCAGCAGGCGGGTTAAATGCGGCGCACCGTGGGGCGAAAAGCTGCCCGCTCTCCCGCACATTGTGCTGTACTTTTCTTTGCGATAAACTGGCGAACAATTTAGTCGCTCGTTCTTCTTTTTGTTTTCTTGTTTTTATTTATTTATGCCACTCGCTTTGCACAGCTATAAATCAAGCCCAAGTCACGTAGAGTGCAGTCAACGCTTTGCGCTGCGTCGCAGCCAGCGCCCGCTGCGCGAACAAACAAACAGAAAAATGTTGCAGCCCGCAGCGCATGTTGCAGGCAGCGCTCTTTCGGCAACATCATCAAACGCCAAATGCCAGGGGAAGCTTTTTTTCAAACACATTTTTTAATATTTTTTTTTAAGCCAAGAAATGGGTAAATTTAGTTGTTAGTTTTTGATTTTGAATAGGTTGAAAATTTGAGTTGGGAAATTTGATAAAAATAAAACATATTAATTAGAAAATAAATAATATTTGTACAGAGTATCGATGTACATCTATCGATGATTATAGATGACTTTATACGAGGAAGAGAAGACCCGAACAGAATACTCTGTAATGCTTGTTGTAGTTAACACTGAGAATCCGGAACGGGTTATGCCAGGAATAGTTAGTTGAGCAAAATTAAAGCGAATTATGTATAATTACGAGTTGGTCTAGTAGAGACAGAGAAGAAGTAAACTAGGATAACCTACACACAAAATTTCAAGGGTCGAGCACTTATAGGATCTAAGATCGACGCGCTCATACATATAGACAGACAGACATGGCTAGATTGACTCGCCTTGTGATGTTGATCTAGAACATATATACCTTATGGACTCGGAGATCCTTCCTTTAATTCCAATTAAGATGGAGATTAAGAGATTGTCCTTTTGGGATATACATTAATCTTTTAATTAGTAAGTTCTTGCATGCTATTTGAATGTAAGCGAGGAATTTCGTTCGAAGAAAAGTTTCTTCTGTAGCAAAAAAGTAAATGCTTACACAAGAGATAAACTTTCATCAGCAGTTTTTGCAGCAAGTTTTCCTTTGCATAGGAGACAAACATAAACTCTTCGTAAGATATCGCGCCCCATCACAAGAAGTTCTTAACAGGCTCTCTCGCTTTCAACAAGTCTCTCAAACTGCCAAATGTCAAGGTAAAGAAATTAAGACCAAGTGCCCCGTGATTAAAAATATGATGAAGCAATCCTCGGGGAAAAGCACAAAACTCAACAACTTTTAAGTGGCAGACAATTTTCTCGAGAAAAAAAAGTATAAAAAGACGGGAAAAATGATGAAAAAGTAGGCGGATAGTGTCAAGAGAATATAGCCTACAGTAGAGTGTGCCATCAGTCGTTGTCGCCGATGTTGCTGCACCCCCTCCCACCTACTCCGCCCGATCCGTGTACTTTTGGTGTATTAGCTGAGGATGCAGCCGCAGTAGCGAAATTGACAAGCGCAACATTGAAATTGCTACAATGACAAACTGTGGCGACTCCTGAGAGGGGTTGTGTTGGTGGCAGAAGAAGAGGAAAAGGAAGAGGAAGCGTGGCAGCGGGTCACAGAGGCAGCTGATGCACTGCCACTTGACAGAGACGAATGCGGATGAGCCAAAGGAAAGACAGAGAGGTTTTTGCGGCGTGGCGGGGCCAGGGGCAACTGCTGCACGTGCGTCTGCCGACAGACATTTAAATATAAAACGAAGATTGTTGCAGATGTTGCTATTGCCCAGGGTACGTCCGGGGTTGCCAATGAAAAATCTACACTGCTCGAAAGACGGGAGCGACGGGAGGGGTAAAGGGACAGCAGTAGGTGGCAGCATGTTTAATTAATGCAAAGTAAATAAGAAGCTGGAAGAGCCAGCACCAGATCCAGATCCAGAGCCACAGCAGCACAAGCAGCAGCAGCCAACGAAATTGATTGAGGAATGTGCCGCAAAGCGGGTGGCACTTGCAACTTGCTGCAGGCGCATGTGTCGAGGGGGTGGGGTGTGTTGTTGCTGTTGTTGTAGTTGGCTGCATTGTTGCTGCCTCAAGTTGTATAGTTGCTGTTCAGTCAGAGGCTATTTATAAGCTCCCCTGTTTGGTGCGAGGAGTTGCCTTCACGTTTTTTGATTGAGAAAATTGCTGGTAAATTGCTTTTTTGTGTATAGCCAGCACATTGGGCCAAGCAGGGAGAGGGGGGGGGGGGGGGAGCTGGTGGTGTGCTAAGGCTAAAGAATTTTAAGTAGAAAAACAAAAATTGTTCAAATTGTGTATAAAACAACAACACGTGTCTAAAACTATGTTCTCTGTGATTGTTAAATCTATTAAAATTAAAACTGAAAACTAGAGGATGTATAAAAACTAAACAAAGAACAGATTCAAATGAATGAGATATTGAATTATAGTTTAAAATCAATTTGCTAATTGTTTATAAATAAAGCAAAATTGAAAATATGAGATTAGGTTTTTTGACTTTTTAAATGAGATTAAATTTGATTAGGTGCAACTCGATAATAGCAACATTTTGAAATTCTTTTTTATTTAAAATAATAATTTAAATAAATAAATAAATAATTAAAAATAATACATTTATTATTTTTCTTTGTTTTAATGTTATCATACACTCAGAGAAGCAAATTAAAGATAGAAATGATTAGGTAAAATACAAAATATAAATTTGATTAATTGCAATTCGAAAAAGTTAAAATTTCGTTAAGAGGGGATTTTTTGAAATTATATATTTAAATAATTAAATTATTAAAAAAAATAACAATTTTCATATTTAATGTAACAAATGTTTTATTATAATTTCCTTATAAGATATTAATTTACTTTTAAATTATAGATTATGGATTTTTTGAAATCATAAAGTAAAATAAAATATTGATAGATTGTTAAATTACCTCACTCATTTGATTGATTACTTACTTCCCCAAAGCTGTTAATTACTTCCCGCCAGCAACTAATGATCATTATATATATTTTTCCTTATAATTTCTCTTAACTAATGATCATTTTATATATTTTTCTTTATAATTTCTCTAATATATCAATTTATTACTAAATATTTTTCCCACATCTTTCTCTCTCATTTTAGGTAAGTTCCAACATATCGAATAAATGATCGCATACCCGACCTTTCACTGATTAGACCCCAACCCAAAAGTAAGTTGATTCGTTTTCCACCTTTTCACATTGCTTTCGTCTAATGAATCCACCAAAATGAAAATGAACCAAATTTTGAGTGCAACCCGAGGGATCAAATGAAAAACTCGCGGCTTGTGACAGTTTTGTCCAGTTTTGTGAGCTGCTTCGCCTTCTCTCTGTTCATCTCGCCGCATGAAAGTAAAATAGAAAGTGCATTTGCAGCGGCCAAAAGGCCAACTAAATGTGGCCAACATAAAAATAATATCAGCTACAACTAACAAACCAAACAAAACTCGACAATTACACAGAAAAAAAAAATGAAAAAAAAAATGAAAAAAAAAATGAAAAATAAAATTGAAGACAAAAATTTAAAAAGTGAGAAAGTGAAAATCGTTTGTTGTGGCTGTCGCTAAGCAGCAGCTGCTCCAAATGTAATTGTAATTGGCTAAAATCCTAATCAACTGTAAACAAGAGATCGCCCGGTGAGAGGGGGACGAGGAGGTGGAGGAGAAGGAGATAGTTGCTCCAACTGAAAAATCTCATTATGCTGTTTGTTGTGTGTTACTCTTTATACACTTGCAATGGGTTTTATCATTTTGTGACGAAATGCGTAACAGACACAAGAAGACAGCATGAAATCTATAAAAGTTTTAAAGTCTTGTTAAGCAGCAGTAAAAGGGTCTATATCTGTCGGTCTGCAACTATATGAAATTAGCTCTCAGTGGAGATTTCTCGATTAATCTTGATATATATATATGCCTTTATGCAGCGGGAAGTGTATACGAATTAGTCGGTCCGAGCCATCCACTATAGCATATTGCTGTCTATGGAAAATATCTGAGGCTTTGTTATAACATTTATTTGTTTCCTACAACTTTCTTCTAACTATCCAACTACGAGCATTACTGGGCTCCTAACATCAGAGAACTATATTATATAGCTGCTAGGAATAATCATATACGCATCATATATTTATTAAATAACTAAAGATCTATATAAATTTGCTTGCATACATGTTTTTTTAAGGGTATTTCATTTTCGGCGCTTCAAATTCAACTGTTTTTTTTGTGCTGTTATTTTTTTTTTTTGCTACTTTGGCATAAAACTCGGCGACTCATCGAGAAAAGCTCATTTCATTCATGACAAACGAATGAGCTGCTGCTTGTCTGCTACACACACATGCCACACACGCATGCCACACACACTCCCTAGCCTTCCGTTGCAAAGCTTGTATTTCGAAATTGAAACACAGCGCGATTTGTACTCACACACACACACACACAGTCGCTGTCATTGATAGCTCATGCTTCTCATTTGCTTTTCCTGCTGCTGCTGCCGCTGCTTCTTCCCTTTCGCTCAGCTAAAATCAATGATGCGCAATAATTAGCGCAACGTTTGTCCGTTTTCAGTGCGTAGCGCTCTCTTCCACGCCCAGCTCCAAGCTCGCAGCTCCCATCGCCCGGTTCCTGTTTTCCCAGCTTTCATCTCGCCAACTGCAATCAGTAAACAGTTATCATCAGTCTGTCTTTTTCGTCCGTCCAGCTGTCCGGTCGCTGCATTCCGCACTTTGACGTCTTTCAAATCAAAACCAGACGCCGCACGCAACCGAAGCGCAGCTCCCAACTCCCGCCCTCTACCCTATTTTATACAGCCCTCATTTTGCCCGTATTCCCATTGCCAAAGCGGCGCACTCAACTTTTGCCATTAAGAGCTCCAGTTCCGCAGGCGACAACAGCATGAACCCGCCTCCTCGACCCCTCCGATTTGGCAGCGTGGCTCTGGTAAACTAAACGAGGCTACCGGTCAACCGGGTTGATTCAATTTTCATGCACAGCACGTAGTTCACGCACTCGGGTATGAATATGGCTGTAGTTCCTGGAACAGGTTCCATGCATCGAAATCCCTGAACCGTAAAAATAATATTAAGGCAAATGAACAGAATTCAAGAAATTGGCTATTAAATTCTATGCAAGCTGCAATATATTGAGACTTGCTTGGGCATTTTAGAATTTAACTCAACTGGTTCCATTATGTAGCTCAAATTTAACAACTAGTTCTTGCGCATAAATGCGCATTTTGTAATTATGCAAATTTTCACGTTAGGCTATCCATGGCAACTGCTTCTTCGTCTCTGTATGGAGCCAAATTGTGCTTTATTTGTAAACTAGTTCTATTTCTTGTATGCTCGCCGCTTGTTAGTTCGAAGAACTTTTAACAAATTCCTTTTATAACTTATGGGAAGTATTTGTTGGGTTTAAGTCATTATTTCAGAGTTTAAAGTCTGTAGTAAATTGGCTAACTAGTTCATTTTTATTTAGGAGCAATCCGAACTAGTTCTTTTTATAACCAAAT
Organism: Drosophila borealis; assembly: GCA_035045885.1. Taxonomy (NCBI): domain Eukaryota; kingdom Metazoa; phylum Arthropoda; class Insecta; order Diptera; family Drosophilidae; genus Drosophila; species Drosophila borealis. The sequence goes on along the minus strand of JAWNOR010000333.1, from coordinate 96,352 downwards.
TATTCAAAAAATAAGCCTTACTTTTTTGGAACTAGTTCTTTTCAGTACTGTTTTAAATCCCACTTTATAATTAACGTACAATTGTAAAATTTATATAAACTGGCTCCATTTTTAAACTTATTTTGTTGAATTAGTTATTTTTATAACTTTTTGAAGGCACACTTTATTCTTGAGCTAACGTGAAAGCTAAAACATGAAATATTTTGTTCCCTGGGTAAACTTTTGAGTCAGTTCTTTCATGCACGCAATATGAACTGGTTCTTTTTATTATTTTTGCAATGTGCATTTAATACTATTTAACTATTACGTTTTTATTGATAGCCCAAGTGAACTTTTCCACTACTTCCACATTTTTGCTCACTTGGAACTAGTTCTTTTCTTGTGTTGAACATTTGCAGTGCTCAGCACATGATGTAATATACGCGCATAAGCAATTGCCCTGTGGCTGGTTCGCTGCTCCAACAACAGCAGCAACATGCAATGCAGCCCCCTTCCCCCACTCGCCTACCCCTGCCGCCCCTGCCGCCCACTGTCAGACACAGGCCACAAATGCAGCGGCAATAAAATGGCTCATCTGTTGGCCATCGGTTCAGTTTTCAGTTTTGTTCTGTTCAGCTCTGTCTGCCTGTTTGCCCTGTTCCGTCGTCTCTGTTGCATGTTTGCCAAATGCCAAGCATCATCATAATAATTATGGAAAAATCGTCCTTGTCAACGCACACACACACGCACGCACACTCACACGCATGCAATATTCATATTTGTTGTTGCTGCTGTCGCTGGAAATTTGCGGCCATTTTTGCGCTGTGGCACAAAATGGCGGCGCGCGAAGAGAACTTGGGCCCAGGCCGCATATGAAACCGCAATTTCATGCACAAATTTTCAGTGCGGCGGCCGGCCACGCCCACTCATAAATGGGTCCCCCTTTTTTTTCGTGAAATGCGTGTCGCGTTTTTCAATGGGCCCAAAATGGGCGCCTGCCAATTTGCCTGCAACTATTTGTTGTAGTTGTTTCTGTTGTTGTTGTTGTTGCGTTGGTCGCGGCAACAAACAAACAAATGTCACATGCAGCATGAGTGTCATATAGCAGGGTGGGGGCGGGGGGCGGGGGTTGTTGGGATCTGTGGCAGCCAGCACACTTGATGTCCTTTTGCAATATTGCCGCCCGCTTTGCAGCGTTGGTTGAAGTGCGGCCGAGAGGGGCTTGGGGCGGGTGGTGTTGCATGTTGCTTGTCATTTTTGCCACATAAACTCGATAATTTACAGTTTTGGTAACGCCCACGCGTCTGGGCTGCCTGTGGGCACGGCTCTTTTGTTAAAAATACGCAAAATGCACGCACTTCGTATTTATTGGCCCCTCCCGTTCCCGCCTCCCGCATCAACCCCCCCTGCACACATCTCTCTGCCCCTTGCCCATGCATTTCAATTCATGTTTTCTGCCTCATTTTTTAGGCTTCAATAAATTTTTGTTTATTTTCTTTCGGGGAAAAGACTGCGCAGGGGAGGGGGGGGAGCATTGCAACAGGAATATTTGCGTTTAATGCATGTGCAAATTTTGTTGTTGTTGTTGCAGTTGTTGCTGCTTGTTGTTGCCATAGATTAACATTAGAAAATGCTTTTAAAATGTTTTCCCTGCTTCGCTTTTCTCACACCAAACAATTTGAAAATCAGTTTATTATTTTTGTTGTTGCTGTTGTTGTTGTTGCTTGACGTCTCACATGCTTGTTGCTGCTTCCTCTTCTTGTATGTACAAATGTCATTAGGCACAAAGCAGACGAACGACGACGAATTTCTCATACCCACACACACACACACATGCATGCACAACCAAACACTCACACACACACACACACATGGTACGCATGATGAGAATTTCATTTCCTTCAACTCCCTCTTCATTTTTCATTCTCAAACCCAAAAAATTTCTCTGTCCATGGCAACTGCATTATGTGCATTGGGGTGTGCTTATGTGTGTGACTGTACATGTGTGTGTGTGTGTGTGAATCGCATAACTGCCAACAGTTTGACACACAAACACAATTATAATGAAAACTGCAATAACAACAACAGCAGCAGAAAACTCGAGGGAAACCCGTTTAGAAGCATTTGTAGATCCATGCGAAAATTGAGTTTTTGCATTGTGAGTCAATTGCAGCTTGCGACATGCAACACGACGCACACAAAAGTCAACAATAAGTGACAACAGCAGCAACAGCAACAACAAAAACGTCAGCCAAATCGACATTAATAAAGCCTCAAACTCAACAAGAATTTGTTATGAGAGACATTTGAGTTCTGCGTTAGATGAGAGTACGTTTAGGGAAATATTTTGAATTCAAAATTTGAAATCTTAGATACTTTCCAAAAATTCGTTTATATTAGTTTATCTTTTTATAATCTTAAGACCACACACACACACGTGATGTCAAGAATTCGAGAGCTATTAAAGGCAAACTCCAAGTGCTAAAGTTGTGCCAAACTTGTGGCCTCCTTTTCATATGTATATTGTCCGGCTTACTCAGACAAATTTCATCAAGTTTTTATATGTGTCAACACACACACACGCACACACTTCCATAATAATAATAATACCCGTATTATACGAGCTAAAGCTAAAGAAACATTTCCGTCTTTTGATGAATCACACAAAGAAATTACGAAATATGTTAAGTATGTGAACTTTTAACAGCGCTCTGTTAATGCCCGTTGCGCTGTTAATGCAGCTCTGTTAATGAGTCACATCTTTGAGAATTTCACCTGCTCCCAAAAAAAAAATAGCTCCGAGTTGGGTTATTTCATTTATTCATTTGAATTTTATTAGCAACCTGCGCATTTCTCTGCCTTTTTCCACAGTTTTTTTCTCTACTCTTTTTCGACTTTTTTAATTAAAAAACTAAAATTGGCAACTGAAATTTAATGTAAAATGGCAGCTGCCTGAGCTCGAGATATACTCCATATATATATATATACATATATATATATCAAAAAGTTGCTACCGGTGAGATGAATGATAAAGAGGCGGCCAAAAAGGAAACCATGTCAAGTCACAAGAAATTTTGCAATGTGGGTGGTAGGAAGCAATGGGCGTGGCACTGAAGTGCTGACAAAGAAAGAAAACTTTTCGCTATGCATAAAAAACGAAATGGGAACGGGCACCGGGAACTGGCAACGGGGTATTGGGTGCGGCGGAATGGGGGGTATGGGGACTGGAAACGTGTGTGGCAGATAGCTGCAAAAGTTACCCAGTCTCAGGGCCTTCATGTGTGTGTGTGTGTGTGTAAAGTGCATAAAAATATTAAAAGAAAAAACCCAGCCAGGTAAGAGGTGCATCTGAGGTGCCAGACAAACGCGAGAAAAGACCCAGAAAATATGACGAGACCGGTGTTGAACGACTTGGAAATACGGTGTAAAATTGACTTGAATAGCAGCTTGAGCCAAGCTTAGTAAAATAATATGCCACTTGAGTATAGGAGCTAGTAAAAGGTGATGAAAGCTAATGTATGTTGATTTCTTGTCATCTCAAAATTAAAAGTATTTGTGGTTATATTATTATTGTTAGTTTAGGCTCTAGTAAATACGACCTACTTATATTAATTCTGCCCATTAACTACTAAGATCTTCAGGTATGAGCAGACCATATCCACACAAAAGCCTGAGATTCAAAAACCTAATGCATCTATCGAGTACTTTCTCTCGCTCTCTTTCTCTGTCTCTCTCCCTCTCTCTATCTCTCTCTCTCTTTTCTTCTATCCATCTCGCTCTCTCCCTGATTCTCTCTCTCTTAAATGGTTTACAGACAGCTCGCTACTTAGAATTCGTATATATTTACCTTAGATATACTATGTTTGCAATTCAAAAGCAATAATCTTTGCTGCCACGCCCAGAATTGGCAACATTAACCCTTTGTGGCTGCTATAGGGTATAAAGCGGACAACAATCATCAAGCAAAGTGCCAACTGCAATTTGTGCAGGCAAACAGCAGATGGGCAGAAGGCGTGGCACCTCACTCTCGCACAGTCAGCAAAATTAACTCGACCAAAGCTGCAGCTGATGACAGTTGGACACTTGGACAGTTGAACAGTTGGAGGCTGGACAAATGCACCGCAGGAGCTGCTGAAAGTAAAACCCCAAAAAGGATTTTCGGCAGTTTCATTTGTAAATGTTTTGGTAGTGGGGTGAAGGGAAGGGAGAACAACTGCAACAAAAATAATTAAAAGGCGTTAAAATTGCGGCTAAGCAAAGGACAACAAAACGCAGGGTCTCTAATGACACAGGAGTGCCCGGATGCTGTGGAGGGGGATGGGGAGAGATTACCAAACGAGTGGGATGGACAGCTGCGGGATATGCGGGCGGGCGGGTTGTGGCTCACTTGAAGGCGACTGCGTTGACACTTTAATAATTTGCACGCTGCGGTGGCGTTTTAATTATTAAATGTAAACGCCTGGCTGCGAAGGATGCGCGCCAGGACGACGACGACGACGACGACGATGAAGGCGAAGGCAAGGCCTGCCAGCCAGCCAGCCAGCCAGGATGCGCCAGGAAGCGGACGCCACGCGTGGAAATTGCGGAGAGAGCCTGCGGCTGCTTTGCGTCCTGGCTGAAGCGACAAAGGAAGCGAAAAATTAGAGCAGCGTTTGCCCAGCGAGCAGCAGGTGCAAGAAGCTGGAGGAGTGTGGAGGCGGGCGGGCGGTTGTTGGACAACTCGGGCCGCAGGCTTGTTTGCCAAGGACTAACCAGGAAATATTTAGAGCGCAAATGCAAAACGAAAGCGTGAGCTGGGAAAACGCAAAAGGAAAACCAGCAGCAGCAACCCGGCGCAGGCGACAAAATCAACGCAAATGAAGCGCAAGGATTTCAAGAGATTTCCGTGTGTGTGTGTGGGTGTGTGTGTGTGTGCATTTCGGTCAGGCGCCAGGACCCAGGGCTTGCGGGTGCGAAAATGCTAAGATAAACACTTGACTTTAGCGACACCTTTCCACAAGCCGAACAATAGGAGGCGCCACGCACCCAAAGAATAACCCAAGCAGCAGAAGAAGAAGCAAACGGAAAAATAGAAAAGAAAAAATAAAAATGAAAAAATAACACGCCTCATTGTTTAACAATTTGTAATCAATAGCTGAGAGACTTTTCCTGGTAGACCCAAGCACCTGAGAGTTCGGTCAGGTAGCTGTTCGATATTTTATGTTGCCGCTGGGCGCATAAATTATAAATTTTTGTGGTAATTAGCATAACTTTTTCTTGGTACACACGGGGACAGTTCTTGAGCTAATTTTCTTTTCTTGTATATTTGCTGTTTTTGCTGGGGCAGCCTATCAAATGCCTATCAGCATTTGCATAATTCGATACAAATCCCATTAGAGCCCAGGTCTAAACCAAAAATAGTCTCGAAATAACAAAATACAAAAAAAATGTAGATAAAAATCTAAATATGACTAATTAACTTTAAGCTGCTTTTGGGCTCTGCTGCTCGCTGCTCGCAGCTCTTTTAATGATCATCGACGCTACGCTCTTCAAAAATGTTAATAATAATCATAACACCTGCTCGGTCTGCTGCCTGCCCCTTGCGTCTTTTATTTTCATACTTATTTTTATGTCTATAAACTTAAAATATTTTGAGATGCGCCAAAGCCGTGCTTTTGTCTTCGATTTCATAACAGCCTGTGGAGGGGGTAAAAATAAACAAAAAATAAAAAACCGGTGCGTTGCCCTGGGCAACAAAAACATCATCTCCATATGAATGCCCCAAACATATCTATATGTCATATCGTATCGAATGGGTTCCATTTGTCCCCCAAAATTTTCGTTGTTGTTGTTTGCGTAACACGAAACGTCATAAAAATTGTTACAAGACACGAATGTAGAAAAGGGTGAAGATAGTGATAGAGGGGGGACGCGGATGCTGGGTCTTGCTATGATGTCGGACTCTGCAGCGACAGGTTGATTGTTTGTGCGGCAGCCCCAAGAAATAACAAGGTATTTTTTTCTTTCAGCAGACTTCAAAATTGGGCAGCAAATTTGACAAGCAGACTTAGATTAAATAAAATAATAAGTAAATAGACAAAAAAACATAAACAATTAGCGAAATTGGAGCAGTTGAGTTGAAGTCGGCGGCCTGCCTTTGACTACCTTCATCAACTGTCAATAGATTATTATAAATTTAGGGTTTCTGTCGCTAGATGGCGTGTTTGCGTGCAGCTTTTTTTTTGCATATTCTGAAGTTTGTTAGATAATAAAAAATTTTTTATTATTTTTCAATACATATTTTGACATTAAAATCTGGACGATTTTAATTTTTAATTTTATTAATAATAATAATGTTGATATTATAGTAATAGTTTTTTTATTATTAGTTTTATTTATTATTATTATTATTAATATTATTATTATCATTATTATTATCATTTTTATTATCGTTCTCAATAATTTTATCATTATCATTATCATTATTATTATATTAATCATTACTTTTATTTCTAATGTATTTATTAATTATTATTAGTATTATTGTTACTATTTAACTTATTATTGTTGTCATTATTATATTATTAATATTATTTTTATAGTTATTATTAATGTTCTTATTATTATTATGTTTTCTATAGTTTTTATTATATTTTAGCATTATTAATTAATTTCAATTTGTATACATTTTCATTTTGCTTTCTTGTTTTGTTCCTCTGCAAACATTATTATTATTAATTTAGTTTATCTTAATTATTAAATATTTGTATTTCGTTTACTTTTTATTTCCTTGCTTATTTGCTTCTCTCCAAACTTAAAGCTTCCGCTCTCTTCATATTTCCCGTAGTTTAAGTGCTTTAAAATCTCTTTTTTTAATAGAAAATTATATGAAACATATCTATTTCTGCTGTTTTCGAGCGCTAGAGGGCGTCTGTGTGTTGCTCTTTGATGTTCAATTTGAAGATATGCCCCTTTTATTGCCCAGTTTTTTTTCTCCCAGCTTTAAATTCGATTGCTGCCACTTTCTGTTGTTGCTGCTGTTGTCTTAGCCTCCTTTTTTTTATCAAAATTCTTCTATTTTTTTGGTACGTCTTTTGTTTTACGTTTCTTTACATTTCTAATTTGATTTGAAAAGGTTATCGCAGCGTGCCCCATCTTGCTCTGCAGCTAGATCTTTGTTGCTCTACCTCTCCCTCTCCCCTTCGCTCTCTTTGGATTTTGTAGGTGTGATGCTGTTTGCTGTTGTTTTTGTTTGTGTTTTTTTTCTGGCTATCAAAAGAACTATGCAAATGACTTTATCGCAGCTGCGCCCCGCACAGCTTGCCGCGCTGACTCCGACGCTTTCCCCTCTCCCTCTCTTTTCCTCCCGCTCTCCCGCACACAGCTTCATAGACAAGCAACAACAATAAGCCAAAAATGGCCGCCGTTTTAGCTTTGTTTACCTGTCTTCCACCTACCACATGGCTCCCGCATCTTCCCACCTCTCTCTGTTGCCTCCCCCCTCTTCTTCTCTTGTTCTACATGCCTGCTCTTCTCCTTATTTATGTTTGCTCGCATCATCTTCTCTGTTGGCATTTCGTTGACCTAAAAAACGTTCAACAGCCGCTAACCAAAAAAATACAACAAAGAAGAAGCAGCTAACAAAATGCCAGCAGATGCCATAAATTGTTGTCGTTGTTGTTGCTGCTGCTGCTGTTGTCGCCGGCGTTTGCTGCAGTTGCAGTTGCAGTTGCATTTAGCAGCAGCAGCAGCAGCTTTTCTACCTGTGCAGCTGCTGAAGGCATTTAAAGCGTCGCATTTTTTTGTTGCTTCCCGCTTCTTCTTCTTCTTGTTGCATCTCAACCTTCAATCTCAGCGCCGCCAAACGGAGAGTCGAGTGTAATTAAGTCTCGTGCAAAACATCTGTCGTTCATTTTTTTCTGGCTGCCCCATGCCGCTTGTTGTTGCCACTGCTTTATCATCTGGTTTTTTTTTGCCATTGCTGCCACAGCTTTAAGTGGCTTTTTTTTCTGCTCAATTTTGTTTTTATATTTATTTCGCGACACGCCCTTCCAGGAACTCGTCAATGCCGCAAATATTTGCCGCATGCATTAAGAGACGGCCGGCCTCTTGTCGAACGGATGCCCTTTTCTTTATTTTTATTCGGGTCCCTATCAATGGCAAAACCTTTCGACGCGCCTTTATGCAAATTAGCCTGGCGCGAGTTTTTTCCCCTATTTTTTTTTAACATTATATAAAAAGAATTGAGTAATGTGCTGAATGTGGCATAGACCCAACTTAAGTAGCCTTAAATAAGCATTAAATATATAAATAAAGATATTGCAAAAGCTACTTTCCATATATATACAGATGGTGTAAGGGTTCGAAATATTTTAGCTTAAGTTAGAGGCATATTTTTGAAGTTTAAAAAAATATGGGAAAAGATGGTTTCTAAATCTTACTAATTTTAATAAAAAAAAAATGAAAAATATAATAATGAATTGAATTTTAGTTTTAAAACGCAATTACTATCTCGCCTACCAAATAATAGTGTTGTATAACGATTAATAATAACTACTCTTTACGATTTCGATTACCAGAAAAAATATTTTTTTAATATTATATTATTGTTATTTTTTACTTATTATTTTTTTTATTATTATATTATAAGTCGTAAATAGATGACACTATCATATCTACCAAAGTATAGTGTTGAATAACGTTGAATAATTAGCACACTTCACAATTTCGATTGTCGCATTTTACAATAAACATACGATTCTGGCATTAGTTCATTAAAAAAATAAATTGTATTACATGAAAGAACTTTAAAAATATAATCGCCAAGTATAAAAAATGGCCAATTCTTGCCAAATCTCACTTTAAGGTGCGTGACTCTAGCTTTTAAAAATGGTCTCTGAGCTAATCTCAAATGTAATACCTACTTACAACCCATTCGAAATGTCTTTTGGATCTTATCGTATTAGGCTTTTTCCTCATTATCTTTATTCCGCTCAAATTATGTTGTTTGCTTTGTTCTCATTTCCTGTGCGCTTCGATTCGTTTTTAATTTAATTTTGATTTGTTTTTTGCGTTTTCTTTAGGCCAAATCTCAGTTTATCAAAAGTTTTCTAGCTGCTGCCTCACCGGAAATTGGGCATTTTCATTTGTGCAGCACGCATTTCAGTGAGATGCTTGGCTCATTTGTTGCAACAATATTTATGCAGCAGCTCCATGGGATAAGATTAGAAGATTACGAGCATCTTTCAGTTGCAGCTATGTATTTACCCTGCCATAGCAGCTGCTTTTGCTGCTGTTGTTGCTGCTGCTTCTTCTTCATCTTCAGCCAGTTTGTGTGTTGTCTTCATTGTTATTTGCTTTTGGCATGCCGCACACTTGTGCTGCCTCTGTGCCCCTCTCCCTCTCGCTTCAGCCCACTATCTTTGCAAATTTCCGGCCCTTATCATTTTGTCATCAGCAGCGGCAGCGTTTGCCTCAATGCAAATTCAGCCGCTAGGCAATTCTTGCACTCGCCCTCCCTCTCCCTCTCTCACTCTAGCTCTTTTCAGCTGTGTTTGGCTCCTCGCACCCGCATTTAATCGAACCCTTCACATTGACAAGTGCGCCCGCAGACATGTGTGTGCCTTCGCCCCGACTCTGCTCTCTCCGATTGTCGTTCCCCAGTTATGACAACAATGCCGCCTTGAAGTCAGCCGCTGCCCACTGCAGCGTTTGCAAAATGTTCATAGCCTCAGGTGGTTTTGTGCCCCAGCCCGTCCCTTCCAGCTGTCCAGCCCCTCTTGCTATATGCATGCATAACTTCTTCTCTTCGCTTTGGGTGTGAAATATTTTGCCTGCTCTCTCGTTACGTCTCCTTTTGCGTTTTTCGTCTTTTGTTTCAGCCTTGCATTTGTGTTGTTGCTGTACTCTTCATTTGCCTTGCTTTGCAGTGTTCCCATCCCTCTCTGCCTCGGTCTCCTGCCTTATGCATATTCATATTTCCCTTGCGCTTTTTGCTGCTGCTTCTGTTTTCTGCTGCTGCTGCTGCTGCTACTGCTTGTCTCTCATATAAACGTCATTATTAGCCGCTATAGCTATGGGTGCAGCCCTGCCGCTCACTCCCCTCTCTCTCGCTCACTCTCTAAGTACTTCTGTCTCATCATCTTTGCTTGTCTCCCATTACATTTTTTGCCAGTTGAATTTGTTGTTTTTTTTGTTTGCCTCTCGCTGCATGTGAAATGTGAAATCTGAGCTTCCTGTTCAATGTCAGCAGCGACGCACACACAAGCACACAAACAGGCACACATACACACAAGTCACTTGTCGTTTCTCTTTCGCTCCCATTGCCTGCCGCCTTCTCGCTCTTGTTATCCACATTAGCCGCTAAGCGCTTTGCGTATTTTATGTAATTAAATGAAATTTTACACTCCCCAACGCCGCTCTGCTACTTACTTTGTCCTTTCGCATTACGTTTCATTTCATCTCGTTCCATTTCAAGCCATTTCGTTTGTCATTTCTTCATTCCATTTGTGGCTTTTTAATCTTTTAACGAATTGCAAATGCAAAGAGCGCTAACAGTTAGCTGCATGTCGATTTTTTCGTATACCCTTTTTTTTTAAAGAGCTTTGGAAAAGTTTCATATACATATACAAACATACATATTAATCATTTCGCATTATATATATTCAAGCGATTCGTCTATCTACAGGGTAACTCAGAGTCTTGTACTCTTTAACCTTTATTTACTTTTCTTTTATTTGCTTCTCTTTATCGATGCCAATTACTTACGTATTCACTTTTTTTCTCCTTGCAGGTAAGCAACGTTTACGGTTATATTCACCTAGTCAAAACCCAAATCGCACCATAAAACTTTATGTGTGTGTGTATAAGAGCGCGTAAGTGTATTGTAATTGTGTGCTTAGTTTAAGTAAATTTTAATATTACTTTGAGCCTGGTGTGTGCCGCAAAAATGAAACTTGAAATTAAATCAAAGGCAAAGCATGTGCAGCGTTTTTGCCAGAGTTGCCACATTATTTTTTTGGCAGCTCTCGTTTCCTCCCCCTATCTCTGTCTCCCTCATTTCATGGCGTTTAATATTAAAGCAGCTTTTGGAGCTGCGTCGCACTTCCTTTATGCACAACTTTCTATTGCCGAGCTTCTTCCTTTTTCTTCTTCTTCTTCTTGTCACGCATCGCTCATATGCATTCGCTTTGTCACGCCCCCCCGCAACGGCAGCGCCTGCTGCAGCACGTCGGAGCCATTTTCAATTTTGCATTTTAATAATAAAATTTTGCACGCAAAAACGTAAAATATGAAACAAGCAACAACTCTGGCAACGGGCGCAAGAAGAAGACAGCGGGTAGCAGCAGCAGCAGAAGAAGAAGAATGCAAAGGCAAAGGCAAAGAAGAGGCACAACTTGTGCCAGCTGGGCAAACTTTTGCCTAGGAGGTGGGCGTAACGCATGATTACTTTGTTGATGATGACAACCCTGGCAGCATGCCGTCCATTTTACCTACACCCTGGCAACTTTGCTGCCTGAGCCTTATCAACAATGTACTCCTTGTTGCCGTTGTTGTTGCTGTTGTTGTTGTTTTTGTCTGGTCGCGCCACAAAGTATGCAATAGATTCTGTTTATCATTTTGCTGCGACGTGCTGCTTGCAATTTGTTGCATGTGTGTACAACTGGTCACGCCCCAACCATGTGCAACGCCCACTCGCCAATTGCATGCACAGCACGTTTCTAGCCATACGAAACGAAAAGCCAAACAAAAACATGGATTTTTTTTTGTTGTTTTTATCTCTTATTTCATTTTTTAATTGCACTTCAAAATGTTTTTTTTTTGTTTCTGTTTTTATTTTTTATTGTGTGCAAGTTTTTTTTACCCTCTACTCGGATTGCTTTTGTCCAAAAATAGGTATAATTTAGTTAATAGTTTTAAAACATATAAGACTAAGTTTTAGACAAAAATAAACTAATTTTAGAAGTGGGAGGCAAACCATGTTCCCAATATGGTATTCCGCTTAAATATTTAAAAAGTTTTTATCAAATTTTGGTTGTTGAAAAAGAAACAGAAAGAAAACTAATTTAGAACTTGTAAATATTTCTGAGTCTTAATTTTCCCAAATGAATAATAAAATAAAATGTAATAAAACAATATTCAATACCTGGAATAAAAAAAAAGAATATGTATGGGGAATATATTCAACACGAAAATCTCGAAACCTTGAGTTTCCCCAATAAATAAAGCTAATAAAATAATTTAGTCTGAAAGAAAGCCTCTAAAAGGTAAACCCTTTGCAAATCTTTGCAATTACGAATAATTTATGTCAATTGGAAGCATGCAGGGTATCTGCTAGTCGTAGCATTCTTAACTCGTGCAATTTTTGTACGGCTCTCAGCAATTTGTACGCGACTTTAATTCGTTCGTTTTTTTACTTACATTTCCCGCTCTTCATTCTTCTTATCAAACAGTTTCTGCATTTTTCACTTGTTTACTTAACAATTTTTTGTTCGCATTGAGCAATTTCTCATTTGTTTTCGTGGGCTGCTTTTGTCTTGTTTCGGTTCTGTTTCTGTTTTTTGTATTTTGAATTTTTTATTCAGCTGTTTTCTCTGCTTTTTTGCAAGTTCATTTATTTACTTTTGCTCCGCGAACTCATCTTGTTCAAAAGTATCTTTTTCTGAGTTACACAACGTTCTGTGTCATATGCACAATTCGCCGACTCATTTGCGAGTTGACAAGCACATGTTTAAAGCTTTTTGCCTTTTTATGGGCCTGCCCTACTCCCTGCTGGATTATTCTTTGTCCTTGGCCAGGTTTGCAGGCAAGAAAAAAAAAAGTGAAAATCATTTCAAATTTTACACTAAATTGACTTTGTGTGTGCGTGTGTGCAAATTGTGCACGCACAATTAAACGTGCCAGCTCCCAAAGGGGCCAACAAAAAAAAAAAGCAGAAGAAGAAGCAGCAGTTAATTTGCCAGTGAAAATAAATGCTTGCCCAACAATTTCCAGTGCTGCCGGGGCACTTTTCTGTATGTTTGCAGCAAATATTTGCCCAAAACTCAGTTTTTATTTGCCACCCCTCCCTCAAAATGAAAAACGAAAACTTTAAAAATTGTTTGCCATTAGCTCATTTATTTAGGATTTGCACCAAAATCAGCTTCGTTTCGTTTCGTTTGTTCTTTATAATTTCGTTGATTTGCATATTTATTTTGGGTTACTTTTTTTTTGCCCCCTTTTTTTTAAATCAAAGTTTTAACAAATTAGTTCTAGAGCATGTGTACGCATTTTTATAGCCTAGCAGAGGGTATTATTATTTTCTTATGAAAAATATAAAGGAAGATCCGTCGAGAATTAGGTTCAAAATATTCTGTTTTCTAAGATATTTCCATCAAACTCAGCATTGACGAGCTTCACTTTGCTCACATATCTGCAAATGTTGACAAGGGTATTAAATCTTCGGCGTGCCGCAGATACTTGCAATTTTATAAAATTTGTGCAACATAAGTTTGTACATACAAAATTCTTAGCCTGTTTTATAATCACGTGCTCTTATATATTTAAAGTGTGTACATTTCATTTAATTGTCTTAAAAGCTTAGACAAATTTGCTAGTTTGTGCAGAAATCTGAGCCGTTTGTTTAATTTTCTTTAAGGCTTGTGCTCAGCTTGTCAGTTTAACATGCAAATTGATGTATGGACTTAGACTAAAATTCTATAGGGTGTTTATTTTGGAGAGTTTTGGCCAACTCTTGCGTGTTTGTGCAAATCTGTGCAGCCAAGTTCGAACTCGAGCACAATAAAATGTAACTTAAAGTGCCAAAATTAGGCACGTGTTTGCGAAGTTTTGCTCAACGCACTTGCTTAGCTGAGCATCATGTAACCAGCAGCCACGCCCCGTCTCACTTTCCATTTCAGTTTGCAACAAAGAGGGCAAAAAAAAAAAAATTATATATGAAATTCATGTGTGGCAACAATAAGGCGGACGGGCAAGCAATTTCAAGCAAATTCATGTAAACTTCATGCACAATGAGCAGCTAGCTAGCAGCACACAAAAGGCCATTGCCATTGGTCAGGCAAACCCATTGAAGATGCCCGCACAACTTGCCCGTCCCCAATTCGCCAGCCGAGGCATGCATAATGCGCTTAACAAAGTTTTTGATTGTATTACACAGATATGCGTAAGATAGACAGAGAGAGAGAGAGGTAGAGAGAGTGTGTGTCTTGTGTGTGTTCTTATGCAATTTGTTTAGTATTTTCATATAAATTGCATCGATTACGAGATTACAAACATATACAAAACATTTACTCGGACGAGCGCAAACGACCCCAAGTAAACGCTTCTGCAAAATGTTTTTTGCCCACAAATCCTCTGCATTATAATCCTTCATCTGTGGCAGCAGCAGCATCTGTTGGCCAGCTCATAATGCATTATTGACCAAGTCTGTGGATAAACGAGGCGACATTCAGCTTAACCGTCCACAGATATAGATATTTTAGCATCTCTTTATCTCTTGTCGGTTTCGGCTGTTGTTTTCTTCGGTATTTTAATTTATGCAAATTTTCAACATACGTTTTTTGCTTTTGGCTTTGGTTTTATCTTGCGTGCATCATCATTTACAAATTGTTTCTTTTGGAGCCTGGGAAAATGCGCATAATTGCTTGAATTTAAATGTAAATGAATTTCAATTAAAATTAAACACACTTGCACACACAGAGGCGCGCTGATCGCAGATACAAGATGTATGCGGCAGACATATGCTAATTGCCTTGAAGACTGTTTTATGTTTTGAATGTATTATGCCCTGTACAACACTGTGAGTGCGCAGGGTTGCATGTGCTTGAAGCAGAAAGCGAAGGACAATAAAATCCATAAAAATCTTTTAATTGATATAGAAAACAATTTGCCTTGTTTTGGGTTTCTTTATCGGAGCTCAAGCGAGCCTTACGTGAAGCGTATCGCCTGGAAGATACATGCGCGATAGTAGTATACAACTCGTTTGTTTTTCGCTTGGCATTTTTTGCTTATGTGTACGCATTTTGAGAGTCATTTTCTAATTGTGTAAAAACAGTCTGAGAAAACGCCTGAAAACAGAAAATGTTGGTAGGCTGCTTGTAAAAGTACAATACAGGGTATCTGCTAATCAGGCACTTGGGGATTAACCTTGTTTTCTATTTTTGAATTTATTTATTGTTCTTTTACGTAGATTTCTCAAGCGCTTGCCAATTCCAAAGTTTCGGCTGCGGTTGCCTAAAGACACGAATTAATTTGAAAACTTCACAGCAAAAGTTCTCAACGATTTTTGTTGTTGTTGTTGTTGTTGGTTTTATTTTTGGGTTTCACACATAATTTTTAAGTAATCAATCGACTGTCGTTTGTTGTTGCCAGCTCCGCCTACTTTTCGACTCTCGCCCACAAATCGATTAAGTTAATTGTTTCGGTTTTGCTGGCACAATTTATAAATATTTATGAATTGTCTGCTATGTGACTTGTTCATAAATTCCATTTGTAATCATAAATCACTCAGAGACATCTACACACACACACGCACACACACACTCACACACATACATACACACACACACTCACACAGGATATAAACTTTACTTGGCAATTGCTTCAAAAAGTATTTTTGTGCAGAAATTAACTTTTCTGCATAGTTTTTTCCCGAGTGTTGCCAAATATGCAACCGAAATGGAAATAAAGTTGTTGTTCAACACTTACAAACACACACACAAACGCACACACACTCACGACTTATTCGCTGGCAAAATTTGCGTGTTTTTTAAGCGTAAAAGCAATTAAAAAACTTGTACAATATTTTCTCATAAAACAAAAGTTAAGCCCACTGGCAAAAAAAATGAAAATGTACGTTAACCAACACTCAGCACACATAACAGTAGTAAAAAAAAAAGAACTCTGGCTATATGCCACGTTCTGGTCAGGCAAAGGGCAACACGGAGTTGTGTGAAATCTCATTCAGCTGTTCTGGCCAAAAGCGTCAAAGCGGCAAAAAGCTAAAGCTGTGCAATGAGGGAAATGGGGGCGTGGCTGTCTGCAACAGCAAAAAACAATAGCGAGCATGAGTGGGGCAGCAACTGTTTGGTGCCTGCTGTTGCTCTGCTCATTTCATATTGATTAACAGCAAATCCATCAGTGTCATTGTGGCCAGGCTCGAGCAGGGAGCTCCAACTCAATTCAGCTCATCAGAACTGGCTCATTTACACATTACAATGGAAGCAGAAAAACAGAGGGAAGTGCCGTGCAGAGAAGGGGCCAGAAGGGGGGGAGGCCAGTGGATAGGACTGAACTGCAACAGAACTTAACATTAACAGCTCGACTGTTGCCACTGGCTGGGGCCAATGTGTGGGAAAACAAAGGCATTAGAAGCTCACAGCAGCTCAACGGCTATAGCGAAGGGTGGCCAGCGATGGAAGGGCGGAGGGTGGGACCAACAGCAAAAGAGGGGCGCCAGGTGCGAACGTGCGAAAACGAAGCGAGTGAAACCCCTTTGCATAAACTTGACTTAATTAGCTGTGCAACAAACTTGGCTATTTAAACAGGTGCTGAAGTGTATAAATAGAGGAAGAGCTGGTGCAAATGAGTTGTTGAGCGTGCGGGCAGCATCTGCAGGGGGGAGGCTGGGGAGGGACAGCAGCAGCCGAGCAGTAGCCCAGGGCGTTACTCAATTGGTATTTGCTATGCGCACAAAAAAGGAATAGTGTTCGAGCACCGTACTGCAGCAAACGACAAGTAAACAAAAATGAATCCATTCTAAAACAGTGTTCGAAAATAGCCAATGTTTATTTAAGGTTAGGTAAATATTTTAAATTTAGCTTAAACCAATTTCCAGAATATACATTCGTATATATCTAGGCAAAAGAAACTGAAGACAACGCACAGAAAATGAATATAACAAAAAAACAATAGCAAAAGGCTGGCAGTGTTGCAAAATGACCTTATAATTATTTCATAGCTGAAGACATTGCTCAAAGATATCGTTTGTTTAAAATGTAATTTAAATTAAATTAAATATATATCTAAAAAAAAAACGCATGACTGTGAACAACATAAATTAGAAAATAAGTCTGACAGTGTGGCAAATTGTCTTGGAATATTTTAGGGGAAATAATATTATATCTAATATTTTCATTTTAAAGTTTCAACAGGTGCTTTATACGGATCATTGACCCTAAGCCAACTAATAGGCCAGGCAACATTAGAAGAACAGTGTTGTAAAAGTGATTTATATTGAAATGCTAGATTCTTAGGGCAACTTCTTTAGAATCCACTGCTCAACCTCCAGCATTGAACTCTTCTTCAGCTCATGCGCCGTATCATTCAAGCTCGTAAATGTGCCAATAACGCCCAATTCTTGCAATCTGTCAAAAGTCTCGCGACCCCATTGAAACTCGACAACCTTGTCATCCTCGCCATGAAACATGCAAAGCTCTGGATGCGTAGATCCCGCCTCGATCGACTCATAGACCACCGATTTGCGATTGAGGAAGGAGGAATGTGAAAATACGCCAGCCAAATTTCGGATCACGTGGTAGCCCGTGTGCAGCGCCAAGGCGCCACCCATCGAGAAGCCGCCGACAATTATGCGACTGTGTGGTATGCCTCGATCGACTTCATGCTGAATTAATTGCTTGGCTATATCGTAACTCTGCGACATGCTGCCCCGATCCTCCTCGGCGGCGATATCAACGGATTCGCGATTGAACCACACCGTAGACATCTCGCCATCAAAGGGCGTATACTCTTGCATGGGCGCCGTGGGAAATACATATTTAATATGCGAGCCGTTGAAGTCTCTGCCAATCAAACCGCGCACCCATTCCAGCACATTGGGGCCCGTATCGCCCGAGCCATGAAAGAATATAACACTAGCGCTGGGCTTGCGCATTATCGAAGCCATTGGAGCTTGTGTTAATATGGATATAGTTACTTAACTTCTCTATTTCTCATAAATATGACAGCAAGAGCAAGGCCTAAAACTGGATTTAAGTCGTGTATTTACTTAGCCAATCTACATACCAAATTTAAGCCAACCAACTAAGTAGTTGCCTGGACCTTTTTTGGGCATAGGTTGCGATTGGCTAAGAATTATTGAATGCACTTTGGGCCCGAATATTATCAACGGCTCGGCTGCGCATTTGTCACAGCGTTTTATTGGGCCAGCCTTACCGAGATTGTGTGAGGCTAGGCTATCGCTTTCCTAATGGTTCAATAAACAATGTTTATGGCGTGACATCTTTCACGCAAATGTTTTTCGAGGGGCTATCATTGCGTCCCGATGCGAAGGGGCCCCATTAGAGGCGTTCACCTTTTGGCTGACCAGTTGGAGCTATTAATATTATCTATATAGCCGGTCAACAATGTCGCGCTTTTCAAAAGTGCTTCAATAAATTAAAACAAAATAGAATTCGGCTCGGGAGTAGACCGAATAGCTGTCAACCTATATAAACTTCCTATTTGCCTGGTAAACCCAAAACGCAGACACTCAATAAAACAGCAGCGGGGGGGACTTGTGTGTGTGAGGGTAGGGGGGGTGCGGTTGGAGCTCAAACTAGAGCAAATGCACGACAACGTCAACATTGCTGTTGTTGTTGTTCTGGTTGTTGTTGCCCAGTTTTTGGCAGCCAAAGCTCTGACCAAAACTAAAAACTGGCGGCGACAACGACGCACAATAAATTTTCCAGCTCCTGTTTGCAGCTCTTCTGCTGCTCGCTGCTGTTGCTGTGCGTCAAGTGACCCACATTTTTTTGGGGCCGCTGCGCGACTTGACAAGGGTTAAATAACAATAACAACAACAAAAAAAAACATTGTAGAAAAACATGACCAGCAACAACAACACGACGAACAACACGCGAGTCGCTCTGCGATGTAACAAAATAAAAGTTGGCTGCATTTCACCCCCCCCCCCCCACACACACACACACACACACAACCCCCGCCGCCGCCGACGCATCTGACCAACTGACCCGTCCAGCTTGTACACTACACGATCCGCTGACCCGAACTGTCCCCGCTGTCCGCCCAACCCCCATGCAGTGTCTGTGTTCATATTGTGGGCGTTAAAAAACTCACGCCATCTGAACTAGTTAAAGTTTAAAGGTGCGCAAAAACTGAACGAAAACTCAACTCGATTTGAGTTGAGCGATTTATGTTTGTTGCAAACTGAAAGGAAGTGTGAAAGGATACAAGTTGAGCATACGGGGCTTATGAGGAGTAGGGGGCAAAAACAACTCACCTTTGATTATTATCAAGCAACTCTCACTCTAACTTTAAGAATATCAAAACAATAGCCATTCCCTTGATTACAAAGTTCATAAGCTGGACTTTGCGACCTCTGAATGCAAGAGTTAAAAGTTAGTGTTAAAGTTAAAAGTCAAAACTTAATTGGCTTTATTTTGTATATATGAACTTAGGGTTGTTTATTTTTAAGTAAATTGTACTTTAAAACTTGTAATTAATATGAAATTATTTCAGTAATTGTTCAAAGGCTAAAGAACATAAAATTGATTATTCCTTTATTTTACTTGTATATAACAACATTTGAATAATGTAATTACTTAAGTAATTATCAGAGATTTGGGCCTTCAGATTGAATACCTTGATTAATCGTAACCAACTAATTTAAATACCTAAGTAATTAAAAGTAATCAAACTTAAATATCCGGAATACCTGAAATAGTAATTTCAAGTAATTATAAACATTTTTTGATTTGGGATTCAATACTTTGTTTAATTGTAACGGACTTTAGTAATTAAAAGTAATTAGGCTTAAATAACAGAAATACCTATCAATTGTTACCGACAAATGTAAACACTTAAGTAATTAAATGTAATTAAGCTTAAATAGCAGAAATAACTTTCAGTCTGACTTTGCAAATCCTTCGGATCAACTTAACGCAAAAGCCTACATTATTATTATATATACATATTGGTATATATTATTTATTGTAAAAGGGTCAAAGACGCTCTTATGATTATTTAAGGGTGCAGCCGGTCACAAAGCTCACACATTGTTGCGAATAGTAACCAAAAGCTGATGCGTGGCTGGTTCAGTGAGCTTGAAGCTGCTGTTTCATGCTGGGGCAAGTAGCGGGCAGTCAGCAGGCAGGCAGCAGCTGCCTCATGTTGCCTGCCACTCGGATTACGAAATGCCTTTTGCCGTATCCTAAGCTCCTGATGGCCGCCGTCTGGGGGTCCTTTGGATGGCGGTAGAGGCGAGCAGCACTGACGTGGGCTTAAGCCGTTGGCGCTGTCCATTTCTGGCCAGGCAGATTTACGCACGAAATGCGCTTGGCTGCTTCTTAGGCATCACTGCATCCAGTCCATCAGAGGCGCCAGCTAAAACGGGGGTATCGAAATTGCGAGGCGTGGGGAGAGGTTTGGCTGGGCTAAGCTCGACAGGCAGCTGAAATTGCAGCTGGGGAATTAGTTGGGCCAAGGAAATGGGCCATTTCTTGGGCGTAAGCATAACCAGCTGGCTGCAATCTGAGCAAGTTGATTATTTTTTAAAGCATATTTTAGCAACAACTACACCACCTCCCTCCCCTTGCCTGTGTCATTTCTCTTCCAGCTGCTTTGCGCTGTAAGTCTCAGCGTTAAGTTGGCGCTAAATTAAAAACTTTTGCATTGCATATATTGCACGAGAGAGCGAGGGAGAGCGCGGTCGGATCCACAATAGGAGCTGGGGGGACTGAAGCAATCCCAGCTGAGCGTTGCAATGCAGCTGGAGTAAGGGGTAAGGGACTCCGGCGCACCGGGGGCATTGCTGGGTTACTGTTGCATTTTTCACTTGCTAAAAAAAGGAAAGGACGAAGAAGCAGAAAAACTTTTGCGCGCTGTTTTCGCCGTTTGCTTGTTTTGGCTCAAAGTTTTTTAACTTGGCTTTTGCTGCTGCTGCTGCTTGTAAAACCAATTCCGAGGAAAATGAAAGTAATTTTTTCCATTTTGCATTAAAATATTGTACAATATAATAAAAGTCAAGCTGGAGACTGGGCAAACCAGCATAGCACGGGCCGCGGGGGGTTGGGGGGTGTTAACAGCGGTACCCCCTAAAAAAAAACTAGTTGTACTGTTCCGCTGACAGCTACAAAATGTTTGCCGTTTAAAATTGCAATGCAATAATACTTAAAATTAACATAAAAATGCAACGGGGGTGTACGAGCGAGAGGTTTCGGCGTACGGGGTGGGGGTTGCACCTAGTTGAGTTGAGATGATGAAAAATTGTGCAGCAAAATGGGGCAACATTGCGTATACGCAATGTGCAGCGTGGCGTGTTTATTTTTGATCATGTCGCCGCTTTTATACTGCTTCAAAATGTCAGCGCAATGCCAAGTGACTCTGCTGAACTAGTTCAATTGAACCGAAGCTGAAAGAAATTTGCTTTAGTTTGATTTGTTTTCAATACAAATTTATCTGGCAATTCAATGCGCATGCCGCACATAGTTGAGCGGAAATGTACCGGATCATGATCCAGTTCATTTTATTTTTTTCTCTTTTTCAATTTGAACGTGGCTACTTTAAAAAAATTTAAGCATGTAGTCCATAATTGAACTAGTTCTTGAAATTAATCATTATTTTGCATACTAAAAGATTCAAATGAACCGGTTCCAGTTGAATTTTTTACTATTCTGATGTAAGCATATTGTATATGTGTATCTTTATACCAAATTATTCTCACAAAGCGTTCTTTTAAACTAGTTCTGAACCTGAACTATTTTGCACTCCAATTGAAGCTGAACCATGATAGATATCAGTTCATTTTTTAGTTGCGTGAATTGTTTCGCCTTTTATTTAAAGCGTTCATCAATTGAAATCAGTTTATAAGCCGAACTGGTTCTGGAACCGAACCACTTTAAATTCAGCTTAAGTTTGATCTAATTTCTTCTCAGTTTAAACTTGCTTTAGTTTAAAGCTAAATTTCTTGAAGCGTTAATTCAACCAGATTGCAACTAAAAGTCTGTGGCTTTATGAGCCGTGCCACGCCCCCACTTACCTCCCCTTTACAGCGGCCCACCCACTTGGCCGACACATGGCAGCGACTCACTTGAAAAGTTTTTCCAACTGGCAACTGGCGAATTGTTATGCAATTTGCAAATCGAAAGGCTGCAAAGGAGTGACTGCAACTGCAACTGCCGCTGCGGCTTTCAACTCCGCGACAAGGCAATCCCCTGCCCCGCACGCCACTGAGCTTCGCTCTTGGCTCTGTTCTTTGTCAGACCGCGCGCGCACATGGGCTTCACGTTTTTGAGACTTGGCAATTGTTCACCAGAATCGCGAGGTGAACACGAGGCAAACAGCGCCGTTGCATGAGTAACAAGCGTGTAATTCCAAGCCAGCTGCAGTTGAGGGGTAGTCAGTAAATGGAGTGAATTGGTGAGGAAGGTGGGAAGGGGGGGGGGTCCAGCCAGTAAGCGCTCATGACACATGAGTAACCCACGCCGCTTGGGCGATGCTTTGTGGTCTGCGCCACGCCCGTCGTCCCCCATCTCTGTCCAGTGTCAGAGTCAGGCTTTGGTTCTCTGAGAGAGCTGTGAAAATTTATGAAAATGCTAACAAAACATGAGGGCAACAGCGCTGGCGCAGCGTGGGCGTGGCAGCTGTACAAAAATTAAAATCGCGTTGCAGCAAAAAGAAAAGAAATCATAATAACAATAATGGAAAAGCCAGCAAAAGGAAAAGTGCAGCTCGAAAGCCGTCAGCTGAACAAAACCGCATAACAAATGAATGAAATGCTCAGCGACAAGCGCTTACTGCAGCAGTAACAACAAACAGTGGACAGTGGACATTCAGTTTATAAAAGTTGCTGCAAAGCATATTTCAAGAGAAAGAGCCAGAGACAAAGAGACAGCGACAGTGAAAGAGCTGAGAATGGCGACAAACAGATGGACAGTTGTTGAGGGGGTTTTTTTTTAGTTGCTTTATTGGGGCAGCTGCCCGACATATTTTTACTGTCATTTCTTGCCAAGATGCCGCAGAAACTGGACAACAACAGCAGCAACTGCAGCATCCACTGCTGTGGACTTAGCTGCTAAGTCCTTGCCGCGACCCAAATCATCAGCCAGCCCGACACGAACCGCACCCAAAACAACTCCATTTCGGCTCCTTTTGCGCCTTTTGCTCCTTGCTCAATCTCAACACTCGACTTTGCTCGCCGTGACGCTTTATTTTAGATATACGTTTATTTTCATGAATTATATTTACGCCGCCAGCCCATCTGCTCTGCTCTACATCAGCTGTGACTCTGTAGTGTAGCTCTGTATTTTTCTTGGTGCTGCTCTTTGTGTTTTGCGATACCCTATGCTAAGTTTGCAAATGGTCATGCGGGGCCATAAGACATTTTTGGTAATAACATGACATGATAAAAAAGAACAGGAACTCAACTCAAGTGTCAGCTCTCAAGTTGCTAGCTTGAATGCATTACAGGGTAGCTCTCGGTCAACACTAACCCGCACAAAGCAGATCTAACACATCTTGCTGTGTTTTTATTGCATACTTTGCGGCATTTCGTTTGTGTAACTCATTTTTTGCGGCTTGGGCGCCATGTTACCCAATGTTACATTCGGCTTCGTAAATACATACGTATGTATATACATATATTCCTTGAATGGGTCACAAATTTGAATGCAAACATTCGGAGTGTGCGTGTGTGCTGTGTGTGTTTGTGTGGCAGCCACATGAAATATGATAATTCATTACACGAGCGTACAAAGGCAAAATAATGCGCAGGAAAATAAAAAATAAAAAAGAAAAACGCCGACGACACTCACTCAATTGTATCTTATGCAAATTGCCAGTGATTTTTCCTTTTTCCTGTTTCCTGCGCTGCTGCTGCTGCTTAGCACACGACGTGTCTCGTGTCCTTTGTGGCCGACAAAGCATAAAGAGAAAAGCTTGAAAAACCCAGCACAAAGCAGTCAACGCAAAACATTGTGAAAATTCTCGTGTAACATACGCAACAAGAAAAATTGTGAGACACGCATTTTCTAAGCTGTTATTTTTTTTGCTCGTTTCTGGCGCTTTTGTTGTTGATTTTTGCCAATTGCCGCAATAAAAAAAAAAATTAAAACATGCCCACAAAAAAAAGAAACATAAAATTATTATAATATCAACAGCTGCACAAATTTCGGGGGCTCGCGCTAAACATTTTAATTGAAAGCAGAGAAATTCTTGTTATATGCATAAATTATCAAATGAAAAGAAGAAGAAAAAAGTGTGTAGATAATTTATTTGCGCAACGTTTTTCAAATTTATGCAAACAGTTGCGCCAAGCAATGCGAAACAGATGAATGCATATATTATTATTAATATTATTCACATATTTATTATTATTGTCGCAGCGAGACAATCGCGTTGCGAAACATGAGATGGCCTAAAAGAAGAAGAAAAATTTATTTTTATAAAAAATAAAAAATATGGTTTTTGAGCAATTTTTCAGCATTAAATATGCAGAAAAAATTTCCAAAGTTCTAAAAAAAAGTTCTTTAAAAAAAACAGTTTTTAACATAAATTTTGTAAATGTCATAAAAACACAATTTCCACATTTTCCGGCTAAGCGAACTACTGACATTTTCCTCCGCGAAATTTCGTTCATTTTTTTACAGAGCTCATTAGCATATTACTTTTGTATGTGTGCAAAATTGTACTTAAAAAATGTTGCGTAATTTAGCATATTTAATTATTCTATTATTCAGTTTAACAATTACTCAAAGCACTTTATAAAGCAGCTTGAAACCAGATAAAAAATGTTTGATATGCATTATTTTAGGGTTTTTTGCGGCAAATCGATATCTCTTTATAAACTTGGGCGGAGACTGTTTTCAGCTTTTATATTTAACTCTTTATATTGATACGAAATGTGCATCGCATACAAGGAGTCATCGGACAACTATATCATATAGCAGCTATAGGAAAGATGGGAGGAATAGAATAATCTTGTATGACAAAATATATCATTTTCCAAGATATTTACATCAATACTCATCAAACTTTACTCACATATCTGCAAAGGCAATGTCCACAAGTGTATTAAATATTCGGTGTGCCGAATGTAACCTTTCTTGCTCGTTTTATATTTTAGTCTGTGAACGAGTATTAACATTCTTATATCTTTGGATTAGTTTTTAATTCATGAACAACTTGTAGAACCGCACTTGAACAATTAAGTTACACTTAATGTTTAATATCATAAATGCCATTCGCTTTGACCCGGGCACTCATTAAGCTCAACTGGCTGCTGCTGCTTCTTCTTGCCGTTTATCGCTTGCTTCATTTGCAGCTCAGCAGAGCTCAGCTGCAGCTCAGCGCCTTGCTTAAGCTGCCAATTAACAGCATGCCCCATTGAGCATATCAAAAATGAAGTTGCAAGCAAGTGTGGGTCCGTCCTTGGTGACGCTGCGATAAGTATTGCAAATTATTTTCGAACAAACAAATTGCCAAATTGGTAGCTGATGTGAACTTTTGTGCTGCCAAACAGCTTTTGTACTCTGCCATTTTCTATGAGAATTTAAAATGTTTAAGAAAGAAGGGTAAATTAGCTGTGTGCAAGTGTATGTAACAGGCAGAAGAAGTCCTGTTGAGCCAAATCGAGTCAAGTCCGTCTTTCCGTCCCGAGTAACTAAAAGAGAGCTGAAATGTGAAGTACATAGTCTAAAGAAATTTATCATTATTCTTATCGATATGTTCTTCCATAAATATCGATTTTCTTCTTTAATAACTCGGTGATTAGCTGGACAACAAACATTTGTATGAAGTGTACAGGGCATCTCCCAGTCGCGCACACCCGACTACACTTTGGCTTGTTTTGCTCGTGTTTTTATTCTTTGTTGCTGCTTGTTATCAATCAAATCGATGTTGCAAATATATTTTAATTAGCCGCGTGTCAATTGCTCAACTGTCTTGCCAGCTGCTAATGAGAAAATTGTCCGCCAACCGCCTTACCCCCCCCGGCCACCCGCAGCACGGTAACCACACCCGCTGCCGGCCCCGCTGATCTGTCAACAAATGTGTGGCCATTGAAGCTGCTCGTAAACTTGGCCCGGTCAGCCCAACGAGTTTTCCAGCCTGCCCGGCTAACCCGTCCGTCCGCCCGTCCCGTCCGACTCCTCTTCAGTGGCTCAACTAGGTTTCGTGCTGTGGCTTTTTATCGCTTTGCCCGCTGCACTTGGGCAAACAAAAGTTTTAGCCACGACGACAGTAGCGGGTCGGGCGGTTGACGGGAGGGACTGCTCTGTAGCTCTGTGGTTTATTTGTTTGGCCAGCAAACTTTGCTACCTTGTGCGCACTCGTTTCTATCTGGCAGATACTTTACTGGCTATTTTTTTTCTTCTTGTTTCTTAGCCGGCGCAACTTGGTTCACAATCGATGAAGCGTAAATGTTCGAAATGCTCAGATATTTCCTCTCAAGTGGCCAGCGGGCGTAAAGAAAAAAGAAAACAGCAACAGCCAACTTGTTTTTGTAGCTCGTGCTTTGGTCATTACTTTGGGCCAGGCGAGCAATGCGTCGCCGCAGCTGGCAAAAGATACTTTTGTATCTTACAGATTGCCTTTGGGTGTTTTCACTGAGTAAATTTGTCTCCACTCCATGCTGCATGCTGTATGTGCGCATCAGGGGATTTGCAACGCCAGCAGCACATTGTAATAAACTGTAAGGCCTTCAGCTAGCCCCGCGCCCTGCCAATCTAATCCCTCTCCTCTCACACCATTTTTTTGTTGTTGGTTAATTTTGTGCAGAAGCTGCAATGCAATTTTTATAAATGAAATTTCGACGCGGTTTTTGGTCTTAAAGTCTAAAGTTTATTTGAAGCAAAACTTTTGCGCGCCACCTGCTTGGTTGGGTTCAGGAGGGTTGCGGGGGGTTGATGGTTCTGGGGCGGGCAATTGGAATATGATAAGTGATGTGCCGCCTGCCCCAGCGAGAAGCGCCAAAAGTCAAAAGTTTTTTGCGTGCCAAAAGTGAAATTGAATTTTGCACTGTTGATCGAGTGATACAGCTGAGGAGCGCAAAAAGACACAGCAGCGGTGGGAATAGGGGCTGCAGGATTGGAGGGCGTGGCATATGAGTTGGGCAAGTCTCTGACCAAAAAAAAAAACGAAAAAAGAAGACAAATCAACAGCTAAAGCGTTTGAAAAAGTTCTTTGACTGCGTTTTTTCACTCCTTTTTTTATTTATTTTGTTTGTCTTTTTTTGGCGGCTTGCCGTTGAGTGCTAAAGTTTGGACTGCAGGGAGACGGTTTTCGGTGGTGTTTGATGTTGCGTGGCAGGGTGGTGCGGTTGCAAGCATAAGCATGCATGTGGATGCCACAACCAAGTGGAATTCCGGGCAAATACACTCGGGATAATAAACGAAAAGCTGCCAAAGCGCGCTACCATTGACCCTATTCGACTGTCAAATGCCCTATAAAATGGTGTTTGACTTTAATCAATACGAATCAAGAATTCGAATTGGACATTATTTGTAACTGTAAAAGGAATCTTTTAAATATAAATAATCAGAATATTGAAAATATATCATGAATACTCAGAATATTAAAAAATAATTTACACAAAAATAACTAAAGATGATTTTGAATATTTATTCAATTATTTAAATAATATTTTGGATGTTTAATTTATATTTGAAATATTTCAAAAATTGTAAATATTACATTAAACCCTGTAGAAAGAATAAACATAAAAAATATGTAATGGATTTAGCTAATATTCATAATACATATTTTACAAATGTTTTGAGTTCTAAGAATATTAATTAAATTAATTTGAGTATGTAATGGATATTTTGATTATTTAATAAATATTTGAAGCGTTGAATGAGCATGTAAAATACGAAAAATGTATGTATGCACATCGTTCATTTCCTTTAATTAATTGGCATGCAAAATTCACATACAAAATTATAAATATTTCGTTTAGCAAAGGCATTTTCTTAATTTTATTAAAAGACAGTGTATGTAAAGTCGTATATTTAGCAAATTCCTGCTGTTTGTACTACAATAAAATACTTTTTTTTGCTCTCTTGATAGAATATACATATACTACCTGCGAACTGCATAAAAATTTCAACGTGAGCTGCGCCTTTGAGCGGCTTAACTTTACGCAAAAATGGCCAAAAATTGCCAAAAACTAAAAACAAATGAAGAAAATAAATATAAAAAATTGCAGTTAATTTACAAAACAAAAATTGCATCGTTAGTCGTCCTCGTGGTTCGCACCACTCAACAAGTGTTGGTGGCAAAAACTTTTTGCCCGAAAAAATGAAAAAAAAAACCCAAAAAATTGCATTTGCTTTGTTGTTGCCACTGTAAAAGAGGGCGTCTTGTAAACATGGCACGAAAAAAGGAAAAAAAAAACAACCAAAAAGCGAAAAAGTAAACGAAAAACCAACAATTCGAAAATGTAAAGAAAACAGAAAACATTTTTTTGGGGCAAGTTTTGAAAGTTGCAACTTATCTGTTGTTGCTACTCAGGCGGCCAACAGAGAAAAACTTTTCCAACCGGCGGAGTACGGAGTGCAGCCCACAAAAGTTTCTTAAGCCATGTTAACCGCACACATTCGCACTATCAACAACAGCAATGGGTGTCTGTGTGTGCGTGTGTGTGTGTGTGAGAGTGTGTATGCTTGAAATCATGTGTGTATCTTTGCTGCAACTTGGACCGGTTTTTCCACTTTTGCCAAAGCAATTTGGGCCCGTTTCGGCGCTGCATGCAAAAAAAGAAGAGGAAAAACGCGCTGCTGCTGCAATGTTGCAAAGTTTTCAAGTCTCGACTCGACTCTTGACTCTCGACACGACACACGAGTCTTGAGTCTTGAGTTTTTTGGGTGCCCAGAGCAAAGCACATCAGTGCACAGTTCGACGAGGGTCGCCTGCTTTCTCAACCCCTCCCCACACTCCCTCCCTGCCGCTGTTTTTTTTCTGCATTGTCATGCAAAAGTGGTAATGAAATAACGGCACCTAGCTAGCTAGCAGAACAACCAGCCGCAACCCAGCACAGTTCATGCCCAAGCCAGACCCAGGCCCAGACGCAATGCATCCAAAGATCTGGGCACCGCAATCTGGCAGATTTCGCCTACCCACTTTAACCCATTGAGTGCCAGAGAGCCAGAGTGCGAGGGTGCAAGACCGCGCCCACAGATGCAAAACTTTTGTTTGTTTACACTTGCGAAATAGTTTTGATAATGCGAGAGCAGATAGTCGAGCGAACGAACAATTTCTCAGCTGCTGTTGTCAGCTGAAAATCAGACTAAAAGTTCACTTCTCAAAAGCAGCTGCTGTTGTTCCAACCGAATTAATTAAAGTTTTAAAGTTTTTACTTAAATTAACAAACTGCATTCAATTTTTCATTTTTCTTTTCTTTTTTATTTTTTTTTCTTGCGAAATTTCAATTGTATTCGAGATTCCAATGTCAATCAATGAGGTTGCCAATCGAAATTCTCAGGTTTTCATGATTTTTCATTATATTGTTTATTTATTTATTGTAGTTTGCATAGAAACGATTCCTTGAAAAGATAGTTTACGTTTAAAGGAGTTTTTCCTTAACACCTTTTCGGAAATACATTTCGATAAATCTCTCTAATAGTTGTCGTTAATATTGTAATTATTGATTTGTGATTTCCTATAATATCTTTCTGGAAAATATATCATCCAATCCCTTTTTTTTCTCGATCTCTTCGATTCTCTCTCTCTCTCTCTCTCTATCTATCTATCTTACTCTCTTACTTTTTATATCCAACTCTGTCTGAATAAATATTTTCGTATTTAATTAACTGACAATTCTAATATGAAATTGTTCTTACAATTCCAAGAAAAGTCTTTAAACCTTATTTCACTTGCCAATTAACAGCAACTAAGTTAAATAAAGTAATTATTTGACATTCGATAATACAACTATAAAAACTTTAAATAAATAAATATTTCTCACATTTATAACTAACCATTTTCCCTTGGACAGTTAAAAAGAGAAGAAATTCCTGACTATATCTCGCTTGACGTCTGTCGCCTAATGGGTTAAAATGCATCTTCGTTTAAACGTTGTCAGTTTTGTTCGCTCCTTCTCTTAACCCCGCCCCTTCTCCTGTCTCCTACACTTCAAGTTGGTCGCACCTTTTGCCAGTTGCTCAGCTTCTTCTTGGCTTTTACTTTTGCCAAAGCGAACTTACAACATGGCCATCAATATTTTTGCTGCTGCTGCTGCTGTTTCTACTGCTGCTGTTTCTACTGCTGCTGCAGACACACACAGAACAAAAAAACACGTTTGCTGCACCCTAAAACTACCCTGCTGCTGCTTCTCTCCCCCGCATTTGCCATGGCCTTTAAATTGCAATCTTCTTCCGTTTCGTTGACTTTTGCTGCCTCGGCAGACAGCTCCTTGGGTCTGTGACTGCGACTGCTGCCAGGATAAACGGGCGCAGCTTAAACAGATAACATTCATTGTTACACCCACACAGACACATACACCTACAAACACACACACCCACCCACACACATACCTAGCTCATAAGAAAATTATGTTGCATTTTATGTGCGCGCCATTGCAGTGCAGTTTTTATCGACTCGATTCGCCAGGACTTGACTCGCTTTGTGCCTGGCCAAATGGCGCTGCATACATATAAAAAGACATTAAAGACACCCCAAACACACACAGACACACACGAACACACTCACATTCGGTCTAAGCAGAGATTTGAATTGGCAAAGTTTTTGGTGCATTGCCCAAGTCGAAGAGAGATTTGTTGCCGCTGGCCAAATAATAATAAGACATAATCCCATTTGCCTTTGTATATTGCGTGTAGCTTTCTTCAAGGATAACGTTGCATGCACCACATAGACAGACAGGCGTCCATCCTGGCATTCAAATTTTGCAGCTGCCCATTGATTGGGTTTATTTTCGCTTAGATCAAAGACAATGCATGAGCCTGGCGGCCATTAAAAGGCAAAAATCTATGCCAAATTACATTGTAATCGAGCGCAGCTCAAACACACAAGGCACACACACACAATGCACATACACACACACAATCACTGTTTGGTGTGTTCTTACGTTTTACGGCCAAATTCAATGCTGGTAATTAACTTTGAAAATCCAATTATGGCAAAACTTTTACCAGAGTTTGTGTGTGGGTCTGTATGTATGCGTGTGTGTGTATGTGAGTGCGTGGGTGTGTGTATAAACTTGCAAGTGTAAAGTGTTGCCACACAGCAAGTGTGTGGGTGCATTTATAAGTGATATGCAGAACATGCAATTAACAAGAGCAAATTCACTCGACTCACTCAGTGCCGCCTGTGTGTATGTGTATGTGTGCCTCTTGTTGTGCCAGCGTGTGTGTCTGCGTGTGTGTGTGCGCGTGTAAGCCTGCAGCTACAAGCTCTGCCCGCTTGGCCTCGCCTCAGCTCGACTCGCTTGCCTCGTGTCGTGTTGCCTTCTGCTCTTTTTTGCCTGAAGGCAGCGACACACACACACACACACTCGCACACACACTGCAGCCGGCACAGCACGAGACGCCCACTTTTAGCTGCTGCTGGCAATCTTGGCAGCTGCAATTTGGTTAGCCAGCTTGCCCCACTGCACCGAAGTGGCCTGTTCCCCCACCTCCTTCCATTGTTTCCATTTTAATATAATTCTCACGTAATAATTGCGTTTGAGCAGTGTCAAACTATGCCAACAAAAGCAGACGTGTGAAAGTAAGACTCTAGCCTCTAGACTCTAAACTGTAGACTCTGATCTTTGGCAGACCCCCTTCGTTTTGGCCACAGCGACAACTGTCCGTTGCAGCGTCTCCCCACTGCTGACCGACTTTGAGAGTCAAGCCAAAAGTTTTCGCAAATTTTCATGTCAACTGCCTACTTGCAATAGGCAGAATGCATTCATTGAAAAATGAAGCGATTTTTGTTTAAAATGTTATTGAGAGCTTTTTAAAGCTGCATTTCGATTAAGCTTTTGAGGTCTACATACCACGTAAAGAATGGCCAATAATGGTACAGATATATTCTCCTATGCCTGCTTCCATTTCCATAATATCGATAAATATTTAAAGATATGTTTTATTAAGCATAACTCGTAGATTATATTAGCTAGATACAGCAAACTTGGTATGTAGGTTCTTGTTTGGTAAACATTGACAAGGATTATTTACCTTTGGGATACATCGGATTTAACTTATGGTTCCCATAGACACTTTTTGACATGTACTAACATAATTGATATAGTTCCCATGGGAACTGTGTGTGGTGAATTTTATAGCAATATGCTCTGCAGGGTTACAAATAGTCAATTTTGTTATGAAGCTTCTAAAATTATTAAACAAAATCTTGATGAAAGTTCAACAAAGTTTCAAAATGTTGTCTACACAAGTTTTTATTATGTTTACAACGAAAACGCCTAAAAGTATACTACAACTTTCTGCAAAGTAAAGAATAAATATGGAAAACACGCAAAATACTGGGAAGCACAATACAAGCAGACATTTTAAAATACACTTTTTAATGTAGAAAGCATTAAAAATTTGTCTGTGACAAAAGTTGATTGATTCTAAGGAATGTCAGTTTTCTTTTTAAATGAGCCAGCCTGGAGCTCTAGTATTTATAGAAAACAATCTAGACAACTTTTATTAAGTTCTTAAATTATGTATTCTATTCTATTTAGGTAATTGGCAACATTCTTTCTGTGTCCTTTGTGGAGTTCCTTTGGCTGGCTCGTTGTCAGCTTTTTGCAGAACTTAAATTGATTTCTGCATGAGAGCTTTAAGAATTTCTACTTGTTATTCATAATTCACATTCCTGTGTATTTCTGTAAAGAAATGCCTTCGAAAACTCAAAAATAGAAAAAACGCAGCTTAATGCGGATATCTTCTAGTTAGGTCTCAGCCCCCTCAGACTACTTGTTTTTTATGTACAAAGGGC
Organism: Drosophila borealis; assembly: GCA_035045885.1. Lineage (NCBI taxonomy): Eukaryota > Metazoa > Arthropoda > Insecta > Diptera > Drosophilidae > Drosophila > Drosophila borealis. The sequence goes on along the minus strand of JAWNOR010000333.1, from coordinate 63,499 downwards.
ACATCCTTTCTTCATCATTTTTTTTATATTGTGCTTTCTATTATGAGAATTTTGCAAATTTGCACCGGAAATTGAATTTTTCATTTGCGTATCCTGCGCAGCCATTTGGTCGCCATCTTTTGCCAGCGCGCCACTTGGTATTTTATTATTTTTAATTTCCCCGTCAGCAATTATAAGAAATTTTTCTTCGACTTCATTTTGTTTAATGATAATTTAATTAGCTGCAAGTGCCTTTTTACCGTTTGCCAGCTCATTAACTGCACTTAACTGGCGCCCGACGACTTTTCGTGAATTCTTAATGACAGGACAAACGTTCCACCTCTCGTCCTCATCGAACAAACCATCCACCCCGGGCTTCTTTACGCCTCGGGAGATCTGTCATTCACAACAACACAAACTGGCAGGCAGCCTGGCTGGCTGGTCGGCAGGACTGGGCTGGCATTGTGTATCGCTTTATATGTACATGTCAATTAATGTGAAATTGATAGCATTCGGGAAATTTACTTATATTTTTGCATATGCCAATATTTACATGCCAAACTGCAGTCAGCCGCGAAATTTATGTGCAAACAGAATTGTGTTTGGTCCTATTATTTTTTTGCGTAAATATTTGTGCGCGCATACACGTGGCGTATGCGTAATCAGTCAGCTGAGCAATCAAAAGCGTAGGCTATGGACATATATAACAACGAGCGAGGAGTTGCGAGCGTTCAGATTAGCGAGTGATGCGTACGACGATGAATAGGAAAAGCTCTGGTTGCTATACAGCAAAAAATAAGAGCAGCGAGTTGAAAGCAGCGAGCGTTTATGCTCGAAACAAGCAGATTACTAAATAAAAGAGGCTTTTTAAGAGCGAGTGTTAAGCAACGAGTAATAATAAACAAGTATTTAGCAGGGATAACAAAGCAACAGAGAACGCAGCGAGTGCAAGCAGACGATCGAATGCAAGGCAACGAGTGGTAAACGAAGAACAAAGAGCGAGTGCAGAAAAGTGTGCAGACAGCGAGTACTAAGTAGCGTGTACTGAGCAGCGAGTGGTAATTAGCTAGTAACGAGTGCCAAGCAACGAGCAGTAAGCAACAAGGTTGAAGTAGTTAGCAACGAGTAACTTTGTATAACAGCGAGTGGCAGAACTGAGTAGCGAGAGAAATGTAACTAGTTGCACGCAGCGAATGTCAATAAGGCGAATGATAGACAAAGAGTAGTGAGCCTCGTCCAGCAACGAGTGCACTTGCTGAGCGCCAACAATTCGTTTGTCGTTGTAATTCTGGCAATTTGCCTAAGTGCAAGCGAATGGACGCCTGGACGCCGCTGTCGACTTGAAAGTTTTAATTAGAAACGCAACTGCAAAATGGAAGACTAAAGGACTAAGAGGGCAGTGCAGCAGGCAGTCAAGCGAAATGAGCAGACAAAATGCGTTGACAGACGATGTGAAAGGAACAACGGCAAAGGCAACAGCAGCGGCAGCGAATCTCAACGAGGCCAGCGCCAAAAAGTAACTTTAATGGCAATGGTGAGAATAAATGAATGGGCAAAAAAAAAGGAGGAAAAAAGATGGCAGAGCGCACAATTTTATGTGGCACACCAAACTTTTGACATAAATTCGTAGCGCCAAAAAATGAGAACTGATGCGTCCAGCCAGATATATGGCGTGAGAGTTGCCACCTTGGCGGCATGTTACTTAGATACAATTCGCTAAGACGCTGCCAGACGACTGTCAAATTAATTTTAATGCGATTTTCATGGCTGTGTCTCGCATAACTTTTGCGGATTTTAACGATTATTGGCCCTAATGTGAATGCAAGCCCGCAGATACACTCGACACGCGAACAGCGCGTGCTAGAGTTGCCAGACCGCCCGCTCGCCCGTCTGCCTGACTAGCTGCCTGCCTGGCTGCCAGTTTGCCACCCAATTGAAACAATCTTTAAATTTAGCACATGCCGGCGACAGTCGGCAGCAAATGCACAAATTTATTGCCCGCCGCTACTTGAAATTGGTACTGGAACTGGCTTAAACGCTGGCTCATGCATATTTGATGCCAAATATAAAGCGGCCATAAATTCAACTCGAAATTTACGCAGCAAAGTAAAAGTAATGCCTGAAAAGAAGGCCAAAACGGGGCCACGCACGCACCTATACCTATGTATGTACCGAGTGCTGGGGACTTGAGAACTTTGTCGTTTGATTTCTTATTTTCCTTTCCATTCTTTTATTTTTTGTTTTTTAATGTGAAGGACAGAGACTTTTGGGGCTGGCGCAGCTTAGTCGTCATCATATAAAAAGAAAGTTGCACCGAAAATTGTTTATTTTATTTTCTTTTACTTATTTTTTTATTTATTTTGTTGCTGTTGTTGTACTTTACCTTGACGGCATTGACAAGTTGAGCGACTGCGTTTGAGGCTTACCTATAATGGTTTATTAAAAATTAAATAAATATTGTGGTTCTGAAAGTCGCCGGTAATAACAGCTTGAAAAGGGACCAGTGGGAGTGTGTGGGGGCCAGCAGGAAAGCTTCTTATGTTCGACAAAATTGAAAAGTTCTCAATCTCTTGTGGCGACCATCAAAAAATATAAAATAAAGTTTTAAATATACATACAAAAATTTCCAGAAAAAAGGGAACATAAATGTATGAAAAAAAGTTTTAAAAATTGTATAATACATAGTTTAATATTGTACATTATTTCATTAGGAATTAAACATTCGTCGAGCTAAAATGTTCATCATATTTATATGTTGAGTTTATTAAATTATATATACATATATATATAAATTATGAGGTAATAAAATAATATTAATTTAATGTGCTGAGCCTAGTGAATTTTATTTAAATAAATTCTGGGATATTTATTAAAAGATTATTGACAAGTTTTCGTAATTTTGAGGTCATAAAATAATAAAAATTTAATAAAGATATGTTAAACATTATTGAATAATAATATTTAAAATTATATATAAAATTAAATTTATTATATAAATTTATATTATAAAATAATTGAGTTCAAATAATATGTTTTAGTTGAATGACAAAAATATTCATTATAAAATTTACAGAAAATATTTTCATAAAACGAAATTTATAAATATATAAAATGCATAAAAAGCAGCCGTAAAAATGTTACTTATTTTACTGTTAATTACCTTTAAATATAAAAAATGTAGCTTAATTAAATTTTGCACTCTCAGTAAAGCTGTAAATATTATTTTAGTTTTTGTCCTCTTCTGCTGATTATTTATAAATTGGCAAGTAAACGTTTTAAACCATTATATTAATTATATTTTCTATCAATTTGTCTATTTTTGCAGTCCTGTTAACAACGTTGAGCGGCTGCTGTCTGGTCCTGGCCGACGAGTCCATCGACACCCGCGAGAACGCGGATCTCGTGTTGAAGTGTCGCTTCACCGAGAAATATGAGGCAAACGATTTCTCATTCTTTTGGACGCGTTCGATATCGAATCCGGCGCAATTTGACAACGTAGCCATTGGTGAAGTGCAGTTGAGTTCCGGCTATAGGTGAGTAAAACCCGCTCTAACAACCACACACACACACACACGCGCATATAACGATGATGTGCGTCAAGCCCGTAGTTAACTCCAGCAATGAAAATCTGTGGAAATTGCTGTGCCAGTTCCTGTTCCTGTTGCTGTTTGCAGTTATCCTGTTATGTCAGCCTTTGCCATTTGTTAAGTTAATTAAATGTCGCACACCCACACACACACACACAAATACATATATGTAATGCGATTTATGCATGTGACTCTGTGTCTGGGAACTTAATTAAAATCAAGTTCTTGGCTATTTAAACGGGTCGCAACAGCGGCTCAGTTGGCCAACCAACTGTTCTGGCCATATCCTTAATCCTTAATGTCAATGCCGACGCGTGTTAAACATTCGCACAGCTATGAGGTACACACACTCGCACATCCACACACACTCACACTCACTCACACATCCACTCACACACACACACTCACTCATATGTGTCTGTTTATGTTTCATTTTCATTGCCCGCGCGCCTGCTCGTTCGCTCGTTCGCGCCATTTTGCAATTGTATTTTTATTTGCTTCGTGCCTCGACTTCCGCTTCCGGCTCTCGTTGCGCACTCGGCCTGTTTTTAATGTATCGCTTGGTTTGACTCGTTTTCTGTTTTTCTCCTGCTTCCGCTGCTGCCGCTTCTTTTGCCTTCTTTATGTGGCAACGCATAAATTTTAAGTGCCCAGTCGAGGCCACAAAATGCATCGCGTTTGCCTGCCAAATGAAATGCCCAACAGCAGGCAGCGCTGTCGGACATTTTGCCAGCTATATGTGTGTGTGCGAGTGTGTGTACACTCGCACAATAAAAGCAAATCAACAAAACAGCAAATAGAAATCCAAAACATAAAAAAAAGCGCAAGCAATGCTAACGTAGTACTCGCTGGGTCGAGGCCCAGTTCCCAGGCAAATTGTAAAATACATTTTTACTGCAATTTGTGCCGAAAGCTAACAAGCAGCAGCAGCAACAATAAGAACAACCAAACATAATACAAACCGCGTCCTAACCAAGGCATTCCCCATATACCTCTATATTCCGGCAATTGTATCTGTATCTGTTAAATGTATCTGTATCCGTATTCGAATCTGTATATCTGTCGCTGCAAAAGTGAAATTACTGCAAATTTCGCAGCTAGCCAAAAAGGCCGCTGCGATTTCTGGGTTCAACGAAACCCCAAAATGGCATAACAAAATAAAGACCCACAGGCAGCGCAGAGAAACAGGAGAACAGAGCATAGCAGGTCAGGGAGCCTGAAGCTAATATATCGTTAAACATTTCATTTAACGAGCCAGACGCAGACACAAATTTTTGGCCGACCATTTCGGAATGCAAGTCATGCTGCCAATTGGTGATTCTCAGCAAATCGCAAAAAATCTCCATAAAAACGCCAACAATTTGCTTAAAATTTCAATCATTTTAAGTAAATCAAGTGTAGGTGACACTTAAAACTAGAATGCAAATATCGATCTACCTCTATATATATATATATAGATATATGTATGTATTTATTTGTTCCTGGTATAGGATAGTTCCGTCTTATCTTAATTTCAGGCGTTTTCAATTTTCGGAACTGACAGTAAAAATCCCTTAAAGAACATATATGCGCAGCGAAAAGTTCTTTATATAGGCAAAGTTCTTTATTTATATTTCTTTAATACAATTATCTGCCTGACTTCGCGCAGTTTCCTCTATTTGAAACATCTACGATACATTTTTGAGCTACTGTTTAACAATTTCGGAATGTTTTAAATTGGAACATCCTTTAAAAACATTTAAAAAAAAATCATGTGCTAGATCTAGTTGTGATATGCACATGATGCTTATACTCTTTTATAGCTTTGTTATTGCTAGCAACTATATTTTTTCGATCTCAAATCGTTTTTTTCATTTTTCATTTCTGAAACAAGCTTTTGGAAATAGTTAAAAATAAGAACTAGCTCTGAAAAACATATGATATTTTCGCTCTATTAGAACTCTTGACAGTTTCTCGAAATGCAGTCGTTTTCACTTGCTGGAACATCCTTTTTGCTGCACAATCAAAAATGTAGACAACACACACATTGAAATTGAGTTGAAAGCTGAAACCAAAACATGTACCGGAATGTCCCATTGCCAAATAATTGGCTGCGGCAATGGCCGTTTAACGTTTAGCACCAAACGAATAGACGGCCAGAAAAGCAAGAGAGATATGGGAGTGAGATATATATGTATATATATATATATAGATGAAGCGAATCTGCATTGGAATCTGCTAAACGAATTGGAATTCCGAGCACAACGAACCGAATCCCAGACAGAGTACGCCTCCGGCAATGGCACACTAGAAAATTGCAGCAACAGCTCACCGCCTGCCGTGGGGCGGTTATTTCGAAAAAAAAAAAATTAAATAATAATACAGGGGCTATAAATCCCGCAAGAGCTTTTGGCGCTCAAGGACGTGCGACACGCGCGCCTTTTTTTTTTTAATGCTTTAAGCGAACACTTGCTGCATTCTACGAAAGATTCGCGTTTTTCCCCAAGAGGCAGGCGATGAGTGGAGAACTGCGCTTTGCCAGCAATTTTTATAATTTGCACCATTTTTTTTTTCTTTCTACTTTATCTGTATCCTGTTGGCCCGTTGTCCTGTCCCCAAGCTCAGGCTGCAAATGAGCAGCTATGGCGGCCGCTGGAGACGCCGCGGCAAATAGAAAAATAATAATACAAAAAAAAAAGTTGAAAAAATAGATTCAACTAGACGAAGGACGCAAGAGCTAGAGCCTGCAGAGAATTGAGTCAATTTGCCTGGATACAATCATTTTTTCCTTTTTTTTTTGTGTGGGTCAACATTGTTTTTTGAGTTCGTTTTTTTTTCTTACATATTCTCTATTTAGAGGTTTTTTTCCATAGTTTAATTCCTTATTTTTTTCTGTGAGTTTTTTGGCCAAGTTGCCAGCCACGCTCTGCTGTGGTTTTACTGTACGGTAAACGCGTTCGTCTAACAAATTAAATTCTTTTTCCGCTGACGCGTGTTTTTGCGGCTTGCAGCAATTAGCGTGGGACGCAGTATGAATGTGAAGGGGGGAGTGCGGAGCGGCTGCTGTGTTGCTGAGTGAATTGTCAATTAAAGCCATAAAATGCGTCTAGACGCCAAATGAGATGTGTCGAGCTGCTATCGAGTGTCCTCAATGTCCAGTCACGCCTTGGCACTTGGCAAACACCACTTCGCTGCCTTTGAGCTGTGCTTGACAAATGAAGTTCATAGTTCGCCAATGGGAAAGGGGGCTCTGGAGGGGTAAGCATCTTGTTTGCCAATTTAATAAACTGCTGCGTAGTCGCTGCGTCGCTGCCATCGATCCATTGACCAGCCAAGTGGACAGTGGCAGCTCCTCAGCTGCGTATCAATTTTCAGTAGTTGTCCAGGACAACCAACGAAATAATCAGCGTGCTGGGGAAATTGTGAAAAATTGACAAAATATATATAAAATAAAATAAAATTCAAGAGCAGTTCACAGTAAAAGCAATAAATTGAATCGAAGACTAAATACACTAGCAGAAAGACATGTTTAACAAATTCTTTGGGAAAACTTGAATATAAACACAAATATATATAAAGTACATTGGAAAAGGAATAATTGAAATATGTTTAAATTTCAAATAAATACGAGAGATTCAAAGAGTACATGTACTTACAAAGCTCTATGTAATATAGAAAACAGCATAGAATCTATATAAAAAAAATATTTATAATGTATTAACATAAAGTTAAACAAAATTATATAAAAATACTAAATGTGTAGGAGCCGTTTTAATTCAAAAATATTCTCCCATCTCTTTAGTAGAATTCTCCTCTGACAACGCCCAATTAATATTTAATATTAATAAATTTGTTAAATATTTATATGGCTAACTTTGCTTCAACTAAATTCACAATAGAGTAGAATTTGAACTGAAAACCTTCCCAGGTCAAGACAAACTCTGTTTCCTATCATCCACTTCAGTACATATTCCATACACCTCACATTTTTATGCGTCCCAATTGTGTTTATCGCATCATAAAACCCGAAGCTGTTGAGCTTAAATGGATTTCTTCAGAATAAATACATTTGGCAACTACAACAAATTGAAGCAGCTAAAAATTGAGACAACTTTTGGGAAATTTGATTGATTTTCTCTTGATTATCCAGCAATGGGGGATTTTGTTTTTCCCAAGCATTTAGCAAATATAGAAATTCAATTAGGAATAAGAAAAGTTACAAAATTTACAATTAAAATGTGGACTTAAATTTCTGTTTTGGCAATTAAATTGACAGCAGAAAGGAAACACTTCAAGCCCAACGACAACAGCAGCAACAACAACAATAACAACTGCAGAAATGTTGACATTTTGTTTACCAATCGGTTGCTAACGTCTGGCAACCCTCCGCAATTGCCAAACCTTCCAATTTTTCACCGTTGTCATCGTTATCGTCAATCGAAGTCATCGTCTAGGAAAATATGCAAACATTTATTGAACGTTGATTTTATTTATGTTGCTGTCACACGCCCCGCCTTACGCCCCTTGCCCCTGCCATTGGCAGCCCCAGCTCAAATATTAACATTTGCTATTTATTTATATTGCGAATCGTTTAAAGTTGAATCACCTGCGGGCCCGTACGGCAGCAGTCGGCAGCAGTCAGGACCCGCAGTAGGACATCAACGAAAAACTCAATATTAGCACAATTAGTGTTGGGGCTCTTAAAGGGGAGCCGATATGGGCGAGGTGTGTGCGACTATGGCGCGAGCACTGTCCAAGTTTTTAAATAAAATAAATTGAATTTTCAAATGGAATTGCCGTTTGATACCCGGAAAAAATACTTATATAATTTGTGTACATATATACAAATATTTTTAATTAATTCATTTTCTATTATTTTCTGTACTATTTGCAGACTCGACTTTCAACCGGAGCGCGGCATTTATGATCTGCAGATCAAGAATGTCTCCTATAATCGGGACAATGGACGCTTCGAGTGCCGCATCAAGGCCAAAGGCACCGGTGCCGATGTGCATCAGGAATTTCATAATCTGACCGTCCTAACGCCACCACATCCGCCCGTCATCTCGCCTGGCAGCATTGCCGTTGCCACCGAGGACAAACCCATGGAGCTGACATGCAGCAGCATTGGCGGCTCACCGGATCCCACCATAACGTAAGTCTCGGGGACGATCTACATAAGCTCTATATAACTATATATGACTGCCTGAACCAACTTCTCAATCTCTATTCCTCTGCTTCTTTCATCCGATTAGCTGGTACCGCGAGGGCTCAAACTCGCCGCTGCCCGCCACTGTGCTGCGCGGTGGCACCAAGGATCAACCCACCAATGCCACGCTCTCGATTACACCACGTCGCGAAGACGATGGCGCTAAGTACAAGTGTGTGGTGCGCAATCGCGCCATGAACGAGGGCAAGCGCCTGGAGGCCACAACCACATTGAATGTTAACTGTGAGTACCGATTTAATTATATCTGCATATTACTTATATCCTCCATCTTTTTAATGGGGCTTAATCAGCGGCAGACCAAACTTGTGAATCATAAAATTTGTAGACTGGGAATAGAATAATATTTGGCAATATAAAAAACTTAAGTTGTCTCAATTAATAATTTTTACCCCATCATAAATCAGTTCGTAGAAATTCAAGAAATTCTTTCACCTTGATATTTTACAAGATTATATTTGTGAAAACTTAAAACCTTAAGCCTAAGATGTCTTGATTCTGAAGAAATGTTTAAACTTTCTTTAAAGACAACTAGCTATAGCGAGCATGAAGAAGAGTAACGCATGATCTGCAAGAGCTTTAAGCTTTAATCAATCTAATTTTGATTCCTATACGCTTTTTGATTCGTTTAAAGCTTTCAAAAGAACACCATCGCGGGAATCGAAATTTTTGATTTTTCATTGATTTTATTTTTATTGGCTTAATTAAAAAATCTTTCATGTGCTTTCAAAGCTTAGTTTTTCGTAAAGTCTTTAATTTTTGAAAATACGGAGTGTCGCTTACATGTTTAAGGGGTTATGCATTTCTTTGAAAACAAACTTGATTAATTGATTCTTGAGAATTCTAAAGCATGTCAATATTGATTTCCATTTTAATATTAATTATCAATACTTAAAAGCTAAGCGGAACTTCAAAGAGCAAAGCTTGACGAAATGAATTACGTTTGTTGCCGACTCTTCAAATGCATTCACTTGTTTTCTCCCCATTTTCTCACACTCTGCGCCAGCCCATTCTCATTTTCTCTGATTAAAAACTATGATCTGTTATGCTGACAAATGCCTTTGACATTATTTCAACTAGCTTGAACTCGGCTTGTAATTGCTTCTAAATATAGCAAACGCAGCTAATTGTTAACTTGCAAACTGCCGCCCGGGTAAACCCTGCCCCGCACTCGCCCCTGCCCTTGCTGCGCTTTTCATTATAGTATTGCAGTTTGTCTCTTGAGTGGAAGTGGCAGCTGCCCGGCTGTTGGCTGGGGGCGTGTCACATTAGTTGACCTCTGTGGCCAACGTTGGGGAACGTCTAATTAGCATAGCTCGGCGATTACAATGGGCAACAACTAAATAAATAGCTGCATAATGAAGTGACCACCAGACATGACCACTGACATTGCAGCCCTGCCCTATCCCGCCCCGCCCCGCCCCTCATTTGGCGACCCACCCACCACAACTCCCACTTACTACTCATTTGTTACGGCTGCAACGAGCTACTCGACAAATGCTGACACATTTGTTAGAACGTTGTTAAAACTGCCGGAGAACAGCAGCAGCCGCAGCCATTTAGACGAGTCCCTAAACAACAACAACAACACGGGCTAATGTATACACATTTAGATATGTTGTATATGTAATCAAATGTATATGTACACTTAGAGAAAAGCTCTATTCTAAATACTAGTATGAACGGGCTGGAATTCAGACTCGTGTTGCCTTAAATTGCTGTTAAGTTATAAGAAAAAATGTCCTGATTTCGAAAGAAAGAATAGAAAATAGAAAATATATACATAAATACTTAAAACAAGAATTCAAACATATCTAGCTTCAAAAAGTTCTTGAACGAAAGTTCGTGTTCAGCTTTAATATTAATTTTCTTGTTTTTTTTCTACGAGTCAAAAAATTTCTTAACTTGAAAAATGTCTACCTTGTTGTGTACGACATTTGTACTTAATTCGATTAAAGAATGCCTTATTTTCTGTTTATCTCCAAGTGTATAACTTATTGTAAAGCCAACATAAATAAACCGAAGCTGACGTTGTTGACCTGCTGACTGCGAACACAAGTAATTAGAACAGAAATTTATGTGTGGCCAACAAAGTTTTCGTTGTTGTTGTTGTTGTTGCAACAAGTGGCAGTTAAACGTTGCATTAGCCGGCACACTACGCCCATTGCGCTATTAGAGCTAATCAAAAGCCAAATAAAAGCCAAAACCTAAAATATTGCCATGACAATCGCAGCCAGCAGCAGCAACGAGAACAACGCATCTGAGGTCAACCATCAAATGTGTAATTAATTCAAATGCAAAACCACAAGAACATCGCACATGGTAATTAGCCAGTTAGCCAGGTTTAAAGCTGCCCCCCCGATGTGCCACTGCTGGTGCGTGGGAGGGTGCCTCTCTCCTTCTCTCCCTTCCTCTCTGCCCGTCTGCCTGCTGTGGCTCAGTCTGCGCGCTAATTGCATTTGCATGCATTTTGGACCTGAGCCGGAGAGCGGAACGACGAGACATTGATTAACCATTCAGGGACTGTGACCTGAGTTAAAACTCAATTCGATTCGGGAAAATGAACAGGGGAGAAGAGTTACCGAAGCCTATATGTCAGATGTGGTAAATGATTCATTACTTGGCCTGTTCATAAAACACACTTTACAGCCACTTGTTCCTCTGTGAGCTATATGATATGATTTGATTCAAAGTTGTGCAGATTTGGCATATATATTTAGAGTATGCCAAAGTAATGGGTAATTGTTGCTTTATATTAATCCTATCCCAAATAACAAACACATTTCTCTTAAACAAACAACCCGCATGGTTTGTCTTTATAATCTCTAAGGCACTTCGTCGCATTGTAGAGTTTTTTTGTATAGTTTGCAACACTGGTTTTAGGAACTTTTAAATACTTGTTTGACTTGCATTGTGGTCACGTCACCCGTTTGTTAGCAGCCCAAGTTTTAATGTGTCTCTTTTTTATGACTGCGCTCGTTTTATAAACCAATTAATATCTTTATAAAAAAGTTGTAGTTGTAGAACTTTAAATGGGTTTATGCATAGCTAAAACGCCGACACGCAATCTTCAACGGCTAGCTCCCACGTGTCGTATGCGCAATGCCATATAAATAACAACAACAATGCCAACAACTACAACAACGGGCAACTGTCTGACCTGTCGCATAAATGTCGCTAATTAGCCGCCGTTACGTGCATAACTCTTTTTGAGAACTGGACCACGCCCACACTGGCTGTCGCCCCCCTCGGTTCTCGCCTACACCGCACACGCCCTCACACAGATTGAGCTAATTGAAGCATATGAGTGTTTATATGAGTGTTGTATAAGTGTATGTGAATAAATACATGAATTTATTCAATGGGCGCATTTTAAAATGATGCGACTGCGGTTTAATTAAAACACAAACGCCCAACCACCTGCCACGCCCACATGCAATGCCCGACAGCTAATTTGCATTTATAAGCCGCATTATATTTTATATTGGTTGTTGTTTTTGTTGTTGTTATTTGTTATGTTTAGATTGTTGAACACAATGTTTAATTAGAAATATTTTGCAATAAGCGCCAACCGCAAAGTAAACGCAACGATTTGTAATTCGAATGTTTATTAATTGGCATTTAAGGGTGTTTCGCTCGGCTACGGGGCTGCGGGGGGTCATAGGTCAATTGGCCTATATAGATTCGACTGCCTATAGCCAAAAAAGAAAAAAAAATACTCAAGGCTGCAACCGAAACCCAAAAAGATGCTGACAAAGGCAAACCGCAGAGGTGCCACAAGTAATTACAGCAAACAGGGGCTTGGCAAAGGCGGTGAAAGAGGAGGGGGGACGAGGGTTGGCAATGTCCAGCCAATGTCCGATATGTGAGCTATGATTTTCCACTTGCGGTCAACCTCCACCTAAGGTTAAGGGACGTGCAGCGTAATGCGTTTTTAAGCAAGCCTCGGGAAGCTGATCAAAAGCAAAAGTCCTCGCCCACAGGCAGGATGTCTAGCATTTGCGGTTTCTGTGTGCTGCGGGCCAAAAGCAACACACACACACACACAGCCTGCGGCACCTCCTGTTCGATTTATCCAGGAGCATCCTTTCGTAGCTGGCCTCTGCTGTTGTGTTTGCTTAGTCAACAGAATTTTCAGCATTTGCCTGGCAAATTAAATCAAAAACAATTTAATTGTTAGTTTCAACAGGAAATGTTTTTCGATTTTCCAATTTACCCATTTTGCCATTTTCCCTTATTTTGCTTCGTTTAACAGTTGCCATTTTCTGATTTACGTTCGACAATAAGAATTCACTTAGGCCTGCTCCAATTGACACACACAAATTAGTCAGCTGCACGAGACTTTACCTACATCAACTCTGGCAACACAGTCTGCCCTTCTTTACACAGTCTGGCAACGCGCCTTTCACCAACTCCTTGTCTAATCGCCTGCAATAAGTCAAATTGCCCAAATTGCGGGCAATAAATTGCAGGCGTCCGTGGCAAATCTTAAGCAGTCTCTGCTAATAACCACAAAATGACAAAACGTCGCGAAAAATTGAAACTTTAAAGGGTACTTAGTGCGGGTATATGCGGCTCAGTGGGTGTGTTTGTCGAATGTTTTAAATGGAGTACGTTTATATTTCAGTTTTATACCTGTAGAATTTAGTTTTTCATTTTCATCTGATTTAGAGTTCGGCTCAATGCCGAATGCAATGCACATTTATTTGTCAATGCACATTTTATGGTCTTCGCCTGAGCGCATTTATTTTCGCAACAATTATGTTTTACAAGTTTTAGACGGATGTTAAAAAGTTTTTGCTGATATATAAGGTGCATATGCAAGTTCGTAATAGAAAAGTGTGGTTAGGATATATATTGAAGAAAAGTGAAGAAATTTACATTCAGATAGTAGGACAAACAGAAGATAAGAATCGACTATCGATAAGAATAGATATATCATTATAACATATTAAATTGGCTGGGCTATGATAGACTACAATCGCCTGGGCTAACATATTTTATTTCACTCTCTGTCCATCTCTCTCTCTCTCTCTCTCCGTCTCGTTCTGCATGAGTGGCATACAAATTTGTGATTTTCCTTTTCTGCGGCATTCGTAAACGTCGCACGCGCTGCTTGGCTCTAACAGCATAGACCTTATTATTATATTTCCTTTCACAAATTAAGCTTGATTTGCATCGCTTAGAGTTCAGCTAGGTGCTCAGAAGTACATCTTCAATCAGAGTAAATCTACAATTGCCAAGAGGCCAATTCCTGGTCGACAGACTGCTTCAAACCACGTTTATTTCGATTTAGCCTCGGGTGTAAGAAAAAAATCACATTAACTGGGTTCAGAGTTTAGGGTGTTTTTACGTGCTTGTCCGCTGGCATTAGAATTTACCCAGTGCGCATTTGCTCCAGGCTTAAGCTGTGAATCGCTAATATATTGTCCTGCCCTCGCGCATGCCGCTGATGAGCCTAATCGGATCTCACCTGGGCGCACCTTAACCCACCTTCAAGCGCTGCAAAGCGGGCAAGCAACAGACAGCTGCTGGCGAGGATTGGGCCAGTCGTAGAGGAGGAGGGTTGCCTGCATGACTTTAGATTTGATTCTAAGCCGACAACCCTGCCACTGAATGTTGTTGTTGTTGCTGTTACTGTCAAATGTTTTCTGTGTTTTTTTTTTTGGCAAGGATTTGAAGGTGCTTAAAGTCGCGCGGAGCTTAGCAAAAATTTTACAGTCAGACACATGGGAAAATATTGACAATGCGTTCGTGTCAGCTCCCGGAGGACATGTTTTGTGTCCTGGCGCCTATCATTTTCATAGTTTAATGTCAGGCAATTAACTTTTGTCTGGCCTGCCTCACAAGAGCCCAAAAGCATTTACATTGGGATAAGAGGGAAGTGCAGAAACCAGCAGTAGAGGAAGGGGAGGGGGAGCCCCTAGGAGAAATGTCGAACGCTCTGTTGACCCGCCGAGCACCCCACCGCTGCCAGTCAGCGATGAGATCATGCATAAAAAGGCAGCCCGGGCACGTTCCGGATAGAGATGGAAATGGAACTGAAGCTGAAGCTGAAGCTGTAGAGCGGGAGATGGAAATGTAAATGTAAATGTTGCCCGCTTCGGTTGGTTGAAACGACCTTGCGCCATGTTTGAACCTTAACACCAGGCTGAGCAGCGCGGCATGAGCGAGAGAGGCTGGGAGGTGGGGGTTAGAAGACAGGCCAACTAGGCAAATAGGCACAGCATGTTGTGGAAAATCAACGAAGCAAATGCCAATACACATGTGCCAATAGACAGGGTGACAGCGAGTTAGGGGCGAGGTGATGGAGGCCGTGAGTGGCTGGCGATGTCCTTTGGCATTAGGGATTCCAGGGCTTAACATGGCGTAAACACAAAAGCCTCTAAAGGCATCAACTGCGGCATATAAAGTGGCATTACATAGAGTACAAAAATAAAAGAAACAAAAAAGAAGCAGCAGCAGCAGAATAGAAGCACCAACTGGCAAATGGCAGCAGGAAGTGACTGCCAGGACATAGCCGCAAAAACAAAGCGCTGCATCAGGAAGACAAAAAGAACAAACAGCAAAAATTGTCGAGTGTCCTCGTCGTCTGCCACGCATTAAATTGAAGATGATGATGATAATGCGACCAGATAAGAGCCAGCGACCAGATGGAGCAGCAGCAGCCGCAACTCCGTCGGAGTAGCCGGGTTCATAGGTAACAGGCAACTTAACGCCAATAATACGGCAAAATAGTCGGCAACAAGCCATGAAATGAGTCCGGCTGAGTGTGAGTGTGTATGTGCGGGTGTGTGTGGGTGTGTGTGGCAACTGAACAAGCCAACAAACTTACCCACACTCAGCAGCTGGCCTCAGTCATTTGTGGCTTGGCAAAAATGAAACAATGAACGGAATACCCCTAACCCCAATGTCAATGCCCATCTAAGCATGACTGTCATCTCACTCAATGTGTTTGTGTGTGTGTGTGTGTTTCTTTGCTATTTACTTGACATTAAGCAAACCTCAAATAAAAAGGATAACGAGACACGCGAGGAACTAATAATGGACACTGGTACAAAATGGGAAAATGTTAGGAAAAAATCAACAACTTTTAAAGGGTATTCAGTGGGGAATGCTAAATGTGAAAATTGAGCATTAGTTTTATTTATTTTGTATTTTGCCATTTAAGTTGCGTAACTCTTGAGAAAGCCATAAAATCTATTAATTTTCATTTATGAAATTAATATAATGATTGATATTCGTTAAATTGCGAAAATAAAATACAATTTCCATCTGGCAACACTATTTTAACAGACACATAGCCAATAATCGATAAATCGATAAACTATATACTCGTGCCACCCCTAGACTCATCTTTTTGGTGAAGTCATTTCAAGCCAGCACGTGCCTAAGTATTAGTGAACGTTTTTGTAATATCATTGTGAACAAAAAAAAAAATTAAAATTTGTCTACTTGTGCCTTGTGCCAAAATGTAGTGCAATCAATTTAAAAAATAAACATTTAGCTTACTATTTTGCCCAAATTTAATTGTGTGTATGAGACTCATCCATTTTAACGTTTGAGAATACCTTTACCTTTACCTGATGCTAATCTCCAGAGAAAAATATAAGTGAAACAAGAACAAATTATATACTTCGATGTACTGGAAACCCTTGCACAAATTTTGAATATTAGCAATGATTTTTTCAGTAATTCCACATTTTATACGTCATGTTTTTGGTGTATATTTTTTCGTTGTCCGAAGCAGTGCTTTCTATTGTGACACGAACATTAAGAAGTGTCACGTGGCATGCATGCAACTCACAATGGATATAATGGATGGTGCTGCCAACAAAAAGATACATGACAGGGGAGACGCTTAAGGATACCCTGTGGGCGGATTTGAAAAAGTGCACATAAACTTTGTTTATAATGCGTACTTCTTCAGATTCAGATTCTTCATTATATTTAGTATTTAGACCTAAATATGTCATGTAGTTGGTGCTAAGTAAAACAAAATCCAAAATCATCCCAAATTTGTTCTCCCATTTGAGCACGCAATATAAAGAACGTATTACTAAGAACTGAAGAAACTTCCATATGAGTTATCTTTATCATGCGCACTTCTTCAGATTCGCTAACATGATATTTTAGTTGTTCCAGGAACTAATATGTTTATATTACTGGAAGATACCCTGTACTCTGTCTCGTAGTATACAAAAAATGGCATATGAATGCAAATGTAATTTATCCAAAATATATGAAAAAAGATAAGGATTGAACAAGGCATTCCTAGATATAGAAATTGAAAGTTTCTTATAGATTTCACAGATTTTGTTTATTACACAAACATTTAACAGGCATAGAGAAATAATTTCACAATCAATAATATCTGATCTATTTACGAAGTTATATGTGCAGGGTATCAGGAAACGTATACTACTACCCAAATAGCAGACAGACACACAAAATGAGCGTCAACCAACAATGACAACAACTTGGACTGTAAGAGCATAGAAAGTACTTTGTGAGTTGGCAAGGGGGGTGGGGATTTCGGGGCTTGTGGTTGGATTGGAGGCTTGGGGCTGGGAATTTGTTGTAGGGTTTGTTGCCCAGTGGCACGACAATTGCACACAATTTTCATTTATTGTTTGGCCACATTATGTGAGCTGAAACCGAGCAGCGCCAGCAGACGCTCCCCAAGTTAAAATCCCGGGACTGAAACAAAAGGATGCTTTTTCAAGACCTCCGTCTCACAGTCCCGCCCCCGCGGCCCCTTACGCATAATCGTGCATTGGTCCCGAGGCCTGTAGCATATTAGTGGGGCGTGTTGGTATGGCTGCGGCATTCACAGGCTGTCACATTCTAAAGGTTTAACTTTGGCATCCGCATGTAAAATCCGAATTGAAAGAAAATGTAGCAAAACGAACCCAAAACACGCCCCCAGGCTTAAGCATTTTGGCAGGCGTCTTGCGTGCTGAGGTCAGCTTGGGTCGAATTGCGGCTCGCATGTTGCCCAGGACATTCGTCATTAGCCATTCATCCAGTCAGCAGTGGGCAGTCGTCAGTGGGCAGGGGGCGTGCCCAAATGGATATGTCGATAACAGTTACGCAGCATTCAGCCACACGCCGCACACTGAACCGAGCTCTCACCTCTCTCTCGCCTATTGTGTTAGGCAAATTAATTGAAATACAATAATTATATACATTAGCGAATTTCTGAAATACAGCCTTGAGGGCGGCTTTAATTTCGATATTAACTGGTCGGGTTCGGTTAATGGAAAGGGGCGGTGAGCAGGTGCAAGAACAGGACTTTGCTTGATTGACGCCGCAAGGAATCAAATTGCAAAGGGTCAAGGCTATTTTAGGAGCGCACAGCAAATTAAATGAAATAGATTGGGGTGGAGGTAATATATAGAGAATGTGAGAGAATAAGCTAATAAAAGTTGCGGAAGTTATCATATAACAAGAATACAGCACCTAATTGTTCTAGAGGAATGTGGGAGAGGTTGCGAAAGGAAGAGAAAACTTTAAGCGAAAGGAGGGGCAGCTAATAATTGGACTCATACTGAAATAAAAGCATTTATTAGATTAAAGATGAAAAAAATTAACAAATAGCAAAGATTTCAAGATATGCGACAAATATGCTTAAATATTTGAGAAAGAGAATGGAAATCGCAGTTCTCTGAATAAGCTCGACAAATATTTAAGAAAATAAAACAAGTCTAAAATTGAAATTCAATCATTTAAAAAGTTGCAATCACAAACCATTGCATGATAAAAAGTAAAGCTGTGCTATAAGTCAATATTAGTGCAATTTAATGTATTCAAGGAGATTATTGCAAGAATAGAAAGTAACCAGCTAATGAAGCAGCTATAAGGAAAGAAATTCTCTATAAAAACTAAGAAGTTGATAAAGCAAGAAATGCTAAAGCTAATATTGATCTTAAATGAGTAAAGTGTAATGCAATTTTTAAGTAATTTGGAGACATGCACTATAACAAACCAGATGCAAATTCATAGCCCGAATAAAAAGTGGAAGGCTTGGGTTTTTGATATAAAATTTCGGAATATTCCATTTTTATTTCTCTTTATAAAATGTATCCCAATAGAATGATTCTTGTGTACTTTAGCTTAAACTATAATAATCCATTTAAAATGATTAAGTTCTCATTTCTCGAGTGTTTACGGTATTCTTTAATAATTAATATAGATATAGCTAACCCCAAGGTATCTAAATTGTAAGATGTGACAGAGGTAGACGAGAACCGAGTGTACACTTCTATTTGATGTGTCAGTGTCACACACACACACACACATATACGCAAAAATACACCCACACACACGCACAGGCATAAATATATGCAGCCAACCCGTGACAAACTTTGCATTGTTAGTCACGGCCAACATTTTAGCTCTATTGTTATTGACAGAGATGATGAGGATTGAGCTTGATCATGATGTTGCCATTGTTGTTGTTGTTGTTGTTGTTGCTGATGATGATGTCAATAGGGTAAACAGCAGCACGCGTTGCCTTGGCTCAACAACAATGCTGCTGCATGCGGCACTCGCAATAACTCGGCATTGCTTCAATTGACTAAGTAAACCTGGCTGCTGCCACGCCCACTCGCCAAACACACACGTCCATATCCATATCCGAGCAGTGCTGTCGTCGCATCACATATCAGCTGCTAATTAAAGTAAATTTTGTAAATCAATAAAAGCGCTACAAATTGCACAAATATATCGGAGTCGGCCACAGCACATAGGCCCCCTTTCATATACAGCCCCCCCTTACATTCTGGGCAGCCAAGAACCCGCGCCACCGCATAAACATGTCAATAATATTCAAAATTGAAATGTCAAAATGCTAATTTTGCGCATTTGTTTGATTTTAGCGAGCGCCTGCGAGGGAGTGCGCGGAGTCGGATGGTGTGTTTAGGGGGGAGAAGGTTTCACTGTGTTTATATGCCCCAATGTGGAGCGCAATGCAATTTGCGCAATCTGCACAAATTTGCACAGGCCGCACAAAAATTCTTTATTTACAGAAATTTGCTGCCACATTTGACTCGACAGACACACACATGCCACAAATACCTACATACATACACAGACATTTAGCACGCGCGTTGCAACGGCATGTTTCGGAGCCTGTAGCGCTTTTTGAATTTCAATAGTTTTTCTCTTCTTTCATATTCACTCGCCAATTTGTGTGGACCCTGCGCCTAATGAAACGCAACGCGTCGACGAGCTGCTGCTGCTGCGGTGCGTGCAACAAATCAGCTGGCGCATTCGTGCAACTTGAGAGGCGCCCAAAAAGTGACCGCAAATGCGCGTGACCCTCGCCTGAGCTGCCCTGCGTGCCCCCACCCTTCCACCCTGCCAGTCAGCAGCTCTTTACTATATCCATGATGTTGCAAATTGGACGAAATGTTGAGCTGGCGCTCGAATTTCGTGAACATTGTTCGCCTTAGATTTTATTGGATATTTCAATATGCGTACCATACAAAAATTCAAATGAAAAATATTCAAAAAATAAGAAATTCAACAGCAAAAGTTGTGCAAGGCTTTAAGACAAAAAGGTTTTGTTCTAATTTAATTTTTTTTTGTTAATGAGTTCCACAGAAATGTGGAACAATGCAAAACTTTGTTTCTAGCATTCAGTTCCAAGAAATCCTGAAAATTGCAATACATACAAAAAAAAACGCAAAATTTTCTATATAGAAAAATTTGTTATAAGGTTTCAGCTTGATGCTTTTATAAATTTGAGTTCTCTTTTCAGTTGTTAAATTCCGTTTAAATGATTTGCAAACATTTTGTAAGCTAACAATCGTCAACAATCCTGTTTGCCATAAATCGTCGGCAAATCAAATTGAAAACTTTCTGCTGCATAACTTTGATAACCTTTACAAATCTCATTTTGCTAAATCCTTGTTAGCATATATTTAATATTCAATCAAAGGCGCCTAGGATAATCCATTGATGGTGTCGTCACACACGATCCATGTTTGCCCAGCCAGAATATTTCAAATAAACTTCTAATAAGTTCATTCAACAAAGCGAAGTACGCACAAAAGTGTTAAAATGTGTAAACAGTTGATAAATGTGGAAAAACTCGGAACAAATTCGTTTCTTTATTGAGTCTGCAGCAAGTGCGATTACGTGTATTTTTTGTTGTTTATATTTATTCAAGTTGAGTTGTTGTTGTGTTGTTCAATTTAACGCTTGTTATTGTTTGTTTTCAATGAATTTTCTGTTGGGCTTTTTTTTCAACAGCAAACTTTATGCCAGCAATTGAATGCGCTTTTCTTTGATTTCACTTTTCTATCCCAGTCTATATACATATATAAATATATATGTATGTATCTGTATATGTATATGCAACTGACATTTAACTAAAGCTCTTGCCCAGCCCCCGCCTCAGTTCATGTTGAAATATGAAATGCATTTTGTAAATTTCATGCAAAACATTTTCCATTAAATATTTATAATATTTTGGTTTTTACCTATTTTTTTTTTGCACTTCCAATTCTGTTAATTGCATAGTTATAATTGCATTCGAACTTGTTGGCCCTCGCAATTGCCGGCTAATTAAAACTTGTGTGCATATAAAACTTATTTTCAACTATTTATTTGCACAAATATCAAAAATGTTTGCACCAAGCCAAACTCTGCCCGCAGGTTACGCTTTTCAGCGCAGCATAAAATATAGAATGGGAAAAAAATAGGAAAAATAATATGAAATATAGTAAAATATATATTTGCACATTCCTGGGCATTGTTGTTGTTGGCCAGCGGGCGGCAACTGGAAAAATATTTACTGCATATCAGCGTCTACATATAAATTTATTATGCCTGTAAAGGGAGCTGCATAAACAGCAGCGCGCGGGGGCTTGGGTTGGGGAGAGGGTAAAAAAAAACATTCCTCTTGCTGCGTTTTTGGCGTTATAAAGTTTTACAGCACACATGTTGCACGGACTATATGAACTCAAGCTCCCAACAACCAAGCATGCCATAGCATGCCCTCTTTCAGCTGCTTGCTGCACAGATACAACAGCAAAACCAATAGAAAAGCGCATAAAATGTTATTTATTTTAACGCAGTGCTTAACGAACTTTCTGTACTCTTTCAGAGAAGCAATATTAAATAAATATTTGATTGAGTTGAAAGTAGATGGGAATTTAAAGTTAACATTCTGTGAGTCAGGAAACAAATGACGCTAGTTTAATCATAGTTCACATATGTTCCTTGATGGAGCTGCTTTTGATAGTTTCGCCAAAGTCTGGTAACGTTTTTAAGGAGTGCGATAAATAGATACTTAGGGGAACGTGCACTGGCACATAAGTTAACACTTATCGATATTTAGGTAATCCAGCATTCAGAGAACGAAAGTGAAAATCGATCTATATTTAGTTTGGCACGAAATACTCAATATTATATTATTTGTCTTTTTCCCAATCGTTAAACTTCCCTTTTACATTCGTGAGCTTGCTCACTGATCTGCACTTATAGCATTACTTATTGTACCCATATGCTTGCCTCTGCTCAACCAGTATTGCATTATGTCCAACCACATTAGATAGCTATGAT
Organism: Drosophila borealis; assembly: GCA_035045885.1. Taxonomy (NCBI): domain Eukaryota; kingdom Metazoa; phylum Arthropoda; class Insecta; order Diptera; family Drosophilidae; genus Drosophila; species Drosophila borealis. The sequence continues at coordinate 41,155 of JAWNOR010000333.1, read as the reverse complement.
GTCTATTCCTTCCGCTAGTGTATGCCAATTGACAGCAGCAGCAGCCGGCAGTTGTTCGCGTTGGTATTCGCATTTCGCATTCGCTTACATTGCACATAAGTACTGGCTATATAACGACTATAGAGCCACTATAGTCCTCAACTCATGCGAGTGCTGCTCAGAAGAGAGCAAATAAAAAGGCGGCAAATGTGGCAGAACGAACCTGGCGAACGGCAGCGGGGCGAACAACTTGCAACAGGGCAGCGCAAAACTATTGACGAGGATGCGGCAGCAGCAGCAGCAGCTGTAGAGTTTTCTCTCTTGGAAAAGCCAAAAAGAATATTGTGAATGCGAATGCGAGTGCAGTGAAAACTACGGCAAAAGTGCAGAACAAATGGAACAAGTTGCAAAAGCTAAAATGCCAACCAAACAGCAGCAGCAACAACAACAGCAACAATTCGGCCCTGGCAGCAATATGAACAACAATCTTGAATATTGCACGTTACATATGTAGATACATTTCCTGCAGCTGCAGCGGGGGTGGAGGTGTGTGTGTGTGTGTGCCACGTGGCTGGCAGTTAATTTAAAAAAAATTTTATTTACATTTCGCCTGCTGGCGAGCGGCTTTTGCTTGTTGTTGTTGCTGCTGCTGCTGCCGTTTGCATTGCTTACATTTGCAGCAGCTTCTACTTGACTTGCAGCAACAAATAGCAACAGCAGCAGCTACAACTACAACTATAGCAACAACAACAACAACAATAACATTGGGCGAGCGAGTGACTATAAAGCAGCAGCTGACGCCGCTTGGGGCTACGACCGGGGGGGGGGGTGTATTGGGTGGGGTTAGACCATCGCGGCTTTGACTTGAGTGCTGCCGGGGGCGTCCGCTGCTGCTGCTGCTGCTGTTGTTGCTGCTGCTGTTGCTGCCATAACAAAAACAGCAGCCAACGGGCCAACCTGCAATGTGTTTTTATTGTTGCCCTCTGGCAGCCACACATGACGCTTGATGCTGATGCTGATGCTGATGCTGATGACTACAAGTTCATGATGTTGATCATCTTTAACATCATCATGTTGTTCGGAATGGTTGCAAGTGCCTAGAGTTATGCAGCAGCAACAACTCGTTTGTCCTATCGTCTAACCAAAAATGGTAACCGTAACTAGAAATGGAAATATTTGATAAACTTTGTATTTTTCAAATACACTTGAAAAAATAAAAGTTGAAAAAGCGCAGCAGGGCACAAATTCAATTAGAAAAGTTGCAAAATTAGATAGTTTGCTGGAATGAAGTAATTTAAAAAGTTTTTATGCCCAAAATTATGAGAGCTGCTTGCAAATTCATTAGCCCCAACGTTGCGAATGTTGCCAGGTAAAAGAAAATGCTGCTAATTATGTATCTTAAATAACTTACTTAGACTTTTATGATACATGAATAAGTAAATAGCAAGGCACAAATGCTGTACTTTGGGTGCAAATTAAGTGAAATTTTGATAGTAAAAATGTATAGAATAAACCTTTGTATAAAACATTATTGTGTACAAATTATAAACAAATTAAACACGTAAATAGAAAATTCATCTAAAAAAATATTCCACGAATATTCTTTGCATATTGCGCATATTTGAAGTGAACTTTGTACGCTTTAATAGTTTCTTAAATACTTGTGTTGAGCGAAGATGTTTAATGATTTCTCAGCAGTTTGAACTATTTCTTCTATTTGATAGCTGTATACATTTGAGCTCTTGAGAAATCTTTGATAAACAGCTTGTCAAGGTGTTGGCTCTGGCCGCCCCCTGCCACCCGCTCGAGAGTGTTCGTCAGCAACTCACCTGAGGTTCAGGTCTGGTTAGGTTAAATTCAAGTATCTCTGCACTGACAGCCCCGACTCTGACTCTGCCACACAAACTAACCAATCAGCTGTCTGGTGTCGGCTTGTGTACAAAACTTTAAGCAACTAAAATTAGACAGCTGCTGCTTAAATGTAACAAGGTGATGGGGTAGAAATCTTTTCAAATTGACTAAATATTTACAAAGGCAATGAAATCTGCATAAAGTGCTTTGGTTGTTTCAGTTGCTCTCCGAGCTGGTTAGAGCTGCAATGGAGCAAATTAATTTAACATCAAATTAAATGAAATGTACTGCTGCAAGGCAGCAGCTCGGGCAGACGGCAAACGGCAGCTGGCTGCCTGCTGCACTGGAGGGAACAAGTTTAGCTCAAGAAGACCAAGGACAACGCAAGTTCGTGCGCTAAAAGCAAAGTTTTGTTGTTGTTGTTGTTGTTGTTATGTTGTCTTCTTTCTTTGGATGTCGCCTCCGTCGCCCTTCCACTGAATTTAATTATTTGGGTCAAAGGACGCTGTCGCGCCAGTTGCCAAGACAATGCCACTTACTGTTTGGCCAGACCACGCCTACGCAGCATAGATAGGCGCAGACGCACCCCCCAAAAAATAAAAAAAAACTAAAAAGCGAATTGAGTTTATTATAGACATAGACCAAGGGACTGGGCGGAAGTTGGGGGCCTCTTAGTGGCCTCTCTTATCAAACTCTCTGGGGGCACGTGGAAAACTTTTGTTTTATTTGCTTTATTTCTGTGCAAGTAATTCCGTATTGCGCCTAATTCTGTGCTACAACTTGCTGTCTCGCTCGCACAGTCTATGCCACGCTCGCTCTGCCACTCTTTTCACTCCATGCCAAAGTTAAACAAATCATCAAAAAATTGCGGCTGCTGCTGCTGCTGCAATTGCTCAACTGTTTCAACCGTTTCAGCCGTTTCTACCATCTGTGTGTGGCTGCCCATTTTGAATGCCCGCCGCCCCCTTACACCCCCTGATCATCAGCCCTGGCACAGCCACACGTCTCGTTTCGCTGGAAAATTACGCCATTCAAAAAATTTGCTTTACGTGTTGCCCGAGTTTTCGCTTTTTATTTTTCTAGCTCAGGCTCTGAAAATTCGCTTGGCCCATTTTTGGCCTAGACTTTGCGTTTGAAGCATGCTGAATATGTTATGAGCTTTGCGACTCGAAGCAAAGATTGCTTTCAGATTGAATTCGATTATAATTTTTAGCTGTTGGCGAAATTATAAAATATTTACATTGAATTACTTGATTGTAATTCTCAACTATAATAAGGTCGCGGTGAATCTGTTCATAGGAACTATTACTGCAACAAAATAAAATAAATGAAAAGATTTATCTCTTACAAATTGTGACACGCCACTTTTATAGGCTTTTAGAAAATGTATAAACTCTCGTTGTAAACAAACAATTATAAAAATTAAGCTCTCTAAAAACGAATTGCACATATGATTAGGGAGTGCATCAACCGATTCGCCTTGGCTTTGGCTGCTTTTTGTTGTTTCTGGTGTGCAGCTAAATAAATAAAAGCAAGTTTCGCCCGACAGGATGGTTGTTGTTGCTTCTCTCTCGTTCATGCCATGTCTTCAGGATCCGATTCAGTTTTGACAAAAAAATAAGCAGCCACAGCAAAAACAACTACCACAAAGATAGCAACAATAACAATGTAAATAAATTCGTTGCGAACATCCATATTGTCAGGAATCAACCACCATCTGGCAACTGCTCTATGGCATCCAGTAGTTCCTCAGCTCTCCAGTGTGCCCAGCTCCATGTGTGCGCATAGGTCAAAAAAAAAGAAACCAAATGAGTGGAAAAAAAAAGAAAAAAACTTTGTCAATAATTTGGCCGCCTATTTAAAGCAGCCTCTGCCCAAATGGGCAAAGTTGATGGGCCAACAAAATTTGTCTATTTTGTTTTTTTTTTTGTTCTCCTATTTTTTTTTTTTTTTTGTTTACCATTAAAATTCCAGCCAGACAATTTACAAAAATTTGTGTTGTTTAAATAGCGCGGCAGCAACAACTTTTTCTGTGAGTCTTGTGTGTGTGTGCGTGTGTGTGTGGCTGCCTTTTTAAATTAATTTGGGGCAGCTTTGATTGCACTGACTGCGGCCGCTGCTGCTGCTGCTTCCTCCTTTTTTCTCGTTTTCCCAGGTCGTTACTGAAATTTGTAAAATGTTTATGCTTTTAACATGACCAAAAAAGCGGAGCATATAAAATAAGTTTGTAGAAAAGTTTTCCTTATATTTTTTTCCTTTTGTTCATTGATTTGCCACAAATTGTGGCATAAAAATAAACTCGCAGCGCAATTTGTGCCTCGTATTTGTTCATTTGTAGCTCACAGATACAGTACAATTTGTTTACATTTGAGTTGTTCATATGCTTGTGTTTTTTTTATTTTTTTTTAGTTTTATTTCGGACCTGGTCCTGTCGAAATGACCTGAAACGACAACCAAATTTATGCCCATATGCAGCCAAACATTTCATAAATCATTGCTAGCCAAATATTTGCTGTGGCCGGCACAAATTTTTGATTTCATTTTATGGCCCTGCCCCATTGTCGCCTCCATCTACGTATCGTATCTATATCTATATCTCTCCCTGTATCTGTGGCTAATAAAAATTGTAGTACAATAAGCATTTTGGGCGTTTATCAGAATTGGCTTCCCTGCTGTTTATTTTTTTGTTTTTTTTTTTCTAAAAGCTTTGCAACATTTCATTTACATATGTGTGCAGAGTCGATTTAATTGAACTGCTTTCATTTTTATCTCTTATTTTAGTTTTTTTTTTTAATTTGATGCTGTAAAGCACACACAAAAAAGGCACTTTAAAATTGCTTGGATACTCGCACAGATAAAAATCTCTTTAGCTCTCTTAGTTTTGGCACAATGTTTATTTTTCTAGACATTTGCTTTGTAGTTTATCTTCCGTTGAGGATTGCCAATTGAATACATTTTATCTGCCACAAATCTTTAAGCAGCATCTGCCCGTTTTTAAGGAATTTTGCATCTGTTATATTTGGCAAAGAGATATTGCCTCAAAAGCCAGAAAAGCTGCTCAAAATTAATAAAGTGGCCTATTCGTCTTTATTATCGATAAAGGCAAGTCCATTTAAATTGAGAAAAGCAAATAAAAGCACAGCTTTAAGAGCATCAAAATCATGGCACTTTAGCAGAAAATTGCCATAGATATAACTTTGAGCTAAACTAGAAGATAATCTTTTAAATTAAGGAATCCTACTGGGGAGATATTTGCTTAAGGCAGAGTGAGCTGCATAGCTTTAAAAACTACAGCAACTATTTTAAGCTCTTAACCTTACCATGAATATCCTCATGATTTGGCTTAGAAATAACGCTTGCGTAGCTCAGATCTAAATCTAGACTTTTAAAAGAGCTTAACGATGAACTTTAAAAAAGTACCCAGCTGCTTGAAACTCAGAACCCATCTTATAAACTGCTACAGATAACTAAACAAAAATGAGGCTATCAGCTTCAATCTAGATCAAATAGAACTAGTTCTAAAAGCTCGACACTCAAATTGATAGCTTTGTCAAATCTTAATCAAAAGTTCCTTAGATTCATGTAAGTACTTGTAGCAAATGAAAGCCGAACGTAAAGCTTCCGGTTGCTTTTGACTTATAATTCGCAAGTAGTTTTAGCAAAACAATAACTGTTAGTGTTGTCAAGAGCTTTCCACACACTTCCCTTTGACTTCTGCTTATTTGTCGTCGCACTTGCCCTTTGATGTCTTTTGTCTTTGCTTTTGAGTTAATGTGCTTACTAAACACTATCGGAATAGCCACTCAGCCACTCACTATTTGGATGCTTGTTTACTACTTGGCCCTCGCTGCGAACATGTTTTCCTGTAATTTATGAGCTGCAAAACCAACTAGTTTCCATTTCTTCATCATCCATCTGCTTCTTTCCTTCTGTTCTTGATTTTGTTTTAGTTTATGCGCTCAATTTAGTAACTAGTTAGCCTGAAATAGTGGGCAGGCGGACAGGGAATGACCCATGGTCAAAGCTGACCAGCAGGCAGGAAGGCCTAGAGACCATAGAAGAAAGAGCCAAGTTCCTAAACCACTTGCGACATGCCACGGCAATGGTGGGGGGCAGATGAAGCAGAAGAAAACCAACAAGAAACTAATAAAAAGCCAAAGCAAAAACCACAAGAGCTCATAGCTCAAATGCGCTGACAGCAGGCACGAGTTATGCGTACGTACATATCTCAGGCAAGGCACATGGCGGGCGGAGATGGGCATGGGCATGGGCATGAGAGTAGGGGTAAAAAATATGTTGAGCTTTTCCAACTAAATGCTATAAAAATTCTTGACTTAATAGGAAAACAAGACAAGAACATGAAGCGAGCCAACGGTGCGTCGAGGGAGCGGCTGTCGGGGGCAGGGGCCAGTTGAACAGAACTTGTGGAGGGCACTAAAGAAAACTAACAAGTTACAAAAGCCAAAGAGAGCTGTGCTGAGATCGAAAAGACGGGTAGGGAGCTGAAGCAGAGACCAGCAAAATGGCAAAACCAGCTGGCTAACAAATACACACACACACGCACACACTCGCACACACTTCGCAAGAACAAGAAGAACTTGAAAGCCAAGAAAAACATTTAGTAGATGATGAAAATCATGGCAACATCAACTGAAAGCAGTAGCAGTAGCAAAACGAGAGACACACAACGTTGCGTTGCGATGCGTTGACGACCGATTTGGCCATGATAAGGAAACCCAGCCAAAAGCCCAACTAAGGAACTGGCCTCAAACCAGGCACAGGCAGCCAGCAGCCAGCCAACTGTCAGCCTCAAGACAAACCAGGTCAATAACATTTTAGAGGCAAACGCAGCTGCCAAGCAAACGAATTAAAGCATTAATTGTGTGTAGTTGTTGTATTCTCTGTGTGTTTGTTGGTTTTTCTTAGATGTTCTTCGAGTGGTTTTTATACCCTGTGCCTCATAAAAAGTACTCAAAGGGATTGTGGGCGAGACAAGGCATCTGCTGTCTTAGATCGAGTAAAAATGTATATATATGTTTTATGCAGGACCAGTAAAAACAGTCGAGGCACATATATCAATATAATTTTAATATTGGTGTCATCATCAAATTAAAACCGATAAATATCGATTGCTTTTCACATTTGTCGAGGATAGCTCGACAAGCACAATAAATTGGTTATATAAATACTCAAACTAAAACCAGGGTCTACCAAGCGATTGCTTTTAAAATCTTTTTCAAAAAACAATAAATATCGATGTCCGAATTCTGTTAATCAATAGTTTCTTAAAGCTAGTAACAAAAAGGCTTAAGGGAACTACTTTTAAAAATCCATAAACAACGATTTGTAACAATTCCTTGATTAGATTAGATTAGATTTGATTAGACCTTGTTAGATATAGGATAACTCCAAGTCGACTAAAACGCTCTTAACCTTGTTTAGGGTTTATGTTGGGTGGTTAATGCGCTTATATTGGATTTTGTGGTTCTATAATTTATTGTATTTCCGTGTTAAGTTTCCGGCTCAGTTCAGTACTTTTTAATTTCGCGTTCATTAGTTAGAAGAGGAGCTGCCTCCAGTCGGTCTGAAAAGAACTCTGCTCTCATTTGCCTTATCATTTATCTTTGTTGGCCAAGTGGCTCTGGGTTAAGTTGTTTGCTTCTCTCCGGCTGTGTCTGGGCACTTGGCCATATCAATTCGCTTTCAACTTGGCTTTGACTTTGGCATTTGTGGCCTGTGGCTGCGCGTGCCACGCCCAATTTCAAACAACTATCCCAACATTTTTGGCCGCACATTAAAATTGGATTTGGCACGCAGCTGTAAGCCAAGTTAAGCGCGCGCGCATAATGTTTTAGCCAAAAAGCATTTATTTTTGCGCATTGCTTTAATTAAAATTAAAATTAATATTAGCGCTAATTTTTAGTGCACTTTTCATTGTTTTACTTGGTTGTGTGCCCTTTTTTTTTCTTTTGGGTCTCAGTCAACCTGCTGTATTAAATTAATTGCCCGAAATCAACTTAAGCTGAGATGCAAAGCTGGCTGGTGTTAGCGCATGGCTTAAACCGTTGCCCTTTTGGCCCTTTTATGCCACGTGCTGCGCGTGGCTATAACGAAATTAGACACGCCCCCTCTGCCAAAAAAGAAAAAAGAGGAGCTACTGCCTAATAACTAATTGTTGCTTAGCAGCAGCTGCAGAGGCGTTCGCTGTGCTGTGCTCTGTCTGTCTGTAAATTGCGTTAGTATTAAGTGGCCAGAACTGAGTAGAAAATTGAGTTAGTAGGGCCCAAGCGAAAATTGAAAATTTCATTTTCATTCGCCATTGAACGTGGGGATTAGCCATAAACTGTTTTATAATGCTGAGCGGCGGCAGCGCAGCATCGACTAAAAATTGTTAATTTTATTTTATTTTTCACTTTATCCACTGGCTATTGAACGTTAGCGCCATCTATGGCACATTAGCGACAATAGCCATAAACATTTATTGTAGCAGACTTTTAAGCGCGGACTTTAAAGCGCACCCTATGAACGGGTGGGGGGCGTGTCTCGGCCTACAATTTGGCAATTGATTGGAAAATATTTGTAACACGATTTGCTGAGGGCGTGTGTGTGTGTGCGAGGGGGGAAAAGTCCTGAATGTAAAACTAATTCAATTATTTGCTCGCATAATTTAAGGTTCGGCCAAAAGCATGAAATTTATATGCAAAACACGCATAAAATTGTTTTCCCTCCCGTTCGCTATTTTCTATTTGCGCTTTTCCTTTTTCTTTCTTAGCATTGGTTTGCAGGTTCATTATTTATGAACACGAAAAGTGGCTACACAGAATAATTGAAGGCAGCCGCTGCCCATTTTAAAGTAATGAACAGTTGACGGTTTCTGAACGCGGGTCGCCAGGCAGGAACAGCAACCGGGCTTCGTTTCTGGCTCCGGCTCGGGCCCGGGCCGTACTTTGTTCCTTTTTTTTTTAGGTCATTTCATCGGTAATGTTTGCACAACATGAGCTTTGTGAAATGCGCGGAATGCAATTGAGCCTAAAAACTTGGGCTTGCGGCCCAAATGTGTAAAACATGGTTCACAAAGTGACAATTAAGCCAATTTGAAGCCATTTACCACAGGCCACCAATTCCCAACAACAACAACAACAATTTCTTAATGGTTCGTCTGTGGGTTTGTCCGGTTCGGTGCTAGAGTTCTCCGATTGCGGGGGGTTCAACGGGTTCGACGTTCTCGAGGGGCCACGGCAAAGGTAGACAATCAAATGTAATTACACGCACATAAACACGCAAAGAGCCAAGTTTGGGGGAGGGGTTAAAAATGAAGAACATCTGTAGCTAACTCTGAAAGGTAGATGAAAAGGTAGCCAAGAATCACGCAATTTACTATAATTTTTGCAGTGGTAGGTTAAACGGTTGGTAATGGGGCAGTGAGGGGCATTTGCTCCACTTTCTTGAGTTTGTGGCTGTCAATGCGACGACGACGACGACGACTTGGTGACTTTATGGACAGTCATTAGGCAGACGGCAGTCGACACTTAGCCGGCTCAGTTAATTACAAAGAGCAGAGAGCTAAGTGAGGGTTAAACTCACAACTTTCAAGGGAGGTGGAGTGCCTGTGCCGGGTCTTTTAGAGTATAAACCACATAATTTTGCAGCATTTGCGGTGCATTAAGAGCCGCTAATGCAAGGGACGATGACTTGCAGTCGAGCAAATGGCATGACAGTCAAGTGCAGGGCACAGATTAGATATAAGGTTTATCTGGTGTGCAGGGAGAGGGCATGAAATGAAAGCAATTTACGATTAATAGTGTTGCAAAATGCACAAAGCGTTAGTTGGTTTATATTAAAGCACGTTCAGTGCTAAGAAAAGGGTTGAGGGAAATAGTAAGCAATTTACAATTAAAAGTGTTGCATTATAAAACAGTGTTGCATAAAACGTTATTGCTATTTTAGAGCAAATTCAGTTCAAAATTATAGCTTATCGAGATTAAAAAGTGTTACGAAAGATCTTCATAATGAGCTATAAGTTCCAGTTACAGCAGAAAAGTAGTGTCGTATAATTTGTTAAGTGCGCCAACAATTACTCTACACCGTAATACAACACGTAATTCTAGTGTTGCGCAGCGCGTTAATTCAATTTAAGCTCTTCTTTCGGCAATTAATGTCAGAGTTCAGATTCTCGAATTGCTAATGATTCTAAGCCGTGCGGCATTAGCCAAGTTGAGTGCTCCGACACTTGATTAGCTTAATTAATAATTGACAAATTCTTGTGTCTAATCAGACCGAAGACACCCTAATCCCTACAGCCTGCCCCGCTGCCCCCGCTGAAGCTAATTCAATTACAAGTTTGGATGCCGCTGATTAAGCTCGCCCCTCTGAGTAAAATGCTTTGTGTTTATTAATTTTCATCACTTGGAGCGTCTCCGTCTCCGGCGTAGCTGTGATTTATGCCAGCAAAAATGAGAAAATCTACCCCCACCACACCACAGAAAAACCAAAATAAATATCCTTGCTAATTTCACGTCCTGTTTTTCGTACCGTTTTTGCAGACTATGCCCGCGTCGAGGTTGGACCAGAGAATCCGCTGCGCGTGGAACGTGACCGCACTGCCAAATTGGAGTGTAATGTGGACGCCAAGCCGAAGGTGCCGAATGTCCGCTGGACACGAAACGGCAGCTTCATTAGCTCCTCGCTGGTGCACACCATCCACAGGGTGAGCGTGCAGGATGCTGGCAAATATACGTGCAGCGCCGATAATGGTCTGGGCAAGGCCGGCGAGCAGGAGCTCATACTCGATATACTCTATCCGCCCACCGTTGTCATTGAGTCAAAGACGCGCGAGGCCGAAGAGGGCGAAACCGTTAACATACGCTGTAATGTGACCGCCAATCCGGCGCCCGTCACCATCGAATGGTTAAAGGAGAATGCTCCAGAATTTCGCTATAATGGCGATGTCTTGACCCTCAACTCTGTGCGCGCCGAGCACGCGGGCAATTACATTTGCCGCGCCGTCAACATTATGCAGAGTCAGGGCCAGGAGCGCAGCGAACGCGTTGGCAACTCGACCGTGGCACTCCTCGTGCGTCATCGTCCCGGCCAGGCATACATAACGCCCAACAAGCCTGTGGTGCATGTGGGCAATGGCGTTACCCTAACCTGCTCGGCCAATCCGCCCGGCTGGCCGGTGCCACAGTATCGCTGGTTCCGCGACATGGATGGCGAGTTCTCTTCCCGGCAAAAGATTCTGGCACAGGGTCCACAGTACTCCATACCGAAGGCGCATCTGGGCAACGAGGGCAAGTATCATTGTCATGCGGTTAACGAGCTGGGCATTGGCAAAATGGCCACCATTGTGCTGGAGATCCATCAGCCGCCGCAATTCCTGGCCAAGCTGCAGCAGCACATGACCCGTCGCGTCGCGGACAATGACTATGCGGTTACGTGCAGTGCCAAGGGCAAGCCGGCACCCAGTATTAAATGGCTAAAGGATGGCGTCGAAATACTGCCCGAACTGAATCTATACGAGGTCAAAACGAATCCCGATCAGGGTCCCAATGGCATGGTCACCGTCCAGAGCATGCTCAAGTTCCGCGGCACGGCGCGTCCCGGCGGCAATCAGCTGGTGCCCGGCGATCGTGGCCTCTACACGTGTCTCTACCAGAACGAGGTGAACTCCGCCAATTCCTCCATGCAGCTACGCATCGAGCACGAGCCCATTGTGCTCCATCAGTACAACAAGGTGGCCTTCGATATACGCGAAACTGCCGAGGTGGTCTGCAAGGTCCAGGCCTACCCCAAGCCCGAGTTCCAATGGCAATTCGGCAACAATCCCTCACCCCTGACGATGTCTTCCGATGGCCACTACGAGATTAGCACCACAACGGATAACAATGATATATACACGTCGGTGTTGCGCATCAATTCGCTGACCCACTCGGATTACGGCGAGTACACGTGCCGTGTGGTCAACTCACTGAACACCATACGTGCGCCCATCAGGCTGCAGCAGAAGGGTCCGCCGGAGAAGCCCACGAACTTGCGTGCCGTGGATGTGGGCCACAACTATGTGACACTCAGCTGGGATCCGGGCTTTGACGGTGGCTTGAGCAAGACCAAGTTCTTTGTCAGCTATCGACGCGTGGCCATGCCCCGTGAGGAGCAATTGATACCGGACTGTGCCACGCTTGCGAATGCCAATTCCGATTGGGTGGAGGTCGACTGCCAGCGGGATATACCCTGCAAGGTCACCTCGCTTGATCAGCACCAGAGCTATGCGTTCAAGGTGAAGGCGCTGAACCCCAAGAACGGCTCACCCTACTCCAATGAGATCACGACGACCACTAAAGTGAGCCGCATACCGCCACCCCTGCAGGTCACCTACGAGCCGAGCACACGCACCCTGGGCATTGATGTGGGCGCCACTTGCCTCAATCTTGTCGCTGTTGTCGAGACCATGCTGCACGGCGACACACCCATGGCCGCCTGGGATCTGGTGGATATTGTCGACAACCTTCAGTTGTCCGGCAATGGACCCACGCACAAGGAGAAGGTCATCGAACGCCTGATTGGGCCACGTCGCAGCGGCGGCGGACGGGCTCTGGGTCACACCATCAACGACGATGACGAGGAACATGATGCGGGACTGAATAACTTGGCGCTGGAGCAGGACGACAACAGCCCCGTCGTGCGGGTGAAACTCTGCCTACGCAATAATCACGAGCATTGCGGCGACTACACGGATGCCGAGAGTAAGTAGAAGAGATTGTGTTTGATCTCAACTGAGATTGGATACATTAGAGAAGGGGCTAAATAGATAAGCAGTGAATGATTATGTGAATAGTAGTCTTCTAGAAAGTTAGAAAAATGAGGCCAATATGAATATGAATGTGAAGTTGAATCACTTGGACTACAGAGTCATTTTCCAACACTCGCTGATAGACGCTTGAAATTCGCAACAAGTTACAGCTTTAATATTAATCGTAGAATCGATGGCAAGGTCTGCTGATGATAGAACCGGTAGATCAACGTTAATGAACATCATTTGCAATTATTTGTTGTGCGTAAATTATTCATTGTATATCTGCTTCTCAAATCCATTGATTCCAAATTCAAAGGCCCAAATAACACAATTGGGTCAATTATACAACACTGGCATTTGAGCAGCTGCCAACATTTCAGCTGCGGCCCAATTGACGCGAATAAAGGGCCGTGGAAGATGCGATTAGCTAATGTGTCATTGGTCAAAAGTCCTGTAGAAGCATTCACAATTATTCACTGTTCAGTTCAGTTGGCGGGCGTTGTACACGATCAGGAATAATGGAATTCACGAGTTGAACTCGCTGTGGAACGCTGCGATTTCCATTATATGCAAAGCCATTACGAGCAATTGCGCCACTTGAATAGCTTGGACAATCAATCACTCATCCATCGTCAGGCAACCTGGCTGGCAACCATCCATCTATCCATCCAGCCAGGCAGGCATCCGTCCAAGCATTCAGCCAACCATCCATCCATTCACTTGAGTGGCGTTGCATTTTTCATGGCTTCATTTCATTCATCTCAACTGACGCTACGCCCTCTCTTTCTCGCTCCTCGTTGCAGTTGGACGTCCGTATATCGCGGAGGCTAGCGCCCTGGCCACGCCCACACTGATTGCGATAATCGTGTCGTGCATTGTATTCACACTGTTCGCCGGCCTGCTGCTCATGTTCTGCCGCTGCAAGCGCAATCAGTCGAAGAAGAGCGCCGCCGCCAAGGACTACGAAATGGACTCGGTGCGGCCCTCGATTGTGGCTGCCCAACAAAATCAGGCACCGCCGCCCTACTACCCGGCCAGCGGTCTGGACAACAAGGCCCTCGAGCACTCGATGGATCTGGCCCTCAACATGGAGGACCAAAAGACAGCTCTCTATGCGACCCAAAATGGCTACAGCTATCATCCCGGCAGCGGTGTCGTCGGCGTCAATGTGGGTGGCAGTGTTGTCGGTGTCGGCGGCGGTGTTGGCAGCATCGGTGGCGGCGGCGTTGTTGGTGTGACCGGCATACCCGGTTTGACAGGACACACGTTGCCAGGAAATGAATGTAAGTACACACACACACACATATATATACATCTATACATGCATACGTAGAAAGTAAGCTGAAATTGGGCAACAGTTTTGAGGCGGGGAGCAACATATTGATGGATAGCCCAAAGTGAATTTCCCTAACAAAGAGCCTTGCTCTATTCTTATGCGAATGGAGATTTTACGATATATAACAACTAATTTTTTTAATATAAATATTTTCAATATTTCATAATTGGGGTAAATATATTTCTATATTCCTAAAGAAATTTGAACTTATTCGGGATATTATTAATTTTTTTATGAAATTTTTCTATCGAATTGAAAATATTATAAACATTAACTTTGACCTACATATATATAATAGAGCTGATTCACACTGATTCACATATTTAACTTAAAAGTTGTTTAAAAATGGGAACTTAAAATAAAATAGGAATATTTTAATTAAACAAGTTTATATTGTAAATTTCAGTTAATTTCTGTAAAATTCTTATTTCTGAATGTTGATTGTCCGAATGTCTGCAATATATTAAAACTCACCTAAAATGTCAGAGAGAACCGAATACGTACAGAATATAATATAATGGAATATAATACGATCTATTTTAATATAAAAATTTCTTCGAAATTGAATATAAATATGCTTAAAATGTAAAATGCCCTAAATTAAACCAGAAAATTATGAGAGAATATTAGGAAAACATTTGTAAAGATTTCGAATGCAAATAATTATGCATAAATTTACTTTGATTAAATCTTAAATGAGCATCGCTTCATATTCAGCATAGCTAGAGAATATAATAATAATTATTATTTATTAATTAATTGAGATGCAACTAATTGCAGCTAAATTGCCAGTGAATATTCTAAGCAAAAGCATCACTGATCTGTTTTGAATTAAATCTGTTAATTTTATAAATTTATATCGATACCTTAATATCAAGTTCTTCAGCAAACTCTGAACATTTTATAGAAAGTTTTCTGCTGCCAAACTAATGACAAATACCTGATACCCTTTCAACACTCGCACTCACACACACACACTCAGTCAAAAGTGTGGAGAGAGTGTAGCTAAACCTAGACCACTGCCAAAGTGCGAAATACTTCCGTCGGACCATGTCCGTCACTCTCCCCGTTCAACCCCGCCTCCTCTCTCTCTCTCTTCATCTCTTTCTCACTCCCTGAACGCTGGTGGCAAAATGTTTTGGGTGATTTTTCATTGTCCACCGCAAAACACATCACAAAACAAAATGAAATCCGTGCTGACGCGCCACGGCCATGGGTCAAGTAGAGGTGCGGGGTGTGGTGCGCAGGTGAGCGGTGCGGGGGGAGTGGTGCACACAAATTATGTAGCCCATGAAATGTGAAAGTGCAAAATGGAGTTGAGTGCAAATCGATGGCCATGCGCATTCATCACGCGCCTCTGCGGGCACACACACACACACACACACCAAGGCTAGGGAGGTGTGCAAGCCGCAAAAACACAAACACACACACACCTGCGGTACACACACATACCCACACACACACACACAACGACAAAACACTTCAACTTCCGTTGTAAATTTGTTGAAACAGCAATTTTTTCCCTAAACGTTTTACGTCCTCGCCGAAGCATTTTGTAATATACTTGCCATTTATTGTTGTTGTTGTTGCTGCTGCTTGACGCTCACGTCCATTCATCCTGGCTGCGCGTCCTTGTCGTCGTTTCAAGTGACGCCTCTTCTCTCCTCCAACCGCCACCCGCCCTCACCACAACAAATGAAAATTGCGCACAAAATGAATGCGTAAACTGGACCCGCCATCGTTGCCCCTGCCCCTGCCCCTGCCCTTGGTCCTGGTCCTGCTGCCTGCTGCCCGCTCCCCAACACAGCCCAGTCCTTTCGGTCCCTCTGCGGTTGCCCGCAATACGCAATACACAATTCATTATTAATTGTTGTTCTGGTTTACTTTTATTTTTTACTTACCCAATCCCACTCATCCCTTGTGTGTGTGTTTGTGTTTTGTTTTTGGAGAGGAGGGTCCCCATAAGAGGTATTAACCTTTAACATGCTGCGCACAAATTGGACAGGTTCTCTGCTTTTTATAGCCCTGCAGGCGGGGTATTCTAATTATGCTGAAAGGTGTGTAACGCACTGAAGAAAGCCTTTAAGATTTGTGCACTACGATCAGGAATATCACATACTAAGACCCTACATAAGCATACATTCAATTCCTTCTTGCTCTGCAAAGCTACGATTGTAGATCAGCATCAGTTATAACCCTTTCTTGTTCATTTAAGCATTATTGAAATCTGAAACTGATCTTATATTGTTTTGAGAAAGAATCGCATATAAAGGAACCATTTGTATTCGTCAGCTTCGATTTCTTTGAATAGATCTATGAAATATTAGGATTTATTTTAAGATCGATCTATTATAACCATTGGAGACCGTTATTATAGTTGCCGGGAAAGAATTCTAGTTAATTTAACTAATCTAACTATCTACCCAAACTTAAAAAATATATATTTATATATTTCAATTCATTTAGTTTATTTGTGCCCGGCAGGATATTCGCTCTTCGTCTAAGTACAACTTTCCAATTGTTTTTTGTACAATTTTTTTTGCCGGGTGTATTTGGTAATGACGTGCAAATTAAAAATTCCTTTTTGTGTGTGTGTTTCTTTGGGTGTATGTGTTTGTTGTTGTTGTTGTGTGCTTTGCTAAATGGCAATAGAATTTTAAGCTGCTGGACAAAAATTTAATTGCAATATTTTCCTGTTTTCCGAACGACGTCCAAGTACGCGCAGCAACTGATAGTTGGCAATTGCTAAACAGCTCGCCGAAGGGGAGGGAGGAGGGTGGTGGCTGCAAATGGCAGCCATTGTGTGGGCTCATTCAAAAGTTGCCGAGTTTCCAGTGCTCGCCGAATGCCAATTAAAATTTTCAAGTGCCCTCCCCCTGAAAGTAGGTGTGTGTTTTTTTTTTGTTTGCCTGCCGGCAAACATTGGCACTTAATTGCATTTAAAAAGAAATGCGCGAGCGGCTAATTTGGCTAGTGAAAGTGGCAGGCAGCAAAAGTGGCATGAATAATAAAAAGCGCAGACAGCCAACAGCTGTGCCACACACACACACACACAAACACACGCACACGCACACAATCAGATTTCCAGGTGCTGCAGCTTGCAGTTCATTGTAAGCGCTAATTGCTGCATAAGAAGCTGCCTTTGGCGCTCTCATTTTCCACAAGCCCCTCCCCCTCCTCTGCTGCCCCCTCTGGCAAATGCCATTTGAATGTGTTTTGTTCTAGTTGTTGTTGCTGTTGTTGTTGCGGGTTCCTGTTGTTGTTCTTGTCGCTGTCGCTTGTGCACTTTGGACTCGTTAAGAGCTCAACCGAAATTGCCGCAATCGTTGCATAGGCCAAAAACCTAATGAACTTTGCATGTTAAGCGGCAGCGACGACGACGGCGACGATGAGGACAATAAAAACAATGGCGTTGCCACCTGGGGTGAAAACCAAGCACTGAGCGGGCGTCGTTTCCAATTGCAAATTGCACTAGGCTAATGGCAAATTGTTCGCCCGATAGCATCGTACTTGTACTTAATACGTTTATGAATATCTTATAATAAAGATATATGGTGTCGGGGTGCTTTTGATATTATAATTATATTAGGCAACTGAAGAACGAGAACTTATACTCAAATAATTGGTGAGTGTACCTAATGCATAGGCTAAGGCAATAATAATAGCAGAAAAATATATAATATTTGCCTAATGTTAGCAGCTAGTGTTGTAAAATTTAAATATTGCATGAACATTATTATGTAAATATAGTAAATTTTTATTTCTTTTTTCCACATTCTGTATAAGCTACTAAAATATCGCATATTTATCCAGTGCTCAAAGATGTGTGCTGCATTTTGCAACACTGATTGAACAAGAGTTCTTTATTCAAGTTTTGAGCCCATTAACGTTTATATCAATTCTAATTTTACCCTTTGGATTCTGCTTAGCTTCTGATGCAATATGAATTCATGTTGTTCTTTCTTTAGGCAATTTTTAGAATACTAGACCTTTTCTTTTAATATTCCTGCCTTGTTTTGCTTTACCCAAAACCGCCTTTTAGTTTATGAATGTGGGTTAAGGCTTTCATATTGTGTAACACATATTGTCAGGTCTTTCGATGAACTGCAATCTGTGCCATGTCAGCAGCTGTGTTTAGATTTTAAAGCCAATTAGTTTTACAGCACTGCATACAAAGCATACAAAACAACAAAAACAGAGGCAGAAGCTGAAACACAACCAAAGCCGGCAAATGCAACTCATAGATTTTGTCATTGAATTGTGCGGTCAGCTGGCCAAGGCTGCCCTCAAACAACAACAACAATAACAATTGCAATAACAACAACAACAATTACAAGCAAACATGTTGGACACGCGCCTAAAACGCTGCCGCGCAAAATGTTGTTCAAATCGGGGGCTGTGGTTGCATTTTTGGGGGCGTGGCGGCAATGGTTGTGCTCGTGGTGGCGTTTGCAAAACTATTTTGCGGCTGTTTGCTTTGCGGGCCCTAGCTGCATTCTAAACCAGACCAGAACACACACACTCACACACACACACATACACAGAAACACACGCCCGGGCAAGCCAGACAACATTTGTAGCATCGAGTTCATGGCTTTATTTATTTAGCGCATAAATTTCAGCGCGCCAAAGATTTTTTGCTCCTGCCATCTTTTTTTTGTTGTCCTCTTTTTTGGCTTTTTTAGCTTTTAGCTTCTGGATTTTTATATTTTTTTATTTTTGGTTTGCGTGTTGTTTGTTTGGCTGCCTTTTATTTGGAGCTGGGGGCTGGCAGCAACAGCAGCCGGACAACGACAACGACATTTGTTTGCATTTATTTGGTTTTTGGAGTACATGTCCTCTAGACATACTCGTTGTTGTCGTCGTCGTTATCCTGCGCTTGTCTAGCCGTAGGCGTTGCTCAGCCCAGTACCCATGCCCCCCTTGCCTGTCCGCAGCTGACCAGACCCAACAGAGTCAGCAAATTTTGAGTTTAACTCTGGGTACAAACAAATATGAAAAACAAACTTTCACTTGGCTGCTTTACAATTGGCTTAAAGCGATAAATTTTAAGGGCTTCTCAGCTGACATGCACAGTCTTAAGTCTGGCAACACTGTGTTCTCCCTCTCGCTCTCACTTATTTTTGCCCATTTTCAGAATTGATGCAACTGACTTAAGAGTTTGTTGTTTACCATAGCATTGATTTGCCCATTAAGATGTATTTATTTCTCAATTTTTATTTTAAATTTCTTATTCCACATTTCTGGGCTGTTTCACTCAACAAATCTGGCAATGTTAGAAAAGAGCAGGTTCCATTTGTTAGGTTAGGTTTCCTTCTTTGAACTTATTCAAAATTATTGAAAAGGTTTTGTGCAAATGTGTGTAACAGGCAGAAGGAAGCAAATGCGACCCCATTAAGTATCTATATACTTTCTCAGCCTGTCTGTCCTTATGTGCGAGACTTCGATCTAAGTCAATAAAGACTCGAGACTTGAAATTTTGAACGTAGCTCTTCTAATTAGGTAGTTGGGCGGCTGCGCAGTACAAGTAGGTTTTAAATCATCGATAAAATAGCCCGTTTCCATAAAATCGATAAATATCGATATATAAATACTGTTTTTTGTGTATATCTCGAAACTAATAAGAGCTGAGTACATTTAATTTGGTACGTAGACAGCTCTAGCATATTTAATGGGCATAGGTTTGCGGAAGGCAACAAAATTGTTTGGAAGATATATGTTGTATAATGTACAAAGTTGCGTGGATTGTATGCTAAACAAAAACATTGATTATTGTTTTGGTGTACTTATCACAGTTTAAAAAACTAAAACTAGTCTGAGGAGCCTTTTAATTGATCATCAAAATCCCCTTGAACTCTGCAAACCCGGGAAATACCCACCAAATTTTATTATAAGCGCCACATTCGAATAGACGCTATTTAGTAGATGCTGTAAGTACGCTTTAGATTATGAATGAACATTTGTCAACAATCTGTCACATTTGGTTGACAGTATGTGAAATGTTCGCATTGATAAGCAGCACAAACATTTTCAAATGCTCGTGTGCTGCTTATCAGTTTATAGAATTCTGCGTCGTCTGCGTCAGGGATTCGCTCAACTTAATCTCAATTCAAGCACTTAGTCTTGTTCGGTTGCTCGGCATCGTAATTTGAATCTGTCTGCCAAAAATGAATAAATACTTGACGCTGGCTGGCATCCTGCTGCTGGCTTGCTGGCAGGCCGGAAGTGTCCTGGCGGATAGCGACAGCAGCAGTGACAGCGATAGCAGTGATGATAGTGGACACAGTCACGGCCGAAAGCATAAACATAAATACAATAATCCAGCGTATCCCAGCTATCCGCCATACGCCTATCCACCGTATCCCTACACTCCGTATACATACAACCAGCAGCAGCCGCCATATAATCCGTATGCGCAGCCGCCGCCGGCGCCAATGAATCCCCAGTACCCGAGTCCATATCCAGGCAATCAGCAGCCCTATAACCAGTATGCGCCACCAGCACCTCAATATGGACCACCTGCCTATCCCCCGGCACCACAATCGCCGTATCCTCCCGCACCACAAGCTGGCTATCCGCCTGCACCGCAGCAGCCACCACCAGCTTCTAGTGTTATCAACCATTCGCTCAAAGTTAACAAAGAATATCAGGAGGATTTTAGCAAAAATGTCGAAAATAATCGAATTTAAAATGTGAAATGCAATAAATAACAAAAATATCATTTCTAAATGTGCTCTTTTGTGGATTTGGCAGCAAATTTCTCGTGGGTCTAAAAAATGAAACAAAATAAAATAAATGTATATAGTATAGACAAACATACATATGTATGTATTTATGTGTATATATATTTATATATATATATATATATATATATATATATATATATATATATATATATATATAAGTATATTCATAATCGGTTTATTGTGCCGACCGTGATCTGTTATCTCGCATACAAATATGTGCATACACTTTATATATGTATATTGTTCAAAGTACACAGAATTTAATGTACATAGTTCGTTTGAGACTTCAAAATATTAGAAATATAAATTACAAGAATAAAGTTGCCAGCTTTAGATTTCAAATTGATCAAGAGGCCGAGCCATGAACAAAGAGCCAACTTCGTGCAAATCTGATGAAATTTGACCAAGTTATGGGGCTGAGAAATTTTGACCTATGTCTATATAGGATATTTGATCAATTGATTTTGTATATATGTATGCATGTATGTATGCACGTATATATATATGCATGCATGTATGAATGAATAAATGAATGTATGAAAATTTGTATGTATGTTAGTAAGTGTGTCTATATATGTATGTATGTATGTGCGTATACATATATGAATGTATGTATGCAAGTAAATTGTCTTCTATACCAATAGCAGATCAATTTGTCATTGTCGCGGCAAATTTAAATAAGAAAACGTATTTATTAAAGCTGCCCTCCTCCTCGATTCTCCAAAATGTAAGTAGGGCTTGTAGGTTTCACCTATGAATTAGGTGCAGGCGGCTTCAACGCTGGATGCTGAGGAACCGAAGGAGCACCAAGGGGGCGTTATACATGTGTGTGTGTGTGTGTGTGTGTGTGTGTGTGTGTGTGTGTGTGTGTGCGTGTGTGTATGTGTATGTGTGTGTGTGTGTGTATGTATGTATGTATGTATGTATGTATGTATGAATATACATGAATTTTGACCAAAAATGTTGCCAGGGCATGCTCATGGCACGTTTAAAATATATTCCTTCAAAGATCTTTGAAAATGAGTTTTACACCGATCGGTTGCTAAACTTAAAAGTGGTATACGAACGTTTTTCGCAATGTAAACCAAACAAAGCAGGCTTAAAGAACGCCCCAAATATCTTAATGATGTGATTGTCTGACAGGCAGTTGAAAGGTTGCTGGCTCGAGTTTTGCGCTAACAAGTTTTTTTTCTTCTTTTAGTCATATCTATTCAATGAAAATCGATCTTTTGAATTGAAATCAAACTAGATTTCTTTGAAAGATTAAATATATTAAGTGTATGGTATTCCCAATACGTTTCTCAAAGAAAAGAAATATTAAAAAAAAAGCTGTATGCCTGTTTAGCTGTTGCCCCCCAAGCGCCTTTTCTTTAGCCAAGTTGATTACAAGTGAATTTAATAATCTTTTATTATGAATATCCCGTAAAGTTGGCGATTCTATGAAAAGTTTCGGCACAACTTGACCTGCTTGCATGAATGAGAAGCGCCAAGCAGAGCATATTATTATTATAATAATAATTATTATTATTGTGTGCACTGCTTCGAGCTGCAGGACTTGGGAGCAGGAAAGTTATGAAACTCGCGGCAAAGCGGCAGCCGAGCAACACACACAAAAATGCAGCTTGCCTGAAAACTTTCCTTTTCTGCCAACTTGAGGCTGGCTACAGCAAAACAGCAAAAAGGCCGCCAGCAGCAGAAATTGCAACATGGTGCAAGCACAGGAACTCAGTCAGGCAGGAAACCAGAGGCAGAGAGTGGAGGAGATGGAGAGATGGAGAGAGGGGCGCGCAGGTGGCAAGTGCTCTAAACTCCACTGCCCGCCCTTCCTGTTCCGCTACTTTCAGCATTTAAGCGCATTTGGGGCCAAATGCCGAGCAGCCTGCGTCGCGACGCTAATTAAAAGTGCAACAAGAGGCAGGCAAAGGTCGTCTCCTAGTTGAGTTGAGTTCACGTGGGGGGCAACGCAAGTTGTGGAGTGTGGCGCCATTAACGCCGCCTGTGCGCTTGAGGTGCTCACAAGGAGTGAGGGGCAACTTTGGGCAGCTCAACTCGCTCTTTGGCTAAGAACTGGCACCCAGTCCTCTAGCCTCTACCCTGCGCCCTCTGCCCGTTGCCGTTTAGTTAACCGTTAATGGCATTTGAAACTGTTTTTATTGTGCGGCTGCCTCAGCCTCTCGTTGCTGCTGCTGCACAAAAATGTTGCATAATTATAAGCGCTTCCGGTTGAAAACTTTGTCTAGAGAGTGTATTAGTGGCACGGGCTGCGGCGGGTGGCAATTGCAACTTTGCCACTTGGCCGAGAGTCGTTAACGTGCAAAGAATTTCAGCCAGCCGAACTGCCAGCGAGAGAGACACTTGAGCAGCTTGTGCGAGATTAATAAGCCCTAGCCGCCCACTGACCCACTGCTTGCGGTTGTGGGCGTGGCCGTGTTTTGTAAACTATGCCACCAACAAAACAGTTATTTGCACAAATCAATGTGCAAACTTTTCGCCTAAACTTTAATTGCGCGTCGCGGCAAAAGTAGGCAACACAAATTGCCCCCCCCCCCCCCATCGCTCGCGCCTTCAACCACTTCGCCCCATAACAATGGAAATGCATTAAAATTCCAGTATAGAGTAGATTTTTGGGCCGAATTTGTTATTTTGTATTTGTAATTTGTTGTCCACAAATATTTTTGGGGCCCATTCAAACCGAAAACTTGCGCAATCAAAAGTTGTGCCAAACAGATTTGATGCTTATCAAATTGAAAAGTTTATTATTTATTTTTATTTTTTTTTTTTTTTGCCTACTCTTCTCTGTGGGCTTCATGCCTTATAGAACACAAGCAACAAAATATCGCATAAAATTACAATTGGAAATGTATGCAAAGAACGTTAAAGTAGACGAAGCGGATAGCTCTCGGGAATGGAAAATGAAAATGAAGTTAATATTATTACTGTTTTTAGTTTTATGGCTAATCATAAAAATTATCACGCCCACCATGTCGCATAAAAAGCGGCAGAACGACACGCAATCTGGAAATAGCACACGAAACGCGAAACAGCTGGCAATGGAACAGTCCAACACTCGAACACTCCATCTATATGTTATGTATATATGTATATTTGCATGTCTTTTGGTTTTTGGCTAACAAAACACACAAATTGTCGTTAAATTGTGGCGCACGTCAACGAACATGAGCTCATAAAACGATTTCGCCTGCAATTCGCCAATTTGTGGTCAGGCTTTACTTTGGAGGAGTTACCAAAAAGTTGGCCCCACTCTAAGCTTTTGAAATTTGTGCTCTTAAATTTTTAACTCTATTTGGTGAAGTCGTGGCGAAAAAGCTTGTAAGAGTTATTTACGATTAAAGTAAATGTTTTAGGGGAATGTTGAATGATTCCATTCTATTCAGCATTTCTTATCTTTGGTGTTTTTGTACTTAAATGTATCCAAGGTGAATTTGAGCTGAAAAGTGAGAAAAAAGTGAATTAAAATCAATGCAACGTTTTGATGTCAAAAATCTATACCCAATTATAAATTCAGGCAACAAATAAGTAAAAATGCACTTGGCGAAATAAGGGCGAAAGGACATTTGGAACTTCAGGAAGCAAACTTTTTAGGCAGCCTCTGTCTTAAATTGTAAGATCAATCAAATCAAATAGAATATATACTCCACTTGTCTAGCTGCCCATTTCAAATATGAAGCTTGGCGAAATTATGTCATCTTTTTGGCGAACACGTTTTTTAGAACAGTGACCAATTATTCGGTTTTCGACTCAAAATTCAAAAAGTTTTCCTTTGGTTTTTTTTTTTTGTTCTCCTTGGCAAGCGTGCGTTTAATATTTATGAGTGATTTATCACGATATAAAAATAATAATAAATGCGAGCAACAAAGGCGCACGCACAGGCAGGCAGGAGGCAGGCAGCCCGGCAAAGTAACGAGCTGCTGCATGGGATGAAAGAAGCCAAAGGCAGGCGCGCGGGCAGGTCCTGTAACAAGGCGCATTGCTGCTTGTCAACGCCTTTGTTCTGGCGCGTAACAAGCACCAGAAGGACACAAGGACCTCCGTCCATTGAGAGCGGCTCCTGCTTTGATACTTTTTCGCGTAGCTCGTAAAAAATTTGTCAACAAACTTTCTCAGAACTACAAAAGGCAGCGCTCCAGTGGAGAGGCAGTTGAAAGGGGAGTGAGTAAGGGGTGGGGCGGGCCGTGACAGTGCTCCGCATAGATTTGTGAGTTTACGATGGCTTTTGACGCAGGTCTTAAGTGGCGTATGCGCAATATGCTTTTCTGAACAATTAATAACGCCTTGTTGATTCGCCCAGCTAATAAATTCATTTTATTTATTTTATTTTTACACTGCTATCATTTTTGTGTGCTAATCAATGAAAAGCTGTAAAAGAAACTTTCCCTTTTTTATCGCGCTGATTGCATTGAACTGTGAATTTTATTTATTAAGCATTTTATTTGGCCTGGCGCCAGAAATCTATCTGTCAGCCAATGCTGCGATGCTGTGGCAGATTTATGCGACACTTGTGCGCGTTCAGTTTTTACAACATTTTACCCCAATTGAATTTTTCGTTTTTTCTTCATCCATTTTTACAGGGGTCAACATGGGCTACATGGAGAACAATTATTCCAATTCGAATAATGGCGGCAGCGTCAACTCACAGGACTCGCTCTGGCAGGTAAAAATGTCCGCGGCTGCGGTTGGAAATCAACAGACACTCGTCCAGGCGCCACACAATCAGTATGTGGAACAGCAGCCCACCTATGGTTACGATCCGCTCACGCATGGCGGCTATGGGGCTGTCGATGATTATGCACCGTATCCACACTTGACGGCCACGCCCAGCCAGGTGGGCGATGAATATCATAATTTGCGCAACAGTCAAAATCCGTCCCGGCAGGACTACTGCAGTGATCCCTATGCATCGGTACAGAAGCCCAAGAAACGTGTCGATCAACATTTAGGTAAGTTATCGATAAATACAGCTATCGTTTTTAAGTGTCGCAATGTTATCGATATGAAGAAATTGCTCGGAAAGTGCGATAAAAGAGGTTGAAAGTGAAAGTGTTGAAAACTCGAATTAATTTGATTTTGAATAGCTGTTAATTCAAGTGGATGAAGAGAGCGAGAGAAAAATATTGAGAAAAAACTGATTGATAGCATGAATGATCTAGGGATGAAAAGAATGGAAAAAATAATTTGAATGATAGAGAGAGAAAGATAATGAGAGTATATATAATAATCAATGGATACAGATCGAAAGAGAGAGAGAGAGAGAGAGGCATAAATCAAAGGAGAGCAGCAATGAGAAAGCGAAGAATTTAAAGAATGATACACAGTGTGAAGTTATAGACATATAAAGAAAAATATATAAATATCGAAAAGGGATCCATTGATAAAGAGCTTTACAATGCAAAGCAACATAGTTGCAAAGAGAGAACAAAATTAAATGGAACCAAAAGCTTAACCAATATTATTCCCGAATAAACATTGCGTTGGAAATCATTCCTTCCCTTATTACAACTCCTATTTTATATTAGTCAAGCTATCGAGTCAATAATACTGAATATGTTTTGTAAGGAATGAAAGTTCTGCCAAGTAAACAGTAAGGACTCCGTATAATATGCACAAGCTGTCTGACGAGCTAAGCTCAAATAGGACTGAAAAAAAAAGGTGGAAGAGCAAACAAATCTGACAACTTTCATCGCTCCCAGTTCTACTTATGACACATTAAGCACAGGGGTCGAGCTATCTACCAACTGCTTTCCAAAGTTCCAAACTTAAAAGTTGGAGTAGGGCAACATGCAAAAGGGATGTGGCTGCAGCGGGAATGCCAGCAACTGGCTAAGGGTCGCCTCTCGGCTTGCCTGGCCTGTCAAACTTACCCACTATGTTTTGTGTGTTGTGTTGTGTTGTTTGGGTGTAAGTGTGTGTTGTGTGTGTTTCGTGTGTTGTGTGTGTGTGTGGGTGTGTTTGCACTCGGACTTTCAGTTATGACAAGTTAAGCACTTGGATATCGCCGACGTCGACCCGGCTCGCCTGCTCGGGCTCATGCTAATTATGTATGTGCGTCTCTCTGTGTGTGTGAGTGCGCCTCCCCGCCACGCCCCAAACGCAGACCTCCATCCAAAAGCATGACACACAGCAATAGGCTTTAGCGATAGGTTCCTTTAGGTTCTTTGGCTCTTTTCTGTCTGCTGCACATCTGACGGTCTCGGCTTAAAGTCTTTGCCAACTTTTGCTTAAAGTTCAGCGAAGCAAAGGCAACAACAATTTTTGAAGCCCTCTGTTGCTGTCAGTGTGTGTGTGTGTGTGTATGTGCGTATTATATTGAGTATGTTTCTTATTGTTGTACTGCCAATAAGACCGCAAGTGTTTTAAAATATTAAATAATAAAAAACGAAGCGAGAAATCGAAATGTTCTGGCTAAAACAAGCAAAACTAAAAGAAGTAAATGCTGCGCAACTAAGAGATATCCTTTAAAGGAAAGATTTTATGGCTAGCCAATATATTAAAAATTAATATATAAAATGTGCATATGTATATATTAATATTTTTTTATTCAAAGGTAACCTTTTATACCATAAATCCCTCAAGGTTGGAAAATTCTTCAGAAACATTTGAACATTACGTAGGTTTCCCTGTCTGTCGGAAATTATGTGAACTGATTTTTAAAGATCTTCGTGATAAATCTATTCAGATGCAGGCAAAATTAGATGTGCCATACTGTATACAACATCCATAGCAAAACATCGGTATACCCTTCTGTTGAGCGCTTGATGAGTACAGGGTATCAAATACAAGGGCCAAAATGAACGCTGACTGCAATCGGACGGCCGCGGGGCGTATGCGTGATGATATTGCTCCTGCCAATGTTTTTGTTGTTGTTGCAACTATGCGGCTTGCTGTTGTGTGTGTGAACCGAGTGTGTGTGGTATTTGTGTTATCTTTACGGTTTATGAGCGAGCACACCCGAAAAGTATATATAAAAAAATGCCTTTTTTTTCGTTATGCTGCGGGTTTTTATTGCCCGGCGTCCCTGCGGCAGGACGAAACAGGACTCAAAACAGGATGTGGCAAGTGTTGTTCTTGTTGTTGTTGCTTTGGCGTCCACGCTTGAAATTTTGTTATTTGTAATGCGTGTGTTTCTCTCGCTCTCTCTCTCTCTCTCTCTCTCTTGCTCTCTCTCTTTCTGTATTTATTGTGTGCGTGTGTCTGTGTGCGCTCGTGCGTGTGTATAAAATGCAAAAACGTATCGCAAATACAACAACTTTGCGGCTGATGTTGCATAACAAAACACTGACCACGCCCCCTACCCATTGTCAGGTCAGCCGCCCACTCGGCGGTTAAACGCAAAAATTTTGTGCGCCAAACTAAGAAACGGGCAACAACAAGAATAACAACTCGCAAATGTCACACTGCCATATAAGCGTCCCAGATGTCTGCACACATACTTACACACACACACACACGCGCACACACACGCACACAGCCACATGCATGTCAATAAAATGCAGCCAGAAACAACAACAACAACAGCAGGAAACGCCCCACGAGTGCCGTCAAAAGCAAAGCAACTAAAAGCTGTGCCTGTCGGTGGGAGGGGAGAGGGAGATTGTTGGCTGGAAGGTATAGGGGGGAGGGGGGTGAGTTGTTGCATGGGGGGGTTGGGTTGGTGTGTGTAGGGACATTGACAGTGCTACAATATGCAAATACATCTTCATTACATTGATGTGTCAGCTTATGCACAACTGTTTGTGACTTTGTGTGTGTGTATGTGTGAGTGTGTGCGTGTATGTGTGTGAGTGTGTGGCAACATGTTTAAAAGCTTTTACACTTGCCAACTGAAGCTGCAAAGCTGCAGCTGAGCTGAACTGACTTTTGTGGCACTGCAACAGCAGCTGCTGCTGCCGCATCAAGCGTTAGGTACTGGAGGGTGAGGGGAATGGAGAGGGGGGGGGGGGCGACGGCGAGGGGCAGTGGGTGGTGTGCTGCCCAGCAGGCGGAAGTAAGTCTCTGCGGCAGCAAAAGGCGGCAAATGCGAAGTAAGCAAAAAATGTTTTCGGTTTTCTTGTATTATTTTTGTAGAGAAGGAGCCGTCGGTGGGTGCAGGGGTGGGTGGGGGGTGTGGTAAAAGGGTAGCGGGTAGAGCTGATTGATTATGCAGACTTTTGTGTCAGTTGCTGGCGCATTTTCGCACATGAAGCTTAATTCATCATTTAATCAGCGAAGCACAAGAGAGGGAGAAAACGAAAAAAACGGATTAAAAAAATAACATAAAAAACAGATGGAAAGATGATTCCCAAAGGATAATAATATTATTTTTTTTTTGGTATTATGTGCTTAAAAGACCTAAAGCTAAAAGCTGTGAGCGAAATATTTTAAAAAATGTTAATATTATTATTACAATTTAAAAAAAATGTATATCTCAGTTGAAGTTAAAAACGTTACGTCTGAAAATAATTAAAAATTCCAAGGAAATTGTAAATTGAAGCTATGATAACATTGCTTTGAATGAAACAACATTTTTCTATGTCCATTTCGTAGGCTACTCAACAAATATGCTCAAAAATTCAAACTATTCTAGAGAAGCACAATTTTCTAGAAAATTGAAATTTCCAGAGTTCAACAATATCCACATTCGCCAACACTTGCAAGTTATAAGCACAAAGTTTAAAAGAGATTTCACAGAGAACGCAACAAGCAGAGATTTTTCTTATAAAAACATAGTTTTTCGAGAGTTAATATTACACATCTCTCTCTTAGTCTCTCTCTCTCTCTCTCTCTCTGCCCTGTCTCTCTCGTTTGGGTTGAAAAGCAGTAATATTTTGTTTAAAATCTGGCAAAACAAAAGAATTTCAAATCTGTGATTAAGTAAAAGGATGTGTGCTTGCATAGATTGTGCGACAAATTTGAGTATGCATTCAGATTTTGTAGCTGTGAAATAACAATTGTATGTTATATATATTTCAGGACAAGACTCTTGATGGTATGTGTCTTATATTAAGTCATCAATTCTGTTGGTTTATATAAAGCAGAAAAAAGATAATAGTTTTCGTTGGGATATATTTGCTGTTATACAGGGCAGCTTTGCGATATTTTTCAGAGTTTATTTTGAAAAGAATTCAGAAAACAACTGAAAGTTTTGCTTTGAACTGCAACCAACTGCATAATTCTAAATTCTAAAATATATCTATCTATCTTAGCTGTGGGCTTTTTGTGACTCTAAAACTGCAGCCTTAGAAAGTATAGATTATAAACACAGCAATGGGCGTGGTTTGAACTTGAGAGTAGGTAAAATGTGAAGACTTTCTAATACATAGATAACGATTTTCTTTCTAAATATCAACGAAAGATATATATTTATACTACGCATAGAATCTCACAAAGTAGCCATCAAACGAGGTATTAAAACGCGTAAAGAAGACATTGAAATACTCTGAAAAGAGTTAAGCCTATAATCTGGTTAATCGGACGGCCAATAACTCTTGACTTTATGAGCTTAAAAGATGTATATGCTTTGCCGCTTCGCTCGAGTTGCGCCACACTTTCCACTCTTGATAGCGGGCCGTAAAATAGTGCAGCTTACTTTTAGGCCAGCCAATAAATGTTGCCTCCGAATGACGCACAACTTATTCAAAGCGCCATAAAATCACACAGCTGCCCAGTGCAGCCCCCCACTCCCTCCCCTCTAGCATTTGCCTGGGGTATCTGCGTCGAGTCGCATAAATCATGAGTCGGCGAAAGACTCGAGAGTCGAGACTGTGTGGCAAGTAGCTGCTGCTGTTGCTGCTGCAGGAGGCAACTGCCAGGCGTAGCACTAAACACACACTAAGTGGATTTGTGAGGTAGCAAAAAAAAAAGTGGGGGGAGGGAGCGGCATATGGGCGGGGGGCAACAATGATAAGCGACTGTTCTAACTGTGTGTGTTTGTTTTGTGGATAAACTCGGCTGCAATTTGTTTGCTTTCGACATTTTTTGGGAAATTTACTAAAAAATGGGTTATTACGAGCTTAGAGTCCAGCAACAGAGAGACAGGCCGCCCCTCGGGGGGCAACAAATTTGCATGAAAAGGCCAAACAGAACGAGAAAAAAGTATTTGAATAAGAGCGAGGTAGGTGAACTAAGAGATACCCTGTTTTTGTATTCAATTATGCTACAAATTCGAGCGTACATTCAGCTGAGAGAGCTCAACCGTCTGATACCCTGTACTTTGGCAATGCCAACGAGAATGCTGTGCTGCTGGATGCCCTGTTCTTTATAGTATATCTTTAGAAAGAGTTTTTCTGCCTAATACCCTGTAAGAGATAGCCTGCCAAGAGACAGCTAAATCATATTGTGATCAATAACTTTTCCGGCATTGCTTAACATGCATTTACCCTGTAATTTTGTAAAATCGAAATATTGTGAATTGATTTTTGTTCAGGCGAGAGTGCATATGTAAGAGGCGCTAAACTCCGCATGTTACCTACCTACACACCTGCTGCATATACCCCATTTGAATGATTTGCAGGGTATGTCGAAATAGACAAACAGTGCGTATGCTTAACGCAAAAACGATTAAGTTGTTTCAAGTCGATTCGATTCCAGAGCTCAGCTCAAGGACGGGCAAATTGAAAAGCAGCAAAAAGTAGTCGGCTGAAGCCCACCTCTCTATGTGGGCGTTGTCTAGATAGGCGTGGCATGCATAAAGTTATGCGCATAATACGCACAGCTCACGTATTGGCCATAAAATACGATGGAGAACAAAACAACAACCAAAAAAAAAAAAAAAAAAAAACGAAAGGGAAATCCCAAAGAGTTGGAAAATCTAAAGAAAATTCTTATGCAAAAAAAAAGGAGGCAAGAAAAGAAAAACATTGAAACGAAAAGCGGATTCGCTTTTTACTTTGGCTGACTTTTTGCCCTGCTTTTTATCCCAGCATTCGTTTTTCTTCTCCGCCGGGTTTTCTGCTTTTTTGGGTCAAGTTTATGCAGATGCCGAAAGCCGTGCAGAATGGGCGACAAAAACGCGCTTAGAAATTTTCGCACGCCGCTGCAAAAAGAGGGGGCAGAGCGGGGCGGGGCGGGGCGGATTCGGTTTCAGCATGTTAAAGAGCAGTTGTTAAAAAGGATTTACCGTTTTATATTTGTATGCGGCATGTGAGTGGTAAGCAAGGGGGTAGCGGGGCGCATGCTAGCACGCATTGGTATTTGGCCAAAACTGACGCAGAGCAAAGCCAAGAGAGAGGGGGGGGGGCAGAGAGGGAGGGAGCTAGGTGAAGCGTAACACTTTGCAATGCGGCGATTTCGATTTTGAAATTCAAATTCTAATAAATTTTCCAACGATTTGGCACACAATGCCAAGCGCCCAGCCAGGCCAGAGATCTTCTACGAACTCTCCCCCCGCCAACATTATTTTCTTTTGGGAAATCTTTTGGCGGCGAGTATTTGGTTTGGCACAGCGGGTGGCATTTCCAATTGAGCAAAGAACTTTCCAGGACAGCCGCTCGCTTAAGTATGCAACAATTTGCAGACAAAGATGTTTTCGACGGCTGCTGCTGCTTCGTTGTCATCCTGGCTAGCTGTTGTGATTCAAAATTAATGCGCTGTTTACACATGTGTCGGGACTGCGATCTCAGACAAAGAGCGAGAGGGAGAGGAAGAGAGTAGGGCGGGGGAGCGCCACGTCCTGCTTACGGTCAACAGCACTTGGCAAGGACCCGCGGACAGAAAATTAATTTTGAGCTGCCTCAGGCACTGACCGCCCAATGTTGACATTCAATTGCAATTTGCAATTGTTGCAACAACGACTCGAACGTCGAGCTGTAATTAATTTTTTAACAGCCGCTGCTCGTTAGCAGCCAACAGCAAAGCCGCCGTCGCTGCACTCAGTCAGCTGGCAAATTAAAAGAATTGTCCGTAGCTAGTCAACCCAACATGCAACATGCAGCATGCAGCATGCGACAACTATTGTAAAAGGCGGCCAGCTGAAAATATAAGCTGCAATTAAATAAAAAAAAAAAAAAGTAAAAAAGCTGCTTATGCAAAGGCCTGACCGATACAAAAGTTGCGTTTTTTTAAAGTATTAAACTGCATTTGCATGAAGAAACAATGTGCAAATCATTTATAGAATAGATGAAGTACTTATCAGATTATTCGAAGGGTCTTTAATCCAGAAAGACCCGTCGAGTAACCTGATAAGTACTGAGTCTATACTATACACGATTTTCATATTATTTCATATGGCATTTCTCAGCTCTGAGATACTTTCGTCTTCTTTTAATTAGAGCATAAATTTAATCCCTATTAATCTGAGCTTAACAACGAGATGTTGCCCAACAGACCTTAAACAGATCCTGGTTTCCTTCTATAAAGAAAGTATAAACATTCCACAGCTAGAGATCATTTGGAGAAAGTGTGTATGTTTAAGCGAAATATATAACAATACATAATAAGACAAAAGACTAGAGCTTAAAAGCAAGTCCATCTTCTAAACTCAGTTAAGGTTTTGCTGCCAATTCACACACTTAGTGAGCAGTTGTATCTTTCAACTTGGAAAAGAAAAAATTTTGTTCAACAATTAGAAGCTGCAACTTTAATCTCTCTTGAGATCTGACGAATGCTCTCATATAATTTATTAATGTTCTTTCCCGCGGTATTAAGTATACGCCATATATTGATTGATTAAACAAACTGAGCGTGTGTTTGAAATCATTTTAGGCCAAATACTCGCACTTGTAGTCTGTAAGCACACACATACACACACAGACACACACACACACACACACAGCTGCCTTTTAGACCTAAGTTAAGCTATGCAAATCGAACAAATTTCGCTAACCATTTGGCTTTCTCTCTTCTCACACACATGTCTTTGCCACTTTGTCTTACATCAAAAACTCATCAAAAAAAAAATATATATACATGATAAAAATAAAATTAACAAATACCATTAAATTGATAAATTCTACGCACAGCGGACATCATTCAGGATGTTACGCTCTAACGGAGCGCGCAGGCTGAAGTAAGTTAATGCCAAGGACACGCCAGCGAATCCTTGCGCAATGATGCCCATGATGATGTTCAAGAATTTTGAGTTCCACTTACCAAAAAAAAACATTTTTTTTTGTTGCTAACTTTCATTTTTGCCTGTTGAAGTTTTTGCTACATGTCCCTTAAACACCGACACGCCCACACAGCCGCCCACAATTCAGTTCATCGTGTGTTTGTTTATGCCAACAACAACAAAAATACAGTTTTTGATTAGCATATATATATACATATATTATGTATAATTTTTTTTTTGGTATAATTTTGTATTTCTGTTCGGTTTGGCTTTGTTTTTAATTGTTTGCGCATGAGTCTGAAGTTTTTGGTCAGTTCTTGAAACTAATTTCGAACAATTTCGTTGCAGATTCACCATATCACGACGTAAGCGGCCTGCCGAACCCCTACAACATGGAGCACATGGAACAGGATGAGGTGCTGCCGCCCCAGCAGCACATGTCCCTCGGCTACGATGACAGTTTCGAGGGCGAATACTCGACAACGCCCAATGCTCGAAATCGTCGTGTCATACGCGAAATTATTGTCTAAGCTAACTCTCGGATACACAATAATGAAAACGGCTAAAGCAGCAGCAACAACAACAGCTACACCAACAAGAAGAACAGGCACTTTTATCTAACTATACAACACCCTTACACGCCCCTCACCCCACATCATGCACCATTATCATACAATATCATGCAAAGGTAAAAAAAAACTCCCCATCAGCATTACAACGAAATCTCAATTTTATTTACTTAATTTTTTACTCAATTTGAGAAGTGGCCATTTTTGAATTTTTTTGATACTTATATAGAGTTTTTGTTGTTTATATAAGAAGGTATGATAAATCGATGACAAAAGGAAAGAATGCGATAACGATAAATGCTAGTTTAGTTGAGGGTACGTGTGTTGAGTTTTATTGGCAACGAATTGATATACATATATATGATATGATATGATACGATACGATATTTCGATAGTTAAGGCATCGAGTTTCTCATTATCAAAACAGCTCTAGTTAAGGTCGTGGCAGCACTTTGTTGACACACACACTCACACAGTCTCCCACACACTCAAACACATGCACTAAATGTTAAATACGAGCTACTTACTTATATAGAGCAGTTAAGTACAGTAAAACCTATGCTATGAGGTCCCAGTCGCATTCGCAAGAAACGGTACGAAATTTACTTTTAAGGCATCAAATGTTGAAATGAGCATATTTCAAAAAAAAAAAAAACAAAAAAGGAAAAAGAATATATATAGAAAACAAACAAAAAAATATATCTCACGTGTTTTTCGCAACCGTTCACCGTAACATATAAGAATTAATCATGTAAGAGTTGATGCCGCGAATTGTTGCTTTGACTTGATGCGCTTCTGAGTGGGCTATAAAAGTTTAACATGCGAATACATTTTGTCGCCTACTTGGCAGCTGTTTTAGCTGGCGCTCAGTCTCAAGGTACAACTTCAAAAGCATTTCCAACGCATGTTTTAGTTAAAAAATTAAATATATTATATAAAAATATAAAAACAAGAACAGTACGACCTGCCACAAAAAAATCTACATTAATTTACATTAAACATTAGTTTTAATATTTTAAATAAAACAGAAAAAAAAGAAACTCGAATTACAAAAAAATAAAATATTGCTTTAAGTAAATCATAAACAAGAAAAACTTTACAAAAATTATTACAAATAATTCAAAAACTAAATAAAAAAATAATAATAAAAAAAAACAAACAACCAACAACTGTGCAGCTTGACAACTTTAAATTAATTTAAAAAATTATAAAAACTCATTTTGTTTTGTTCTCTGAGCTTTCTGTTAAAATTCAAAGTTTATATTTTATATAATTTTTAAAAAATACGCATAAAAAAACGAAAGCTATTAACATACATTAAGTTATAGAAATATATTTTTATATATATTAAATTAGCGCTTAAATTTTTATAACTGTTTTTAAACGCGTGTTGTTCGATATTTTTCGTTGTTTGTTTTTGCAAATTTTTGACGCTGGCACACGAAATGCAAAAAGTGAATGAATGAGAGAAAGGCAGAGAGAACGTTTTTTGTAGCTAAGAATTAATTGTAAATACATGTGTAATTTGTATATATTTACTTGATATACAAAGTAAATAAGCAGCGTGCAGCAAAACTTAAATATAAATTGTAGTTAATTTTAAACAATTTCAACATGAATTTAACTAGTAAGCTAATTAATTAAGCGAAACATGTTTAAAAGCAAATGCCACAACAAAACTAAAAATAAAGAAAAATAATAAATAAACAACAAAAAAAAAACAAAATCCGCATCACGAGCGAACATCCCTTGAAGAATCTTTATTAAATATAAATTATACACTGCAAATGCGAGCATTATATATACACATAACATATATACATCTACTTATTATTTGTAAATAAGTAAAAACATCTATTTTAATTTCAAAAACAAAACAAAAATCCATTAAAAATATATTTCCAAAAAAAAAAACTAACTTACATTCTTTGTATGCCACAAAAAGCTTGCAACGGCAGGGAAGTTGGGCTATTCAACTTAAAAACCATTTTATACGCATTTCTAATTTAAATATTTAAATACCTAAATACACTTTTAAATAATATTATTGTTACTCAACAGCAGGAATTTAAATGAAATGCCCAGCCCTTTTTTGATTTCTTCGGGGGCGTGTCGACATTAATAAAGCCAGCGACAATAATAGCAAGAACAACATTTGCCGGCTGCATAATGTGCCAGGTCCCATTTGATTGGCATAAAATTTATTGCATGCAATTTGACTCGGAAAGTGGCAGCGCCAGCGGCAACACTGGCAGGCAACGTTGGCAACTCTGGCGCCCGGAAGTAACACGACACTTGACATTTTAATTTAATGCCGAGCGCAGCCGTCGCTGACAACGCTGCAGTTTGCATAAGCAGCAGCAACAGCAACAACAATCTGACAGGCCAAGCGGAGGATGAGGTGCAAGGACAAGTGTCCTTAATGCTAACTCATGAGTACATAAAATCGATTATTATTATAGACATTCAAGGTGTATTGCGACATATCCGAGCATATTAATTACTGATGCAAAGCAATTTGCTTAGTTACCTTTATGGCCAGATGCTTTATAACAATATATGTATGTGTGTATGTATGTGTACATTCGTGCATATGATAAGAATTCATTTTCTGACTGAAATTGCCTTGTCAAAATAGCAAGTATTTCAACTGGTATTTCATTAGTAAATAATGTCACAATTTAAGCTTCTCTTTACTTAGCTTACGCCATAATATGCGACAAAGCCTATAGGGAGGCAGAGCCCACACAAATGATAATAACAATATGTCAATCAGGCAGAGCTGAGGATATTTAGTTGACAGCAGCAACTTATTGTTTATTTAATGTCAATGAACAAATGCTGTTAGCTGACAAATTCACATCTGAAATAGTTATACATAAAACTGATGCGAGCTGTGGCCAACAAGTTATTGAACAAGGCCAATAAGTTGACAACAAGATTCCCAAATTTCCGACTAAGTGTACTCGACATATTTCAAAATCAAATATTTTTGAAAAACTTTAACTAGCCATATCTCGGGTAAATGAAGTCCGATCAGGGAGAGATAGGGAATATTAGACTTTGTGAGGCCCATAGAATCGATTACAGTCATAATTATGAGATTTCAGAACCGACCCCATTTTAGCAAAAATTGTGATGTAACCCCTTGCCATTTTGATCATTTTGGGTCAAGTCTTAGAATGCGGATTTTTGGATGGCAATCGATAGTCGGGATCCGTACGAGTTAAAGGAGGTATATCATTCTGAAATCGGACTGCATTTACCCGAGATACAATTCGAAATTTTTCGAAAACTTTAAATGGCCATATCTCAGCCAATTAAAGCCCGATCCCGGGCAGATTGGGAGGGTTAAGTCGCGGAGGTCAATAGAATAATATGACATCAATGTTGTTTGATTTCAGAAAAAAGTCATTTTTCGCAAAAAACGTGATGTAACCCCTTGCCATTTTGATGAATTTGGGTCATCTCTTAGAATGGGGATTTTTGGATGGCAATCGATAGTCGGGCTCCGTACGAGTAGAAAGAGGTACATCACTCCGAAATCGGACTGTATTTACCCGAGATATTTCAATTCGAAAATTTTCCGAAAACTTTAAATGGCCATATCTCAGCCAAATAAAGCCCGATCGCGGCCAGATTGGGAGGGTTAAGTCGCGGAGGTCCATAGAATAGAATGGCATCAAAGTTTTTTGATTTCAGAAAAATGTCATTTTTCGCAAAAAACGTGATGTAACCCCTTGCCATTTTGATCATTTTGGGTCAAGTCTTAGAATGCGGATTTTTGGATGGCAATCGATAGTCGGGATCCGTGCGAGTTGGAAGAGGTATATCATTCTGAAATCAGACTATATTTACTCCGGATATTTTAAAATCAAATATGCCCTGCCATTCTGGTCATTTTTGGAAATGTATTTCGAATTTTGAATGTCAATCGATGGTCCTGATCTTTATTTAAAGAGAGCTGGGAAAGGACACAAGGACCAAATCTAACAAATTTCCGTTGGAATAAAAACAAGAATTTGGATATGTTTTTCATGTAGTTTATTTCTCTTCAAATTATATAGATACAAGAACTTTTAATGGTTGCTTATTTTAAATTTTTTTGGCGGGCTTTATTTTTATAATTAAATTAACCTATTTCGGGTAGTTGATCTGCGATCCTCAATTTATATGGCTTTTTGCATACTCGTTGAAGTAAATAAGTAGAATCGATTGGAATTTTGCTTCAATCTGAAACGATAAACATATTTTAGAATTAAACTAGAAACAACATAGGCAAAACATTTAATAACTATAGCTCAGGTTAATAAAGTTCGATATTGGGAAGTTGGAAAGGAATTTCCTACTTCAAAATGAAAACTTAATGTGCACAATGCCAGGAATCACTAGTATCTAAATAAATAAATAAATGGTAAATTTTTGGCTAAAAGGTATTAATTAAGTACAGGTGTGCATTCTTTTAAAGGCAATTTTTAATTAAATCGCACAGATATTAATTTGAGCACTAGACAAATTATCGTTATTAGACTGCGACCACATCATTTAAAGTTTTAATCAACGCAACCACAAAAATTCAAGCAATGTTGGCCACAAGCAAAACAATAAAAAAAAATCCAGCCACAAAATTGCCAAAAATGAGTAGATAAAATACGTGCCGCAGCTGCTGGACCCACCATATGTCACAAAACTAGGCCAGTGGCTGCATTAAATAAACACGCATATATGTATATTTAGTTGTACGTTATATGTGGGTAAACCCATCTCGAACCTGGTGAACTGCTGACCCGACGACCTGGCAACCTGGCGACCTGGCAACCCGGCGTCGCATTCATTCATATATTAGAGAGTCAAACAAATGCGCCCATATGCAATTCATTTGCTGCCATTCAGAAGACGTGCCACGCCCAGCCGCAGCGCCACTTCAGCTGTTCGGCCACGCCCACCACACAAACACACACACTCGCACACGCACGTGGTGTGCGGAGAGGGTGAGTGGAGGGCAGAGGTGTATGTCAATTAAAGCGCTGCCGGTGCCGCCTAATTGGATTTATGCCACATTTATATGTAGGTGCAAATTCGTGGAATTGCGGCGCAGCGAGACTCATGCTAAAAATCACCAGGATAATGAGCGGCGCAGAGAGCACGGAGCGGGGAGGGTGGGTTGGAGCAGTGGCAGCGAGGCCATTAGTTGAGCCAGAAACTCGGCGTGAAACCTGGCCGAAAACAATTGCAAGTTGTTGTTGTTGCGAGTACCAGCAACTTTCGAGGACTTAAAATGAAATTACGCGAAAACTTTCGGACGCAGCAATGCCAACTTTTTGAAGAGATCAGCCTGCCACGAGTGTGCGGAGCGGTTGGGGGGCATTTCTATTGCGGTTTCTGCGTTGTGGCACGCACAACTTGCAACTTGTGCCCGTGGACACATAATGAGTTTCATAAATTAACACGAATTAAAGATGCGAACAAGTAATTTACCTATACGAACTAACTGGGTTTGTCTGAATCTCGTATAAGCACAAAAGGGCAGGCATTATAATACACAGACACACGCACACACACACACTGGCACACACAGAGCTGCAAGTCGTATCCTTTGTGCAAGTTTTGCGGCCATTGGTTTGTAATTAATGCGACCAGCAGCTGACCAGGAGCTGACCAACAACCATCCTTGACTCGCCTGCGGTTGCCTAATGTTGGTCAGCAATTGCCCCGCAGCAGCGCACAGTCATTGTGACTGTCACTGTGATTGTGATTGTAACTGTGACCGTGGCTGCGACTGGGACTGTGACTGTGACTGGCCTCAAATGCGGTCGCGCTTGAGGCGTCGTTGAGTGCTTTTCTGTTTAATTTTATTAATTATCTGCGTAATCTTTGAAGTTGTCTGTGTGTCTGGATGCGTGTGTGTGTGCGTCTCCATATGTGTACAGCTTTGCATAAAGGTTGGGGTTCCCAACTGAGGGCGCCTTTCCTAATCGCATCAAGCTGTACGTGTGTCCGTCCTTGACAGCCAGGCGAAAAGTTAGAGAAACTTCAACAGCCGGCGGGCATTTAGGAAAAAGACTTCAAGAAAACGAATTAGACAGCGGCTGAAGGGCATCAAAGTAGAAGAAGCATTAAATAAATAATATAATTAAACATCGATTAAAACTCTATAAATGTGGGCTCAAAATTAAAAAGTTTTATTTGGCCGAGAATGCATTAACAACATAAACAAAATCAAACAAGAAAGAGGCTCTAGTCGGAAGTTACCGACTAGGGGATACCCTAAACCCTCTTT
Source organism: Drosophila borealis (assembly GCA_035045885.1). Lineage (NCBI taxonomy): Eukaryota > Metazoa > Arthropoda > Insecta > Diptera > Drosophilidae > Drosophila > Drosophila borealis. The sequence goes on along the minus strand of JAWNOR010000333.1, from coordinate 560 downwards.
TACAAACACCCAATTCAGCTTGCGCTGCACGCTCGTTTGTTTAAGCAGTAATACCGATATTTACCCGAGATATTAAAAAGAAATCATCAAAAAAGTTAGGATTTTCGAGCCGACCCCGATTTTGAGAAAACACATGTAATGGTTGACTTTACAAACGAATCGCTTTTTGATCAACAACTTTTTTTAACCCATCGATTTTAAAAATGTTTAAATGCCAATTGATAATAGGGATCCTTACAAATTCAAAAAGGTATAACATTTTAAAATCTGACAATATTTACCCGAGATATTCAACAAAAATCATCAAAAAAGTTATGATTTTCGAACCGACCCCGATTTTTTAAAAAAACGTGATGTAACCCCTTGCCATTTTGCCGATTTTGGCCAAAATTTAGATTTTCATTTTTTTGATGCCAATCGATAGTACTGATCCTTACGAGTCAAAAATGGTATAAAATTCCCAAATCGGACATTATTTGGCCAAGATATCCCGAAAAATCATCAAAAAAGGTTGACTTTACAAACGAATAGATTTTTGGTCCACAACTTTTGTTAACCAA